>JAAGEH010000018.1:62487942-62583411 GCA_011751065.1 Lasiurus cinereus
AGAGAGAGAGAGAGAGAGAGAGAGAGAGAGAGAGAGAGAGAGAGAGAGAGAAGAGCTGAAGAGAAAGCTTCTGTTATCATAAACATGAAATACAGACATTACTAATTTTAAGGTGTTCTTTGAGCTAGTATATTTCTTTATTTTAATCAATTTTTAAAGTATAAAAACAACATTTTACCAGGTTTTCTATTATTTAATTTTTATTATGATCTTATTTAGTCATCACAAAAAACAAACTATAAACTAGTTAGTATTATCATCTTTATTAAAGTTAGTAAAAAAAATACATAAGGTGCTTTAGTAATTTGTCTAATGTCACTTGGCTAATAAATTTGAGCTGTGACTTTAATCCAGGAAATATTACTCTAAAGCCAATGGTCTTAATCTCTACACGTTACCAAATGATACACACACACAAAAAATAAACTGAGGGACATTTATCAAAACAGTTTTACCACTGTTGAGTAATATTTCGGAAAATAACTTCGATATTTGCATAGTGGTTAACTAAACTGGAATGTAGGCACATGATTAAACAAAACAGCAACAAATAAAGCAAAAATATGTGCTTGAAATGCATTTAATGATATGGAAAGTACTTAATAATATAAAAAAATACAGATGCGGTACACAAAAAGCAATATAATCATTCTCATTTTCTTCTCACTCACTCCATTCATTGAACAAATATTAATTGTACAAATATGATATGCTGGACACTTAACTTTGGCATTCAGGACACAGCTGTGAGGGAAAAGAGAAGAGCTGTGATAGAGAGGGGGAGAGAAGAAGAGAGAATATGATTTTGTTTTGTCAGAGGCTCAGCTGAGCTGGAGCTGTGTTGCCAGGTGTCAGAGTAGCTAGCTGATTAAGACAAACGAAAATTAAAGTAACAGTCAAAATATAATCACTTACTCTGGTAATATAAGCAAGAAGCTAAACAGAAGAAGGTGCCAACCCTCCACTTCTTCCCCCCTTAACTCTGCAGGGAGTAGAACAGGAGTGGGGGACCTTTCTTCTGCCAAGGGTCATTTGGATATTTATAACATCACTGAGGAGCCATACAAAATTATCACCTTAAACATTAGCCTGCTATATTTGGTCAAACATTTAATTAACTCACCCCTAATGCCTTGGGAGGGCCAGACCAAATGATTTTGTGGGCCTTATATGGCCCTTGGGCTCACCATTCTTCACCCTTGCCTTAGAAGGTCTGATATATCAGCACAGATGGGGTGCCTCAATCCTGAGGAGTCTCAAACAAAAGGTTTCTACCATTTTAAGGATATGGGGGATGGAGAAATGGAGAAGGGAAAGGACCAGCTGTGAAAAAGTACTGAGCACTGAGTCAGAGTGGAGAAAGGTGTCCTTAAGATTCTTCCCACTCCTCCCCATACAAAAGTTTAAGCAGACACCTGGAGAAAGCTTCAGCTCAAGCTCCCAGTAAACTGACTCTGAATGGAAGTCCTTGAGCTAAGAATACAAGTAGTACCCACAGGAAAAATCAGCCTACATGATGCTGCAACCCTCGCTTCACATATTGCAGTGCTGTAGCTGTTCAACAAAGTCTAGTGTGGAGAGTGCATTTACAGTTAATTGCCTATGGTCATCCCAGAAAAATCACACAGGTTTTTAGCTAGATTTATGTTCTTAACACTTGTATATATGAGGAATAATGTGCATACATATATACTTACATATTTTCACAGAAAAATATAAGTATACAAATTATTAATAACAATATATTTAATCAATGATATTATGATTGATTTTTTATTTTATATTTTGTTGAAGTGTGCATATTAAAATAAAACTGTGACCTTTTTATACCTAGAAAAAAATATTCCCCCAAAAGTTGTGTTATGTGTATAAAGAACCAGCCTGGAGGCATAAAATGAAGCTAGTGAGAAACAAGATTTGAGTTTTGCCTGAGGTCATAAAAGGCAGTCTTGTATGCTAGGAATTTATGAAGAAACAGAATAATAAGCTAAAGCTATAGAACTAAAAAGTTTGGAAAATGTTTGAAGAAAATCTAATAGTTTTATTTCTTATAGGGAATTTGGTCCTTTTCAAAACATCTACAGAGATATTTGGTCTGTCCCAATATCCATGGAGACCTTTGCTCTACAGTTAATATAATCCTATTCTTCTTCTAAATTTCAACTTGGACCTACCAACCTATTTCTGTGTGCCATTACCAGCCAGACTACCAATCAACAAAGTTTATTATCATCAGAACAGACACAATTACTGAACCAATAAAACATGATAGTATTTTTTATGTATTAATCCTGTAAACGCAAAGAAGAAACAAACATTATGGGGTATCTGAACCCAGGAACATTTTTTAAGTGAGGATATTTTGAATAGAAAAAAATATCAACGACCATTTGTCATTGACCAAAAATGCTCCTGGATGTTTTGAACAGGAACAAATACCCACTAATCGCTTTTTATTTTACAATATAATTTTTTATTGATTTCAGAGAAAAAGGGAGAGAGAGAGATAGAAACATCAATGATGAGAAATAATTATTAATTGGCTGCATCCTGCATGCTCTCTACTGGGAATCAAGCCTACAACCAGGCATGTGCTCTAACTGGGAATCTAATGTAATCTTTAGGTTCATAGATTGACACTCAACCACTGAACCACACTGGCTGGGCATAATCACCTTTTTTGATTTAATTTTTCTTTAAATGTAGCATACTGTTGAAGAGTGTAAATGACAGATTTCATTGTTTATATGCAATGTTATAACTAATGAGAGTTAATGAAAATATGAAAAGAGGAAATGACTTAATTAAACTGGAAAAGGTTTATATCCAATTGTGGGAGCAACTGTAAGCTCATCACATAAATTCAGAATTCTTCAGTAAGTTATTCCAGAAGTAAACAATAGTAAAGTGCATTAATATGCAGTTCCTCTATCTTCAACCATGAGAACCCTTGACAATGAACAACACAACTTTTGGGTCTTTGCTTTAACTTTCTCCTGTTTTGTGTACAATTTCTGTATATTAATGTGATATCTTTATGTTGTAAATAAAGAAATGGCCCTAACCCGTTTGACTCAGTAGATAGAGCATTGGCCTGCGGACTGAAAGGTCCCAGGTTTGATTCCGGTCAAGGGCATGTACCTTGATTGCGGGCACATTCCCAATAGGAGGCAGCTAATCAATGTTTCTCCCTATCAATGTTTCTCTCTTCCTCTCTGTAAAAAAATCAATAAAATATATTTAAAAGAAAACAATGAAATGATTCATGTTCAAATATGTGAGTTCAGATTCAAGTTACTCAGAGTTCAGAAGATAAAGATTGGTGATCCAGCCAAAAACTATGTGTGAGGTAGTATTCACTTCCCAGCGTCAGGTTACTTTTGTTTACAGATAACATCCCCTCTCACATCTGTCCTGTGGCATGAGTTTTTACTCTACTGTAAGGGGATAAAATTGTGAGAGTATCATGTTTGGTAGTTTTGCATGAAGGCAGTTATTTTTTTTATCTTCTATATTAATAACCTATCAGAAAATCAAATTGGAAGCAAAGTGGAGACACACATATCCAGTTTGGGAGCAGAGTGGAAACAATAAGAATAAGTACTAGAGTTCAGCAAACCAAAGTGACCATAGTTTTCTAAATAGTATAATACCCCGACTACATATGGGCTATGTCAAGTAAAAAGAGGCAATGGCATTATTGATGATCTGAAGAATAAACTAGAATTTTTGGGCAAAAATGTGGCTTTTAGATATATTGGGAAAGAGTTAATGCAGATAAACACCAGGAAAATAGAACTGACAATCAAAGAGCAAAGAAAGATGGGAATGAGTTTACAGAATGAAAATCTGAGGGATTTAGGAATTAATTGGTTGTGGAGAAGAGGGAGTGTTGAACAATTATCCTGAGGTTTCAAATACAGTTGACTGAGCAAATCGTGATGGTATCTCTCTATATAAAGTGCCTAGCAATGTTTAAGTCTCAGCTGATCATAGTTCTTATTGTTTCCCCAGATTCATCTGAGTGGGGTTTTCACTCAATCAATCCAATCAATAAATATATAACTACCAATGATAACATGGAAATAATATAAATCTGAACCTTAGAAAGATATATAGGAACATCCTTCATATATGTCAATGTGTGTGTGTGTGTGTGTGTGTGTGTGTGTGTGTGTATGAAAGAGAAAGACAGAGAAAGACAGAGAGACTAAAAGCCCAAAATAATAATTAGCATCTGTCTAACCACTAATCTGTGCCAAGTACTATTCTTAAAAGGGCTTTACTAGTATATGTATGAACTCACTTGAACCTCAAACAAAAATGATGATGGGACATTAATATTATTTCAGTTTTTACAGATGAGGAAACTGAAGTTTAGAAAGGTCAAGTGTTTTTCCCTAGAGTCAGAAAGCCAGTATATGGAGGCACAAAGACTCATTTCAAGACCATCTGATTCTGCTGAAACCGGTTTGGCTCAGTGGATAGAGCATCGGCCTGCGGACTGAAAGGTCCCAGGTTCGATTCCCAGTCAAAGGCATGTACCTTGGTGGCGGGCACATCCCCAGTGGGGGGCGTGCAAGAGGCAGCTGATCGATGTCTCTCTCTCATCGATGTTTCTGACTTTCTTATCTCTCTCCCTTCCTCTCTGAAAATCAATAAAATATATTAAAAAAAAAAGACAATCTGATTCTAAGGCCTACAGTAAACCGTTATAATGCCCTTCACTATACCAAACCAGAGTGATTGGGACAATGGCTGCCAGAACAGTGGAATCTGGGATCCTTTGGGCATCAAGGTCATTGTGGAGATTAGAAGCAAGGTGAAGGCCCCTGGTGGGTGAAGCCCTGCCACTCAGATTGCCTAAAGCATAGGATAAGAATTGCTGGTGCTTGGAGAGGAGCAGGTTAAATCAATGATCCATGGCTAGAGGCAGAAAACTTGGAGGCAGAACTGGATTGGGTAAGGTGAAGAAAGTTGATTGCTGAAAGGACTGAGTTCCCTGATGCTAGGACAATGCTAGGTTATGAAGCCTGTGTTCCAAAATGATTCTAAGATATGTATCTTGCCTTTAAATTCCACTCAGAACCCATTCTTAATTCTTCATCTATACTCAAGAATATATGTGAGAGTTATAAAATAACATCCAGTTATAAAATAATATCATGGAGCATAATGTGCAGCATAGTAACTAAAGTCAATAATACTGTATGAATATTTGAAAGGTGCTAAGAGAGTTGATCTGAAAAGTTCTCATCACAAGGAAAAATTATAGCTATATATATGATGGTGAAAGTTAAATAGACTTATTGTGGTGATCATTTTGCAATATATACAAATATTGAATCACTAGGATCCCAGCACATCATTCAAAATCATGTGGCTCCACCCATCCTTAAGTCCATGGTCCGGCCCTGCCTCCATCTCCAGCCCTTGAATCAGGCCCTCCCGCAGTGCAGGAACATGGAAGCCCCTTCCCCCCCACCCCTGACACAGGGCACACAACCTCCTCCTATCCAGTGGACTCCTTACAGCATCCTGGTTAATTAGCATATTTCTCTATTATATGTATTATTCTATCTAATAAAAGAATAATATGCAAATTGATTCTACTTCTGCTATCCCGCAAGCCACACCCACCAGCCAATCAGAGCAAGTATGCAAATTAACCTAACCAAGATGGCTATGGCCCCCAGAAAGAGCAGGAGGGAGGCTCTGGTTGCCCCTAGCAATGGAGGAAGGCAAGCTTTCTGCACACCCTGGCAGATGCTTAAGGCAACAAAGTTTCAATGGTTGTGCAAGCAGAAGGCTTGGCTCTGCTTTAAGCTACAAAGTTTAAATTTTAGAAGATAATTAAATCCAGATAATAGGGCCTCCACTTTGGTCACTGGGGTATGTCCGTCCTGCACAGGCCCCTCACCCAGGCCACCTCACTCCCCAAGGGAACACCTACCCTGATCCAGGACACCCTTTAGGGCAAACCAACTGGCCCCCACCTGTGCACCAGGCCTCTATGCTATCTAATAAAAGAGTAGTATGCAGATTGACCATCACTCCAACACACAAGATGACTGCCCCCTATGTTCAGAAGATTCTGCCCCCATGTGTACACAAGATGGCCAGCAGGAAAGGGTAGTTGGGAGGGACCAAGCTTGCAAAGAAGGGCAGTTGTGGGTGATCAGACCAGCATGGGAGGGCACTTGGGAGAGACCAGGCCTGCCAGGGAGGGCAGTTGAGGGTGATCAAGCCTCAGGGGAGGGCAATTAGGGGTGACGAGGCTGACAGAGTAGGGAATTTTGGGGGGGTGACAGGGCCTGCTGGGAAGGGCAGTTACAGGGGGTGGAGGGGGCCAAGGCCTACAAGGGAGGGCAGTTAGGGGCAAACAGGCTGGCCAGGGAGCAGTTAGGCATCAATCAGGCTGGCAAGGGAGTGGTTGGGGGGTGATCAGTCTGGCAGGCAGAAGCAGTTAGGGGCAATCAGGAAGTCAGGCAGGTGAGCCTTTGGGAGCCAGCAATTCTGGACTGTGAGAGAGATGTACGACTGCCCGTTTAGGCCTGATCTTACCTGGATCAGGCCTAAACGGGCAGTCGGACATCCCTCAAGGGTTTCCAGATTGGAGAGGGAGCAGGCTGGGTTCCCTCATATATACATGCACTGGACCTTTAGAGTGTGTGTGTGTGTGTGTGTGTGTGTGTGTGTGTGTGTAGTACACCTGAATTTAATGTAATGTTATATGTTAATTAAACTTCAACAAAACTTAAATAATAATATATAAAAGAAATTCAGGCCCAAACAGACTGCAACATAGATATAATGATTGGGTGCAAAGTGAAGACAGACTATACAGACTGCTCATTATATACAGACTGACAAGTTTGAAATACTGAACACTGCAGAACAATTGAGAAGCCAAATAGAATACTGTGAATATTATTTTCCTGTCTAACATTTGTTATTCTTCTTATCAAGTACTTGTCTTTCCATTCTGTTTAGGCAACACATGTGATTCATGGGAAACTGACTCCATCCCAACTCCAATGGTTAATCCTACTAATGTGCACCAATCAATAATTCATTGCCACTTTCTGTGAATGAAGAATTCAGTCCCGATTGCTCTTTGCAACTATTTTATGATCTTAAGGCAACCAACCAATAGAAAGAAAGTAATATTCTGGATGGTAGTTCAGAAATAACAGAGACTTTCAGAATATCTGTCAATGGCAGGAGCCACTGATCCTGATGTTTGTCTTAACTTTGGAAACGCATTCCTATGAATTAATTGTTCTCATTATTTAAGCTAACATGAGGCAAAGTTTTTATTTTTTGCACACAAATGTACTCTATTGATATACTGACAGTCTGGTTAAATTGACTAGTCCAGACATATGCATATGTCTAGTCATAATTACCTGTTTGATTTTATAGATTAGTCTAGACCTTGATCCCTTTAGAGATAAAAATACTCTGGATATATTGACTTCTGTAATTGGACCCACAAATGCAGACACACTGATCATCTTAGCCACACTGACTAATTATGATATTCATATATCATAGATCTAGTACCCAAAAGGTGCCTATCCATCTGCCTAGCTCATAGTCAAACAGGAAAGGTCACCTACCTAATCTCTCTCATGTTGCTGCATTTAGCTGGTGGGTAAGCTGGGGGCCTGGCTGAGCTAAAACAGCTTGGTGCGCTCTCTCTCTCTCTCTCTCTCTCTCTCTCCCTCTCTCCCTCTCTCTCTCTCTTCCAAGTTCTCTATCTATCTATCTATCTATCTATCATCTATCTATCTCTCTCTTCCAAGTAATTCATTCTAAACTTTTCATGTTGCTGTAGCCACAGGGAAATAATCTAAGAGCATTAATAAAGAAGTTCCAAAATTCTTAAGACTTAGTTTTCCAAGTCTCATTGTATCACTTCTCCTACATTCTATTGGTCAAGCAAATCAAAGATCATTCCAAATTCAAGGCAGTAGAAAAAAGGTTGATTTGATTATTTTCTCTTGAAAATTAAACTATAAATTATATGTATAGTAGGGTCTCTGAAAATGAAAGCTTGAGTATAATGTATCTCTCATTGGGGTTGTTACATGAAGTTATCAGATATCTAAAAGACAGATTTACAGATGCTATTTTAGAGCAGATTTACATGTAATATTTTAAATAATTTTTTGTAATGATTTTTTTTCAGAAGTCTCTTTTTTTAAAGATCTGAGAGGGAGATGGGGATAAGCAGATAAAGCTAACTCTTTTTTATTTTTTAAAATACATTTTATTGATTTTTTACAGATAGGAAGGGATAGAAAGTTAGAAACATTGACAAGAGAGACATCGATCTGCCACCTCCTGCACGCCCCCTACTGGGGATGTGCTTGCAACCAGGACACATGCCCTTGACCGGAATTGAACCTGGGACCTTTCAGTCTGCAGACCAACACCCTATCTACTGAGCCAAACCAGTTTCTGCTGAAGCTAACTCTTAAGTCCCACTCAAGCCTCCTACCTCCTACTTCAACCATAGAAGCGCAGCTTTATTTCTTTCACATATTAAGTATTCAGACAATATTTTATTTGGAAAAAATAATTATATTGCTAAAAGTTATTTAAAATAACTTTGTATCTTTTGATATTATTTGAAATATTTTATCACACTTTAATGATTTAGGATTTAGAGCTTTAAATAAAAAAGCAAACTGGTTGTACAACTTTTTCTTACTCCAGTTTATTTCATCTCTTCAGTATGGCATTTCATATAAGGTATGAGTCTACCTAAATCTACATAGGAAAAACATAGGATTATGAAATTATATGTAAGAAAACCAGAGTACATGCTCATTGCATAACTAGTACCAGTATCACAATTTGATATTGTTCTTGAGTTTGAGTAATAATATTTTCAATAAAATAAGTTTGAAATATATTTGCATTTTAAAAATTCTGATTGATATCCCATTTATAAGTTAAATCTAAATTTATTTTTATCACCATGTCTATGGTTAATATATATATATATATATATATATATATATATATATATATATATATTTTTTTATTCTTTAGCACATCTTTTAGGGAATTCTGTGGCATCTATAGTTCTCCCAGGAAGGTCAAAACAAAGCAACATTTGTTTTATTAAGAGAAGAATTAATGTGTTAGGCAGACAGTGATTTTTGTTTCAACCTAAGCTGTGAAACATAAAACAAAGCAAAAGAAAAATAGACATCTTTAGAAGTTTTATGTAAAACAAGATTGAAGGGATTATAGTCCTTTTGCTGGATTCATCCTCTTAACAGTTGGACTTGAGATAATGCACTTCTTTGTGCCATAAAAGAAATTTCCACTAAAAGTAGAAAAATAATAACCCCTGCTTTTCATTATGACCTTTCATATTATATCCTGTACATTTTGAGTAAATAGATGAGGTGAAATTCTACTTTTTCTTTTTATTGCAATAAGTCAACTTTAAGATTGCCTATATTCTTAGAGGAAGGTTTCATAATTTGAAGTGCTGAGACCTTTAATCATTCATGGTGTCTGTAACAAAAAGATAGAACCTATTTCAAAAATAGCAATCTTGTCACTTCGACTAAAGAAAGAAATCCACAATATTAATAGATCACTGTGACAGTTTTGGTGGTCAGAAATAGAACAGGCAAAAAGAAAGTACTGTTTCCATTTATCTTTCTTAGTAGTATGGATAGGCAGGGGGAGAGAGCATCTGAACATTCAGATACTTAACTCTGGTTAAGAATAGGGGAAAAAAATAGAAGAGAGAAAAAATGTGTTTGATTTTATCCAGTGGTTTAAAATTTATGTTGATAGGTAATAAAACTTTTTTTTTGTCAGCTCTAAAGATTTATTCACCCATCTAATCATATTATCATTTAGTTCTTTATTCTCTCAATAAATATTTATTGAAGTACTATTTGAAATACTGTGATAATCAATGTTGTTTTGAGAGTTAAAATTATAATCAAAGTATCATAACATGAACAAACAAAACATGAAAAGTAAAATACAAGAATAAATTTTAGGCTCCAAAAATCTAAATGTGTGGTAATCATTTCTCAAGAAGTCCATTGATACAATATATTCTGCAAAACTAACAGAAATTTATATAAATTACATATTAAAATTAAACTACTAAATATCTTTTAGAGGGGAATTCTATGAAAAAAAATTCACTAAGACATAAAAAAGGATAATACTCAAACCAAGTAGCATTTTATAAAGACTCTTAAACATAATGAAATATTTCATAACCTATTGTTACTACTTTACTGTCTTACAAGAGATAAAATATGTGTTACTACATTTTTAGAAACTTTAGTTAGGTCTTAGTGAATTTCCCTAATGCCATTAAGTGTTAAAGGAGTTTTAAATTTTAGAAAATTTTATGCAATCACAATTTATTTTCTCACTTATAAGACCTGCTGTGTTTAAGTGAGTGTATTAAACCAAGACTTATTATGAACTTTCCATAAAATATACCAGATCTCAAATATGCATTAATGTTTCATACTATAATTAGTAGGAAAGGCGATGGTAATAGGATAGTCCCAAATCCCATTTTATTTTTTATTTATTTTATTATTTTGTTGTTGTTGTTATTCCTCACCTGAGGATATTTTTCCTTTGCTTTTTAGGGAGAGTGGAAGTGAGAGAGACAGACAGAAAAAAACATCAATTGGTTGCCTCCTGCAGGAGCCCTGACCAAACTCAGGACCCTGTGGTCTGTAGGCCGACACTATCCACTGAGCCAAACCAGATAGGACCCAAATTCCATTATAAACATAATAAAAAATAATTAGAGCTTTGCCTCTGCAAATAAACAAAGATTTGATTCTCTGAGGTAAAAATAATAAAGTTTACATGGATTAATTCCTCAAAGTTTTTGAAGGATGAACACACACACACGCACACACACACACCCTCCAAGCATAACATTACTGAGTACTCATGACATGACACACATTTTTCTAAGAAGGAAATTGAGTTCTATTTTCATTTTTGTAGATAAGAATAATGAATTTTTGAGGACTGAAATTCCAATCTAGTTATGCATCTTGATTCCAAAAATACATTTTTTTAAATTTATTTATTTATTATTTTCCCGCTTATTGCCCTCCCCACCCCATCTTCATACATACCCTCATCCATTCCCCTTCCCCCCCCCCACCTTTCCCCTTGCCCTGTAACCACTGGCTATGCCTACACACACATGCATACAAGTCCTTCAATAGATCTCCTATAGGCCCCTCCTC
This sequence comes from Lasiurus cinereus, assembly GCA_011751065.1. Lineage (NCBI taxonomy): Eukaryota > Metazoa > Chordata > Mammalia > Chiroptera > Vespertilionidae > Lasiurus > Lasiurus cinereus. The sequence continues at coordinate 62,499,210 of JAAGEH010000018.1, forward strand.
CTCAACTTTCCCTGCCTTCCCACTGTAGCTCCACAGTCTGTTCATTGCTTCTTTGCCTCTGCGTCTGCTCCCTCCCTCCCCCACCACACACAGACTTCTTGTCTTTAAAAATATCTTTCCCCTGTAGGCTAGAAATAAACCCCCCAGAGCAAAAGAAAAAAAAATGATTAAGTCCCAATTTCAATGTCCGATAGCTTTGAGTCCCAGTGTACATGTCATCAATGGTATCTGGATAGTGGGCAAATGGTGGCGATGCCAGTCCGACTCTTTCTGGTTTGGTCCTGGGCATCCTGTAGAGATGCTCAGCTGCTAACTGCTCACATGGCAATGTGTCATCATCGTCTTCCATCTGTGGACTGTTTCTCCTCTTGCCTTCGTGTTTGGCGCAGACCTATCAGTTTCTCTCTGTTGCAGGAGTCCACTTGGTCTTGGAGCTGTTTTCTGAAAGTATATAAACATATTCTCGACCAAGAGTTAACATAGGAATCTTTTCTATAAAATTGACTTGGGTTCCTTTTTATTTTTGCCTAACCACTTTTCCTTTGGCTTATTTTGACACCATGTGTGTTTTTCATGGGTGTCTTGCTATTAGCATTATAAATGGAAATTAATTTTCTAAAGTGAAAATTTTCTTAATGTAATTTACTTACCGGATATTTTTCCTTACATGCTATTATCCTCCTCCCCCTACCCTTTTTTGATTAATGGAGAAGTTGGTAAAAATTTTAATGCAATCTTGATAACTTTAAATTTAACTTTTTGTACACAAATATGCCTGTTTTCTGTTCATTACATATTAAGCAATTTTACCATGAGATGAACTATCAATAGAAATTTTATTTAATACTTTAGAAACAGCTTTTTATCCAGTACACTTAAATTTTTTGGGGTATTCACTTATTTCAGTTCACCAATTTAAATTAATCTGAGAGCTTAATAACTCTTTTATGTCAAATTTAATACTCTACCAACAATCTTAGATTACCCTGTATATATTAGTGGAAAGGTTTATTTGCATTGAGTTGGCACTGAGCATTCCTAGTACTAGGATGAATTTAGCTACAGGGCAGCTGCTGTTGCATGTTTCTGTCTGTTACCTGGGTCCTGATCTGAGCTGGACCATCTCTGTCTGTTACCTGGGTGCCAATCTGTGCTGAGCATGGGAAGCGAGATATCCATGGGGGCAGGAGACCGCCCTCAGAAAGGGTGAAAGTTCAGACCCCTGCAAGGTTGGGAGGGGTGCTGAGGGTCTGAGCCCCACTTCTGTTGATTCCCAAGTTCTTTCCTGATGGCCCCTCTGCGACTGTGCCTGTCTTAGGTTGTTCCTTCCCTGAGGAATCTTACCCGTCTCTGGCTAACTAGTCATCCTCAGGGGCCAAGCAGGGTATTGTGAGGTTCAGTTCTGTCTATGCCCCCGTGGCCTCCATGCCCAGCACCTGCCTTGGGGATCCCCTCCCCTGCTGGCTGGGGCCCTGGCACTGCTCACTTATCTCGGGAAATTCAGGTTCCTTCTCCAGGGAGGGCCCAGCTCACACTATTTGGCAAGAGACAGATCCATTATACCAGCCACCTCTAGGCTTCAAGCTCAGCATGAATAGTGAGATCAGGCTACAGCTGAGGGCCATTGGGTTGTGAGAAGAGGGTCCCTCTTGGCAAAGAGGAAAGAGGGCCAGTATTTTGGATCCTTAAGCATGTGTAGTTTCAATGGCGTAGTGCTCACTGCCAATGCATAGAGGTTAATGTGGAGCCTTCCACACAAATTTCAATCAAACACACTGATGTAAATGGCAGAAAGATTAAAGCCCAGCTCCTCCACCTTCAAGCTCAATGCACTGTCACTGTAACATACTGCTTTCCTTAATAGGACAGATACTAAAAACATTCTGCCAAGTAATTGTATGGAAAGTTGTTAATATTCTTCAAAGTACTATCTTGAAGAAAAACACATAATTCTCTATATTAAAATCAATGTCAGATTCTACATGTATTATTTTACCAGTTTGGCAAACTTATTTTTAGGCTATATTTTTATTGATTTCAGAAAGTAAGGGAGAGAGAGAGATAGATACATCAATGATGAGAAAGAATGATTGGTCAGTTACCTCCAGCATGACCCTAGACATATGCCCTAATGGGGAATTGAACCTTGACCCCCTGGGTTCATAGGTTGACATTCAATCTCTGAGCCACACCAGCCAGGCAAATCTTACTTAAGAAACTCTTGGACTTGAAGAACCTGAGTCTGCTTATTGAATTAGTCTCTAAATACCTCACTAGTCATTAAGAGAGGGTTCACATATAGCTCAGGAATATAAAACCAGTAAGTAGATTCTCACAGAATCTATTTCAGGCTGAGTAACTCACATATCATCTATTCTTCATCATATTTATTGATAGCTAAAATGGTGTTGGAGAGAGAAGAGAACAGAAAGAGTAAAACTGCTCCCCTAGCATAAAATATTACAATGATTAAACCACTAAGCTTTTCTCATTGACACTTTAGGGCTTGTAAATACCACTTTATTTTTTCATAAAAGAGATTCAAGAGATACAAATTTTTATATAGTTTTATACAGTTCTTTGTAGAAATATTTCTACACATCTTTTTTAAAAAGTTTTATCGATTTTGTTAGAGAGAGAGAGAGAGAGAGGTGAGAGTGGAACATGGATTGGCTGCCTCCTGCACACTACTTACTGGGGATCAAGCCCACAACCCCGGGCATGTGCCCTGACCAGAAATGGAACCAGCAGCCTTTCAGTACATGGAACTATGCTCAACCAACTGACCCAAATTGGCCTGGGCTATTTCTACATATCTTATATGTGGGAATAAGATATGAAGACTTAGGTTAAAAAAAAATACATATGAGGTGTTTAAAACTATTTCTGTAAAAGCAAATTGAATACATGTTCACATAAACTTGTTTTTTTTTAATTATTTAAAAATATTTAATGGAAGGCCTAACCCTAACTTATTTATCTTCCTAAAATGTATACTCATTTATTAAGTAACTCAATGATGATCATAGCTGAGGTTTCTAAAACACTGAGTTCTGCTTATAAATAGATATTCTTCTGGCAGAATAATTCATATGAGGAAACCTCTATTAAATCAACTTCACCATTATTGGTGCTTTCAAAGGACACCTTTTGTTGATTAATATGCAGAATAAAAATAAGCTATTAATTTTAATGTCTATATGGATTCAGAAATATCTGTGATAGAAAATATATTTTCATTAAACTAGTTTCTGTTTAATTTATCTTATTCTATATTTTGCTGCAATATATATTTTTAAATAACATGTAGATTTTTATTAAATGTTTGTATGAAATATATGTAAAGACAGAGTGGCTATTATGACACAAATTCCACAGGTGGGCAGGATGAATAGATTATCATCATACCAGCTCCGGATAGTAACAATTAATCTTTTTATATTCTCAAGTTGCTACAAATCTGAAGAAAAATATACAGTTTTTCCACAATTACCAAAAACACTCCTTCCCCCAAAATAACCTGTTTTGTACATTTAATCTTTAATTCAATATCAGAAAATCTACAGACATTTTAGAGTTCAATTTGGTATAGACCGATATAACTTATAATAGTGTACATGTGAAAAATAATATCCATTATAGAGTCACTGATTATTCAATAAGCATTGAACATAAATTGTACTGCTAGGAGAAAAAAATAATTTATATTTTAAGCCAAAACCTCCAATCAAATAAAATTCTATGGATTAAAGAATGAAATCACATTTAAAAAATAGAATGCATGTTTTATTTATAGAACTTTTATCTGTTTAATAATTATTTTTTGTCTTTTAAAAATTTTATTGAGTCCTAATTGACATGCAACAAAATGTAAACAGATGCCAGAACTACACACTCATGTAACCAATACTATAACTGTTATACAGAACATTTTTATCACCCCACAAATATCTCTCATAACAATTCAGTCAATTTCCCTTGCCCCTACACACAGGTAGCAATGATCTGCCTTTGTCAGTATGGATTACTTTTTCCTTTTCTAGAATTTAATATAAATTAATGCTTTATACTTCTTTGTGTCTAGCTTCTTTAAGTAAGCATAAAGTTTTCAGGTATGTCGATATTATTTACATATTGATAGTTACTCATTTCAAACATAAAATAAAAAATTTAAAGTATATTAAAAACAATAAATTTTAAAAAATGAATACAACATGTAATGTTTTATGCTATAAAGAGTTAATATAAATTAAAATTCACATAAAAATACTATTTTTTTAAATAAGTAAGACAAACCATTGTAATTTTTGGTATATATTAATTAAGTAGGTAATATTTACCAGTACATTGATAAAATGGTTAAAAATTAATATAAAATTAGTATAGAATTATAAAAAAACAAAAACAAAAAACCCTAACATATAAAACTAGTGTCCGGGTACACAAATCTGTACACATTGAAAGGACATTAAGTAGGAGAAATACTTTATATTTCTATTCACCCTTTCTCTATAATAAAAGTATCAACCAAATTCATGATCAACAATGACAGATTGAAACATATGCATGTGATTGGCGCCAGCCCGCGCTTTATATATATTGTGAATATGTGAGTCAACTTAGCCTTTTATATAGAGAGAATAAACTTGTTTAGTTAGACCTCCTTTCTGATGTAGCTAAACTTTTTCCAGTCCAGTGAAGCACTCCAACTTCTCTTTCAGGTAAATGTCAGCAACACAACAGTAAATATCAACATGAAGCAGATTATCATTGTAGATCACACAGGGAGAACAAAATATTTAACTGCAGCAGTGTTTGACTATATTTTATAAAGTTACAAAACCTGAAATCATTTTCAAGGTCCACTATTTCTTACTTCTTTTTAGTCAGGTCAAGTTTTTAAGCTCTCTATGTCTCTATTTTCTGGTTAATGAAAAGAAAATCAGATTATACTAAGTCTCCTATCTACCTACTCCAGAACTTCTGTGAGGATCAAATAAAATGTGGCATGGGAAAATGCTTCACAGACATTTGGATAAAATGTTTGCATCTGGCTTTAAAACAAGTTCTTCTTCCTGAGCTGAAAAAACTCCAAGGAGATTAGTTGCTAGAGAGAGGAAGCTGAGCATTGCTACATGATGTAATTCTCTGGAATCCACAGCAACCATTTCTGGGCTGGACTGTAGGCTGCATTTTGCACAGTGGGATCTGGGCAGCATCAGCTGAAATTTGATGAAGTGTTGTTCTGGGATAGTGGTGGGGCTTGTGTCCCACTTGGGTGAACCCCAGTGTTGTTTTGTTGGTGCCAGGTCCATGGTGCTGTTTCTCTGTAAATGGCCAATGTGCATCATGAAATCTCCTGCATTGAGCATCTGCTCCCTGGTGGTCAGTGCATGTTATAGTGACTGGTTGAACAGTCAGACACTTAGCATATTACCCTTATATAGAGAGAGACTAGAGGCCCAGTGCATGTATTCATTCATTGGTGGGGTCCCTCGGCCTGGCCTTCACTCTCTCATAATCCAGGATCCCTCAGGGATGTTGGAGAGCCGATTTCAGCCCAATCCCTGCAGGCCAAACTGAGGGACCCCACCAGTGCACTAATCTGTGCACTGGGCCTCTAATATGCATATAAGATCTTTGGTTAATCTCTTCCTGCCATATCCCCTACCCACTTCCCTCTGAGAATCATCAGTCTGTTCCATGTTTTCATGCCTGTGGTTTCTGCTCCTACACTGAGCTTCTGTCCTCTGGTCTGCATCATAGCTACCAGCTGGTTGGCAGGTTAGCTGATCAACTGGTCACTTAGGCATATATATCATTAATAGTCAGTCATGTTAAGACTGAGACACTTATTAATTAATGGAAAATAGTACAAGATGGTCATAATAAATATCCTCAGAATACAGCAACATAGACATCTTTTACATACTATGAGTAGCAATCTCTACAATTTAAATTTGAAATTGAAAAGACTCCTCAAAAAGAAATTTCATAAAGAGATGGAGGGAGATGCAACCCTCCATAGTTTGATGATGATATTGAAGCAATTAGAAGAACAATTTAACTTTGCTAAAATTGGCACTCTATGATTATATGAAATTAGAGGCCCGGTTCACTGATTCATGCACAAGTGGGGTCCCTCGGCCTGGTCGGCAATTGGGGCAAATTGGGGCTGTGAGATGTTGGTCATGGGAGGGGACTCAGAGGTTGGCCAGCTGGAGGGAGGGACTGCAGGAGGTTTGGCCAGGCAGGGGATGGGACAACAGGAAGTTCACCAGCGGCCCTGATTGGGGTGATCAGTGCCAGTCAGCTGAGGGTGGGACTGTGAGAGGTTGGCCAGCTGGCCCTAATAAAACCAGTTAGAGCTGGCAACTGGAGAAAGGACTGTGGAAAGTTGTTTGTAGGAGTGCACCGACCACCAGAGGGCAGCTCCTGCATTGAGACCTGCCCCCTGATAGACAATGTGCATCATACCACCAGTCAACTGGTTGTTTGATTGCTTGGTCATTCCATCGCTTAGGCTTTTATATATATAGATTCTCGAGAATGGTAAGAAAGCTTCTGGACATTTTTTATATACTTATAAAATATTATCCTCATAGAATGTAATTTAGAGAGTTAATGGAAATGTCACAGACATTTATAGTTGGTGGAGATTATTAAAGGTCATCCAGCTCATATTCTCCTTTCGTTACGAAAACTTATACCTAAATCTTCCCAAAAGTCTCTCATTTTTAAAAACACCCTGAGGTTCTATGACCTAACTATAAATATGTATGCAGGCTCCACCTCTGTTAGAAATGCCTTCTTTGTATCTACTCTATATTATCTCCATCACCACATACCTATTTAAATTTATTAACATCTTGACATACTCTGGAACTAAAACATATGTATATGTTGTAGAATTATGCTATGTTCTGATTCTCATTTAAATTATATGTAGATAGAATGTTATCTGCAGTAAATCATATTTTGTTTTGGGATGGTAGTAGGGGAAGTGCAATAGCTATGATGAAGACTAGCTAGATGCTCACAAATCCTGATTGCTCTTGCTTTGGTTACAATGTTAAGCCTCTTTTACACTTGATTGGGACTATGTAATAAGATACTGGATAATAGAATGTGTGCCAAAGTGATTAAATTCACCTCCAGGCATGGCCAAGAAAAAAAAAAGGATTTAAAAATGGCTAAGCAACACCCTAGAAGATAGAAATCATAGATTGGAAAATTCTAAAGAAAGGATTGCCTGATTTTCATTAATTTTTTATATGAAACAGATAAAAAAACTTTTGCTAGGCAACTGAGATTTTAATGTTAAACAGATTGACCTTGTACTAGTAGTATAATTTTTCATCCTTAAAGATTAATAGTTTTTACATATGAGAAGTCATTATGAGATACAGTTATTTTCAGATTTCCAGATTTTAGCATCTGTAAAATTGATTGACTGACTGAATAATTTCTTCATCCATTCAGTTAGTCAAGCTAATATTAATCAATATAGGCCTCATTTATTCAAAATATTTCTGTTGACTCTTTCATAGACAGTCTTGTGAATAGCTCAGCTTAGCTTCCAGTTTGAATGTAAATGATAATTATTTAATTTTACACTCTGGACTGTTGTGGGTTTTTTTTCCATTTGCCCCAGTCACAAAGATTAATATATTTTTTGCATATGATTTTAACCATTGAACGCATGAGTTTAGATTAGGTAACCAGAAAATCTTCCAAAAATTAAATAATACTTTGGTTACTAATCATATTGTAATAAAATCATCTGTGGCCCTGGCTGCTGTGGCTCAGCTGGTTGAGCATTGTCCTATGAGCCAAAGGGTCACTGGTTTGATTCCCCCTCAGGGCACATACCCACATTGCAGGCTTGATGCCAAGTAGGGGATGTGCAGGAGGCAACTGATCGATGTTTCTCTTTCACATTGATGTTTATCTCTCTCCCTCCCCCTTTCTCTCTCTCTAAAAAAATCAATTGAAACATCTTAAAAAATAAATAGATAAATCTGTCAAAGAAGGCCTCATGGAACTGCTTTATTAAAGCTACTATTATCCATATAGAATAATGTCACCTAATTAACTCAGTAAGTTCCAGAAACTGAAACATACTACTAAATGTATTTGTTGAACAGGTAGACTGCTAAAGTAGTAAAAATATTTTCCTAAAATGAATGGCTGTTATGTTTAACATAAAAAATAACATTCTTGCAGTACTGAGTCAAATAATCCAAAGATTAAACTTATTAAACTCTCTAAACTCCAATTGATAAAGAAACATTAAATATACTTTTCCACATATGTTTCCATGCTCACAACATAGCTTCAAACCCAATTACACATGTAAATATTTTTATTCCATATTTCCTCTCCATAGCAGAAGCTCTTAATGCCCCATCATCCCCTTCATTCATGGGGACCAGTGTTTACAGGAAGCTGCTGTTGTTGTGCTTAGTCCATCACACAGTTTCTTAACTCAGCTCCCTGTGTCCTTTTTCTTTCTGGCCTAAGGGATGTATTAGTAACATGAAAAGGTGAGTAACCAAGACATGTTGGGAATCACTGGGCAGGGAGGAATCTATTTATCACACAACTGGGGAAACAAATCCATGGATAAATACCTCTCCTCCCTTTGGTCCTCCAATGGGATCTTACAAGCCACACTTCTGAAATGTACAGGATTAAGGTCCACTTGTCCTTATCCATAAAATAATCAGTAACACATCACACTATTTACTGACTTTTCTCTCTTCTCTGCTTCACTTTTGGTACATGTTCATATATGTTTCCAAGGATCACCTCTCAAATTATCTAGCTGAATTCAACTCTTTGTCTCTGAGTTTGTTTTGACAAAAATCCAAATGAAGATTTCTGCTAACTGTAAACAAATAATATACATTATTCTGAATCTAGTTTTTTATTATACTAATAAGATATTTCAGGTAGGAGGTGAAAAACATGACGGCAGAATAGACAGAAGTGTCCAAGTTTTGTCCTGGAGCAGATAGAAAGAACAGCTGAGGGTTGCACAGGGAGTATTTGATGGTGAGTTTAGAGACAGCTACACTCCAGGAGATAGTGGAGGAATGCTGGACTGCTGGATGGGGCTCCTCTGACCAGGCAGCCCCCACTGCTGCTGAGCTCCCTACCGGAGCGACCTGCTCTGATGCAGAAAACGTGCTATTTTGAAGAGGAAAGTGGATATTATCTGAAAATTTACAACTCTGGCACCCACTGAACAGCTGCCAACCCCAGAACACCGGTCCCCAATTGGCACAAACATGCAGATTTGGAGGAGCTCTACACTCCATCATGGACAGGTCAGATTTTGTCTGGGATAAGATGAGGTCTCTAGTCCCAGCATGAGAGAGCTGGAGTACCAGGTGGGGGGTAAGACGGTAGTCTGCACCTAGAAAAACCCATACTGTTGGGGCTGGCATGATCAATTAATGTGGAAGGGGGTACTCAGAGCTGCTAACCGAAGGGAACTCTAAAAAGCAACCCATTTTGATTTGACACCAAAGGACAGCCTAAAAAATTTTAAAGTGTGCCACTGCTTAGACCCAAGGGGAAAAAAGACTGCACAGACTTGCATGCAGCCCTGGAGTTTACATACTTACGCTGGCTCTTTTTTTTTTTTGTTTTTCCCCTCTTTAAATCCTTGTTTCTGATCACTAAGCCCAATACGTAGGCTTATCCAATTGAGGACACACTAAGAGACTGCAGGGGAAAATTGTTTTCTGGAACCTATGGATCAGAGTAGGGAATAGTCATCAGAGAACCAGCTCTGGGACAACCCACTCCCACAAACCGGTATTGAGTGCGACAGGGAAAACAGGATCTAAGCACGGGCTAGAGAGGACCTTTAGACCCAGATGTCAATCGAAAAACACTACTACTCAGGGGTTGATTCACAAATTAACTCTTGTGTAAACACAAATAAAGGAATATAAGAAATTGACGAAACTGGTTTGTATCAGTGGATAGAGCGTTGGCCTGCAAACTGAAAGGTCCCGGGTTCAATTCTGGTCAACTGCATGTGCCATGGTTGCAGGCACATTCCCAGTGGGGCGCGTGCAGGAGGTGGATGATCATTGTTTCTCTCTCATCGATGTTTCTAACTCTCTATTTTTCTCCCCTCCTCTCTGTAAAAAATTCAATAAAATATTAAAAAAAGAAAGAAAGAAATTAATACACACTGCCTACTTAAAAATCAGGACTGGCTTACAACACTGAGGAGCAGTGGAACAAAGGGAATTGCAATACTGTCATGACTAGGAAACAGGCGAGCCAAACAGAACAGTAGAGGAAGTGAATGACCTTTATTACTACACATTTTTATTTTTTATTTTTTTTCATCTTTTACTTAATAAACTATTTTTTTCTTTTTTGCTCACTTGATTTTACCTTTATAATTATTACATTTTTTAATTTTCCATCAGTATTATTACTACTACAATTTTATCTTTAAATTTAAAAAGTGTCATTTTATTTTCTCTTTATTTTACTCTGGGATTAGTGTTCTACATTCTATTTTCATATTTCCTTTAGCATAATTTTACTCAACTTTACCTGTATGCCATCACTTTCTTCCTAACTTTTTCCCTATTGTCCTGTTTTCTTACCCTTTTCCTGATTTATATTTTCCCTATTCTTTCATTTTACTCACTGTTAAAATTTTACCCTACTTATATATCTAATTTCCAATACCCTGCTCCAAGTCCATACACACCTCTCTCCTCTCTGTCATCACTATCCAAAAAATTGCTTTTCTCTCTATGCTTTTATTGTTATTTGCTTGATCGTTGATTATATCAATTTTTATGCTTATTTGTGAGATTGTTTTGCTTATTATTATTTTTGTTTGTTTTGTTTTTGTTTGTTTTTTGCTTCTGTTTTCCTTGCCTCACTTGATATTAGTTGTTGTTTGTAGTTTGTATTCCTCTCCAAGTACTTGTTGCTGGCAGTTGTTGGGATTAATGGCTATTCTATTGGAGTTTTCTGCTAATATATATATATATATATATATATATATATATATATATATAGTTTGTTTCCTCTTCTTTCTTATTCCCTTTCTTATTCTCTTTCTTTTCTCTTACTTTCTTTTCCTTTTCCCAATTTCATTTTTAAACTTCTTTCTTTTTTTTTCTCTTTTTCTTTCTCTCCTATCATCTAATTTGTCTTACTCTGGTGATCACCTTTATTTGGGGTTATTAATATCGTGAATATATATTTGTTCAGTGCCTGGTGCATTGTACTTGGTTGGGTTGTATTGTGTGCCTTTAAATCAATGCAGGAGAAAGAGAACTACATAACCAAACAAGTTGAGAAAAGAGACCATGAGGAGACAAAGAAACATCCCACATAGGAAAGAAAAGCAGGCATCACCAGAAAAGGAAGTAAACAAAATGGAGGCAAGCAACCTGTCAGAGAAAGAATTCTGAGAAATGGTCATAAGGTGGATGAAAAGAACAGAAGACAAATTTGACAATATGTGTAAGAACCAAAAGGAAATGAAGAATAACCAAGAAGAAATGAAAATTGACATTGCTGCTGTAAAAGCTCAATATAAAACATCAAGAGTAGACTAGAAGAAGCAGAGGACCACATCAGTGAGCTAGAAGACAAGGTAGGAACACATACCCAAGTAGAGCAACTTCTAGAAAAAAAAAAGCAGGAGGAGAGCCTAAGGGGATTTAGGGAAACACAAAACAAAACAACATCCACATAATGGTGTTCCAGTAGGAGAGGAAATTGAGCAAGGAATAGAAAACCTGTTTAAATAAATAATGACAGAAAACTTTCTTGATGTAGGGAAGAAAAAACCCACACAAATCCAAGAAGCTCACAGAGACCCAAGCAAAATGAACCCTAAAAGGACAACACCAAGGCACAATATAATTAAATTGGCAAACACCAACAATAAAGTAAGAATCTTTTTTTTAAATTTTTAAAATATATTTTATTAATTTCTTACAGAGAGGAAGAGAGTGAGATAGAGAGTTGGAAACATCAATGAGACAGAGACATCGATCAGCTGCCTCCTGCACGCCTCCTATTGGGGATGTGCCTGCAACCAGGATACATGCCCTTGACCGTAATCGAACCTGGGACATTCCAGTCTGCAGGCCAACGCTCTATCCACTGAGCCAAACCGGTTTCAGCTAAAGTAAGAATCGTAAAAGCGCCCATCGAGAGAGACAGAAAGTTACCTACAAAGGACCCCCATCAGACTAATGACTGATTTCTCAATGGAAACTCATCAGGCCAGAAGGGAATGGAATGAAATATACAAAGTCATACAAAGCAAGGGTCTGAATGCAAGAATACTGTACCCAGCAAGGCTATCAATCAAAATCAGGAGCTTCACAGACAAAAAAGGACTAAGAGAATTTCTTATCACCAAACCACCAATTCAAGAAATGCTAAAGCATCTGCTGTAAAAAAAAAAAAAAAAAAAAAAGAAAAGAAAAAAAGAAAGAAAGAAAAGAAAAGAAATAGGAAGCAGAGAAGGAACACATGGGTAACAAATAAAAATGGCAACAAATAAGTACCTATTAATAATAACTTTAAATGTAAACAAATTAAATGCCCCAATCAAAAGACATAGGATAACTGAGTGGATAAGAAAATAAAACCCATATATCTGCTGTCTATAAGAAATCCACCTCAGAAAAAAAGAAATACCCAGACTGAGGGTGAAGGGATGGAAAAAGTATTTCAGGTGAATGGAAATGAAAAAAAAAAAGCAGGGGTATCAATACTTATATCTGACAAATTACATCTGAAAATGAAAGACATGTCAAGAGATAAGTAAGGTAACTTCATAATACTAAAGAGAGCAATCCAACAAGCAGAAATAACTCTGAGAAACATATATGCACCCAATACAGGAATACCCAAATACATAAAAAAACTCTGGAGGATATCAAGGGAGAGATTGACAACAATACAATCATAGTAGGAAACTTTAATACCCCAAGATCACCATTGGACAAATCCTCTAAACAAAAAATCAGCAAAGAAACATCAATCCTAAATGACTCACTAGACCAGATGGAATTAATTGACATCTTTAGAACATTTCATCCCAAAGCCACAGAATATATATTCTTCTCCAGTGCACCTGGGTTATTTTCAAAGATAGACCATATGTTGGGTCATAGGAAAAGTCTCTTCAAATTCAAGAAGATAGAAATCATATCAAGCATTTTCTCAGATCACAGGGGCATAAAACTGGAAATCAACTACCATAAAAACATCCAAAGAAATCAAACACATGGAGACTAAACAGCATGCTATTAATCAATGATTGGGTGACCAGAGAGATCAAAGAAAAAATAAAAACAAAACAAAACATGGCAACAAATAACAATGAAAACACAACTACCCAAAACCTATGGGACACAGCAAAAGCAATCTTGAGAGGGAAGTTCATAGCTCTATATGCCTACTGCAAAAGAAAGAAAGAAAGAAAGAAAGAAAGAAAGAAAGAAAGAAAGAAAGAAAGAAAGGTAATAAATTACCTAACCCTACAATTCAGAGTTAGAAAGAGAGCAAAAATAAAAGCCCAGTGTAAGCAGAAGGAAGAAAATAATAAAGATCAGAGCAGAGATAAATGACATTGAGACCAAAAAACAATACAAAAGATTAATAAAACCAAGAGTTGGTTCTTTAAAAGGATAAACAAGATTGATGAACCTCTAGCCAGGCTCACCAAGAAGCAAAGAAAGAGGACCAAAATAAACAAAATCAGAAATGAAAGAGAAGAAATAACAACAGACCCCACCAAAATAAAAAGGACTGTTAAGAAATACAATGAACAACTCTATTCCAACAAACTGGACAACCTGGAGGAAATGGATATATTCCTGGAAAAATATAACCTTCTAAAACTCAATCAGGGAGAATCTAAACATCTTAATAGGCCAATAACTATGGAAGTAATTGAAGCAGTCATCAAAAAGCTTTCAGCAAACAAAATCCCATGGCCAGACAGCATAATAGGAGAGTTTTACCAAATATTCAAGGAAGAACTCAAGCTGTATTACAAAGATACTATTCTCAAAATAGCCTGGTGCTGGCACAAGAACAGACATATTGGACAGATGGAATAGAATAGAAAATGCAGATATTGACCCAAACTACTATGCTCAAATAATATTTGAGAAAGGAGGCATAAACAAACAATACAGTTAAGACAGTCTCTTCAATAAACAGTGTTAGGAAATTGGATGGATGCATGAAAAAAATGAAATTAAGCCATACCCAAAAATAAACTCAAAATGGATACAGGACTTGAATATAAAACAGAAAACCATAAAAATACTAGAGGAATCCAAAGGCAGAGAAATTTCAGACATATGCCGAAGCCATTTCTTCATTGATACAACTCCTAGGGCAATGGAAGCTAAAAAGAAAATAAACAAATGGGACTATATCAAAATAAAAAGCTTTTCACAGTAAAAAAAACCATCAACAAAACACCAAGAAAGCCCACTGTATGGGAGAATATATATGCAAATGTTATCACTGATAAAGTTCTAATCTCCAACATCTACAGGCAACTTATACAACATAATTAAAGGAAGATAAATGATCCAATAAAAAAATGGGCAATGGACCTAAATAGAATCTTTTCAAAAAAGGACAGAAGGAAGTCCAAGACACATATGACAACATGCTCAAAGTCGCTAATTATCAGAGAGATGCAAATCAAAACAACAATACAGTACCATCTTATACCTGACAGAATTGCAATAATCAACAAATCAACAAATGACAAATGCAGGAGAGGATTTAGAGAAAAAGAAACTCTCGTGCACTGCTGGTGGAAATGCAGACTGGTGCAGTATGGAGTTTCCTCAAAAAACTAAAAATGGAGCTTCCATTTGACCCAGCAATCCCACTTCTAGGATTATATCCCAAGAAAGTAGAAACACCAATCAGAAAGAATTTATGCATTCCTATATTCATAGCAGCACAATTAAACATAGCTAAGATTTGGAAGTAGCCTAATGCCCATTAGCAGATGAATGGATTAGAAATTTATGGTACATCTACACAATGGAATACTACACTGCTATAAAAAAGAAGGAATTCTGCCAAAACAAGTTTGGCTCAGTGGACAGAGTGTCAGCCTGAGGACTGAAGGGTCCTGGGTTTGATTCTGGTCAAGGGTATGTACCTTGGTTGTGGGCACATTCCCAGTGGGGGACATTCAGGAGGCAGCTGATCAATGTCTCCCTCTCTCTCATTGATGTTTCTAACTCTCTATCCCTCTTCCTTCCTCTTTGTAATAATCAATAAAATACGTATATTAAAAAAAAACCAGGGAAGGATTTCTTACCATTTGCAGCAACAAGGATGGACCTTGAGAGCATTATGTTAAGGGAAATAAGCCAAACAATGAAGGAAAAATACCACATGATCTCACTCATTTATGGAAAATAAAGAATGTTATAACCTGGTGAATAAAAAGATAGATACAAAAGCAGTAAAGCACTGAACATACTATCAATTTACAGTGGGAAGGCTGGGGAGTGCTGGGGAGGAAGAGAAATAGATCAAATAGAGGACTTGTATACATTTATATAACCACACTAATCGACACAAGACACTGGGGGAGGGGCGGGTGGGATGAGGGCATGTGACAGGGATTAGGGGAGGCTGGGGGAAGGTCAATAGGGAATAAACAGAGAAATATGTACTGATATATGGATACTTTAAACAAAAATATTAAAAAGTAAAGATGAAATTGAACACATTTATGATTGAATAAGTTATAATAAAGCAAAGGCAATAAAAAGATATTTCAGATATATTTTTAGTTTATATATAATCAGTCAGATACTATGTAGAAAATTCATCTACAATTTGAGGTGGGCATTAGATATCTTATATGTGTATTATTTCTATATAAGGAAATGAAATGTTTATTAGATATATATTATTTATAGAAAGTAAAATTTATTTTATATATGCATGTATATGTGTATGCATTTAAGTATAAAGATATATATATATACACACACACACAATCATATATATTCTTATTTTAAGATTAGCATTCATTATTTTTGGAATATTTCCAACAGTTAGACTATCTCTTTCTTACATTAAGCTCATGTCACGTGTTATTTTAAGAATCCTAAGTACTTTAAGGATCAAGTTTATACTCAGTCATCAGTCTACAAAAGTTAATAACCATCATCTATTGTCTCTATTGCCTTATCTTATGCAGTCCTGTTTTGCTTTTAGATGATGCCTGGCCACAGACATTTATTTGAGAGTATCTCTTGTGCCATTTAACTTGGACATATACACTAATTATTTCTGTTTTCCAGAAATTTTGGTAACTGTCTAATGGAACTGTCCAGAAGCTTACCCAGTTCTGTCAACTTTGGGAACCACAAAACTGTTTCTTTTAATATCCCTAGATTATTCATTTTTGTCTTTTTCATCTGAAAAATAAGATCGTCAATCCTTCTACTTATAGAAAAACACAATATCATATGTCCTTTTAATACTTAATTTTGCACTACAGTTAATCCAACCAGTCAGCAAAATTGATTCATTTTTTTTATTTTAAGTATTAATTTTGTTGCAATAAACATTTTGCACATACATGATTATTAATTGGTGTTTTTCAGTGATTTCAGCTACTTTGGTAGTTTCTCATATATTAAATGGCTGTAAAATATATCAAAATTAGTTCATTTTAACCTGAAAGTTTGATCAACATTTGAGGGATAGATTATGATTATGAATTTTCTAGAGATTTTTTTTCTCTCCATCTGATTTTGTTGCACAGAATCTTGTTAATTCACTGTTTAAATGAGAGCTATAGAATTTGGATATCCATTTTCCACAGGGTTTCCTGGAGTTTCTTCCCACCTTTCAAAGGTCCTTGCCTTTGCCTCTTGTATTCTCTCCAGTAATTAAAACGGTTTCTGCTTTGTCTGGTATCACCAGGCCCTAGGGGCATGCTCCAGTTTCAGAGTGTGCTTACCTTTCTAGAATGTATGATTCACTTTTGTTTGTGGCCTTTGAAATTTTTTTCTTTCTTGGACCAGATTATCCATGGGTTTACAAAAATCACCTAACATTTTATAGACCTTATAGTTGAAGGTTTTTTTCAAGATATCAGAATCCTCCTTGTTAAAAAAATATAAAATAAAATGTAAGTGCCAGAATTAACTGTACATTATTAAATATAGATTCTAATTTGCTTTGCTTCTTAGGTGTATCAGCCTTAACCCCAGAATCAATAGAAGGGAATATGCATACGATAGCATGGGAATTTAGGAGACAGTATAATAGTTTGAAGCTGATGAGTTTTGACTATCTCTTCTCCTGGAGTTCAATCCTTACTGGAATTTACATAGACTGTATAAAAGGTCTATTGCCCAGTCCCTAGAAAGGATGGTTGAATGGGTTGAATGATGTCTCTGCAAAATTCATATACATCCACAACCTCAGAATATGACTTACTTGGGGATAAGGTCTGCAATTTAATTAAAGGATGAGGATGCAATCATATGGGCTTAGAATGGGGCCTATAACCAATGAGTGAATCTTCTTTAATAAGTGACAGAAAAACATTACCCAGAGATATAGAAAAAAGAACCATTCTATGTAAAACATCCTAATGTGCACACTGTAGTCAGGTTTCCTTTACTACCATCCTAGTCTCACCAATTACTGCCACCTGTGTGATTATACTTCTTTGAATCTCCATGACCCAATCTCTAAAATGAGAAAATGTCCCTATGTAACATAGGCAGTTGTGAAGATAAAGTAAAATAACCCCATTAAAGCACTTGACAGGACACATTTGAATGATCAGATACATTTTAAATGCTTGACAAGCTTTGTTTGACAGCTATTATTAAAACCAGGGCTGCTGCTACTACAACAACTCTTCCTCCTCCTCATCTCCCTCCTTATCACTCATTCTGTGTTTATTAAATGGTTGCTATATGATTCACACTGCATTAAATCATGAAAATAGAAAACTAAACAAAAGAAAAAGTCAATTTCTGTCCTCTCATCTGATTTTCTTTTATTTGTGGGGAAGAGGATAAGAGAGTGATGTATTAGATATTAATAAAATAATCTAATATATTAGTGGGGAATGAAAATATGGTGAATTCTTTACTTCTGCTAAAGTGTTCATCTCTGCCTCTCCCAACTTTAAAATTAATCCCAAGAAACATTCCTCACTTTGTCTTTAGTGTAACATCAGTTTTCTGTTGAACCCCATGACATACATATACATCTAGGCAGAAAGAACAGTAAGAATAAAGGAAAAAGCTTCAGTGTGTCTTGTATGGAAAACAAATGGCAGAAAGGTCCTTATAAAGAAGGTAAATTGAATGAGAGGAAGGGGAGTGAGCATTAAAGTAAGATAATGAAGAGGTGCCTTATCATAAAAGGCTCTGTGGGCCAATGGAAATACAGAATTAAGCTTTTATTCTTCATGAAAAGGGAAGTCATGGAAAGATTTTGAGCACGTAAGTGGCATGATAAGAATTACTAACAGGATCATATAGCTTCACTTTTGAGAATACATTAAATGGAATAAGTTTAAAAATAGCAAAATCAGTTTGGAAGACTATTACAATCATTCAGAAGATAAAAAAAGGCAATAGAACAAGAATATTAGCACTGGAGGTAGTTAAGAAGTAGTCAGATTTAAGCAATATTTTGAAGGTAGAGGCTACAGGTATTTTTGACACTCCAGATATGTAGTATGAAAGAGGTGTTAGAGATGATATTAAATCATTTAACCCGAAGAAGTGAGAAATATAAATTGTTATTTTTTTTCCTTTGAGATGAGGTGAGGAGGAAGCACAGGAGTTTATTTTTCATACAATGAGTCTGAGGTGCCTGTTAGACAAGTGGTTATGTTGAGAAAGCAGTTGGCCCTACGAATTTGGGGATATGTAAGCATACAATTGATAGTTTATTGATAAATAGACAAAATAGAAATTCATGACAATGATGAAAAATAGCAAGGGAGAAAATGAAAAATAAAAAGAGAGTATTCAAAATAGTAGCTTTGGGACAAATCATATTTTTATAAAGTCAGATTACTCTCATTCAGAATGTGTGCTGTCCTTTAGACGTGCTGAGGCAATCTAGAGATACCAGTATTTTCTAATATATTTTATAGAATCAGATATTTAGGAAAATGCTCTTTTTCTCAATTTTTTAAATCTTTTTTGTAAACTCATTTTAAGACTATGTTTCTATAATGAGACTGCTTTACTCCAGTGCTTTTTCAAACTCAACATGTTAAACTATCTATAACTTCAAAGACACCCCAGATACAGAAAACTGTGTCTGCAGTGTTCTATATAAACAGGTTTTCATAAACAGGTTGATGATTTATAAATAGGATACTCTGAAAGACAATCCATAGATATTTGTCAATTTCATATTTTCTTTATATTTGAAGCCTTTGAAAAGCTCTGCTTGAGTATTTAAAAATTAAGGTTTTTCTTCATTTGTAATAGTTGCCAGCCAGCTTATGATATAGTTCATATATCATGAAATTCATGCACAGGGGGAGGGTGTCCCTCAGCCCAGCCTGTGCCCTCTCCAATCTGGGACTCCTCGAGGGACATCCGACTGCCTGGGCAGATGGACATCCCTCTCACAATCCAGGACTATTGGCTCCCAACTGCTCGCCTACCTGCCTGCCCGATTGCCCCCTAACTACTTTCCTGCCAGCCTGATTGATTCTTAATTGCTCTCCTGCCAGCCTGTTTGCCCCTAACTGCCCTCCCCTGCAGGCCTAGTCACCCCTAACTCCCCTCCCCTCCCCTGCAGGCCTGGTAACACCTAACTGCCTTTCCCTGAATGCCAGGTCACACCTAACTTCCCTCTTCTGCCAGTCTGGTCACCCCTAACTGCCCTCCCCTGCAGGCTTTATCACCCCCAACCGTCCTCACTTGTAGGCCTGGTCCCTCCCAACTGCCTTCCGTTGTAGGCCATTTTTTTTGTGGCCATCTTGTGTCCACATGAAGGCAGCCATATTTGATCACAAGGGGACAGCCATTATGCATGTTGGAGTGGTGGTCAATCTGCATATTACTCTTTTTTTAGATAGGATAGAGGTCTGGTGGATGGGTGGGGGCCAGCTTGGATTATCCTGAAAGATGTCCTGTATCAGGGTGGAGTATGGGGTGGCCTGGGAGAGGGGACTGTGGTGGTTTGCAGAGGCCCTGGTATTTAATTGTAGAAGATAAATAAATCCCAAATACCAAACAGAGGTCCTGGTTTCTGAGATTTATTTATCATCTACAATTAAAACTTTGTAGCCTTAAGCAGAGGCCAAGGCAGGCCAGGGTATGTGGAAAGCTTGGCTTCCTCCATTGCCAGGTGTGGGAACCTCTTTCCACGTCCCGCGTGGTTGAGGGTTCCCGGGTCAGGGTTTGGGTTCTGAAGGAGGCCGCACGCAAACGAAATGAGAGACTGAAAGCATAAATTTGGCGATATTGGGGGGCCAGGCGGGAGCCTTCCTCTAGTGGAAAGGACTGCCCCTTGCTCTGGCCTTTATCTCCCTTTTATTAAGGCTTTGGGACACACCCCTAGCCTTTAGGCAGGAAATAACAAAAACAGAAATTAACAAGAAACAAACATAGTGGTTGCTTCGACCAATAAGGTTTCAACAAAACAGTGAGTAAATAGCTCTGACCTTTCAGAGCAATTAAGGTTGACCCGCCTTCTGCCTTCCTGTTTACATCCATCTAGTGAGAACAATATTTGGTTTCCGACACCAGGGAAACTCCAGCCTCTCTCCTACTCTCTCTGTGGTTCGCAGCCATTTTGTTGGGTTAATTTGTATACTCACTCCTGACTTGCTGGTGGGTGTGGCTTGTGGGCATAACGGAATGATGGTTGATTTGCATAGTACTCTTTTATTAGATAGGAGATATATTTATATATATATATATAAATTTGTTACATAATTTTCATTGATGATTTTATATTCAGAACTGTTTTGTCAATACTCTTCTTGAAACTAGTTTTTAAGCTTTATCTGAAATGTAGCTCATAAAACACTATGAAATGCTGATAAAAATACAGTATTTTTAGAAAACCCAAGATCTCATACCATTTTTGAAATGTATAAAATGTGTGGTTAAATATATACACTTAACCCTCTAAGCCTGTTTCTTTATTTGAGAAAAATTTATTACAATCCAGCTGTCAAGTTTGTTTTTGTTTCTTTTTTACTTTTAATAAAAGTGAATATCTAGTTATATAGGTCCAATACAAGTATGGAAGGAGCTAAGAATTGTGACCAAAGCAAGAGGATTCAAAATAGGTGAGCATCTAGCTAGTGTTCATCATAGCTTACAACACTTTCCCTAGCACCATCCCAACACCAGAACATGAAGTGATTTACTGCACACAGAATTCTACTATCTTTTATGTGAATCAGAACATAGCATTGATTATCAACATAAACATATGATTAATTTATTTCCAATTCATGTCAAGGTCTTAATAAATTTAAATAGAACTGTAGATATTTAGATAAGAAATAAGACATGTCTCACATAAGACAGGTATTCATTTATTTATTTATTTATTTATTTATTTATTTATTTATTTATTTATATTGAAGTCATAGAATATCAGGGTCTTTCTAGAAATGTAGCACCTGGTGATATTTGTGTATTCATTTTTCTAAAGGAAGGAAAATATGGGCCAGATGACCTTCAGTAGTCTCTACCAGACACATATGTCTGTAACATTTCTATTAGCTCTCTAAATTAAATCCTACTAGGATAATATTATACACACTTTATAGTGTATGGGGAAAATGTCCAGAAGCTTTCCTAACTTTGCTTGAGAATTTTCTATAATTGAAGTGTACTAATTTTTTCTATTTTAAATTATTTTTAAAATTGCTAAAACATTATCACCATCACACTATCTAATAAAAGAGTAATAGGCAAATTGAACATACCTCTGCTACACTCACTGGCCACGTGTACCAGCCAATCAGGAGCTAGTATGCAAATTAACCCAACAAAGATGGCTGTAGCCATGAAGATAGCAGGAGGCTTGGGTTTCTCCAGTAATGAAGGAAGCCAAGTTTTACACCTGGCCTGACAGGCCAGGCCTCCAATCAAAGCTACAAAGTTTCAATTACAGGAAATAAATAAATCCCAGATACCAGGGCCTCCACTTGGGTTGCCAGGGGACATGACCAGCATGCAAACCACCACAGGCCCCTTGCCCAGGCCACCTCATGCTCCAAGGGGACCCCCACCCTGATCTGGAACCTCCTTCAGGGCAAACCAGTTGGCCCCCACCCATGCACTTGGCCTCTACTATATCTAATCCTATCTAATAAAAGAGCAATATGCAAATTGATCATCATTCCAAAAAACAAGATGAGTGCCCTGATGTGGGCACAAGATGGCCACCACAGGATGGCCAGAAGTGAAGTGCAGTTGGAGGGACCAGATCTACAAAGGAGGGCAGTTGTGGGCGATCAGGCCAGCAGAGGAGGGCAGTTCAGAGAGATTGCAAGTATGGGCAGTTGGGGGAGATCAAGTCTGCAGGGAAGGGCAGTTGGGAGGACCCATGCCTACAGGGAAGGGCAATTAGGGGTGACCAGATCTGCAGGGGAGGGCAGTTAGGGGCCAACAGGCTGGCAGGGGAATAGTTAGGCATCAATCAGGCTGGCAGGAGAATGGTTAGGGGGTGAACAGGTTGGCAAGCAGAAGTGGTTAAGGGCAATTAGGAAGGCAGACAGGTGTGTAATTGAGAGCCAGCAGTCCTGGATTGTGAGAAGGATTCCCAACTGCCTAACCCCCAGTGCACAAATTCATGAACCTTGAAAGTTGCTGCAAGGCTGCTGTGGATACAGGTGTGGGTCTTGGCCCATCCTCTATGATCCATCCGGCCCCTCCCATGCGGTCCCTGGTCTCCTCTCTGCCAGTAGCCATTAAACAAGCAGTAGGACATCCTTCAAGGGATCCATATTGGAGAGAGTGTCAGCTGGGCTGAGGGACACACAGGCCCCATGCGAAAATCTCATGCACTGGGCTTCTAGTCTATATATAAAACTCTAATATGCAAATAGACTGAATAGTGGAACAACCAAACAACTGGTCACTATGATGTGTGCTGAACACCAGGCTGCATGCACAGAACATGGGGGCCGCCGGCCACAGTGGTTTGGTAGAGCAGGCCAGCAAGGCACCAGACCGCTGTCGTTGGGCAGAGCCTTTGCTGGTTAATGAAAATTCTTTGCTCCCCCATGCTGTGGTTCTGCCTGATGCTCATACCCACTGGCAGCACCTGGCACCGACCTTGATTGCTCAGTGCTATCAGTGGGTGTGAATGGCAGCTGTGGGCCCTGATTGCCCCTGAGGGATTCTCCACTTCCTCCTATTCCTGAGGGGCAATCATGGCAGCAATTGCTTCTCGCACTTGCTGATAGCAGCTAGCTCCATTTGCACTGGCTGCTGGTGTCGGCCCCAATGGCTCCACACTGTCAGCAGGTGTGAGAAGGCCTGCACCATCAGCATATAGGGATAGGGATGACGTGAGTGGCTTCTGGCAGAGAGGGGACAGGGCCACAGCAGGAGGCGTCAGGTAGGTCATGGAGGCTGAGCTGAGACCGCCTCTGTGCCCATAGCAGCCTCTCAGCCCACAGTTCCTTTCATGGTACATGCATTCTTGCACTGGGCCCCTAGTCATAAAATTACTGGAAGGTGGCCTGGGCCTTGGCCTCTATGTAAAATTCTAAAGCACCCAGTAATAAAAGGTTTGAAGTCTATGGTAATAAGCCATCACAGAAAGCAAAAGTAATGGCAAATCTAGCTTTCACACATCTTTCTCTTTATTAAAATAAAAAAAAATCAATGTTTTATGATTTACTCTCAAAAATTCAGAATTATAATAAACCACAGTGATTTGGGAAGGGATGTACTTTCATTAAAATTTTGCTTGTATTTATGGCCACCTACTCTAGTGATTTCTGTCTTCTATGTAAGACTAAACTCTAAGGATAAAAACAAATATGTGTTATGCTCAGGTTTCTCTTCAGATCACATAAATCTTTCATCATTTATTAAAGATTTCCATGGAAAGGAACAGTTATGAGTTATTATTATTCAATTTTTGAGGCCTCATTTTTATGAAGCAAAAGAATAAGAAAAACAAATAAATATGTCAGAAGAAAATTCCTGCTGGTAGACATTTTATATTCAGAATTACCCATTCCCTCTTAATGTTTTTATTGTTGTTGCTATTAGGTGAAGATCTTAGAGTCTGTCTCCTTGTTCCATAGAAAAATTTAATTTCTCCCAACAACAAATGAGTGTATCAGTTGCTCTATATCCTTGTCATCATTTGGAATTTTTCATCTTTTTATTTTAGCCATCCTGCTAGATTTATACTAGTTTATCAAATGTTATTGTTTTTTTTAAATATATTTTATTGATTTTTTTACAGAGAGGAAAGAAGAGGGATAGAGAGTTAGAAACATCGATGAGAGAGAGACATTGATCAGCTGCCTCCTGCATTGGGGATGTGCCCACAACCAAGGTACATGCCCTTGACAGGAATCAAACCTGGGACCTTTCAGTCCACAGGCTGACGCTCTATCCACTGAGTCAAACCATTTTTTGCTCAAATGTGTTTTTAATTTGTATTTTCATGGATGAAAAAAAAAGTGTACATATTTTTACATATTTATTTGCTATTTTGATACTCTGTTTATATGTATTAAATATTATCTATTTTCAAATTGTGAATTTTGTATTTTATTTAATGATTTGCAGAAAGGAAATTATTTTTAAACCATTTATTTAGCAATATTGTGAGTCAGCAACCTGAAAGATTAGCAGAAAAATCTAAAATAAAGACAAAGGGTGGGTGCTCCAAGCATCAAGGTTACAAATAAGACTATGGAAATAGATATGCCATAAAAGTAAAAAGCTGAATAAGATAAAAATAAATAGAACCCTGACAAATAACTGGACCGGAGAATAAATGTAGAAAAAGACCCAACTAAGATAACTAAGAATTTCCAGATAAGAGAGGAGTAAAGAGCTCTGAGACACCTGCTGTAGCAGTCTTGATATTGCTATCAGAGTGACTGAGCTGAAGATCCATAAAAACTCTCAGGTTCAAATAAGGCTGACTCACCACTCATCTCTACATAGCCATCAACAAACTCTTGACAAGGGAGTACACCCAACTCTGAGCCCTTAGCAACCTCCTTCCTTTATATTTGTTGCTTCACTACTACTCACACACTCAAAAAACTAATTTGCAGTAAGCACAAATGCAACTAATCCCATCAACCCTACTCTGTTTACAAGTTTGCCAAAGAAACAGCAATGCTTTCAAGTTTCCTTTCCTCATCTGAACTACTAAAAAAAAGGGACATTGAAATAAATCTAACAGAAAGAAACAGTGCAGGGTGATCTGATCATACATTTTTAAATGAGCAGGTCATGGTGGGTAGTCTTGCCTAGTCCTATATAAAAAAGTTTATCCCTTTTTCACAACTATCTATACTCCCTCCATATGATTCTTGCCCAGAATTGGGGTTCAGTGCAGTTGGAACTGGGGTTCAGTGCAGTAGGGAGTTTCTATCTCTCTCCTGCTAGAGGAAGCCAGCCAGGCACTCAGCCGCCTGTCCTCTCCATGCATGTGTCTCTGTACCTCAGCTTTTTACAGCTCATCTGAGTCTTCATGTGTCCCTCTCTTCCCTTCTAGATGTGGAATTTACACTCATCCAGCTTTCTTGTGGTTCTGGATGATGTCCATTCTGTCTTTTAGCTGTAGTTTTGAAATTGCTGTGTGAGACAGTAATTTTTAATTCACCTGATTTTTAGATTCAAGTGAGGCAGCAGTTTAGGTATTTGCCTGTGCCGTCAAGTGCAGGGAAACTTAGGGGAACCGTGAAAGGAAGAGGTCTGGAGTTGTGTGAGCATGAATGCGCACATAGAAGGCTGACTGCTGATTTTGCTGATGGCTTCTCTAGTGGGAGGAAGACAAAACCTCCCAACTGCACTGAAATCCACTTCTGACTGCACTGAACCCCAGTTTCGGGTGAGACTCTGAGAACCCAGACTCATATGGGTCCCTGGAGTACACAAAAACTCAGGGTAACTGGAATGGCAGAGATATGGAGACATGTGATTACTCAGGGACAATGAGACCGAGGGGCTGAGTAGGACAGGGCTGATGGGAAGCCAAGGCTGTCTGGTCAGCCCTGAGACTTCACCCCACATCCAAACTGAACACCGAGGCTTTTGCAATTTTGCAAGTCTTCTATCATCACAGAATACAAGTGAAGACAAAGCTGATCCTCACAGAATAGAAGTGAAGACAAAGCTGATACTCACAACCAATTGGCTTGGAGGTCAAATTGACCTCCAAGCCAATTGGTTGTGAGGATCTGCTGTTGGGACAGTGATACCAACAACAATCAAAACTCAACTACAAAAAAGCTGTACAAACAGTCCACAAAATGGTGCACCAAGAGAATCCACCTCAGGTAACTGGGGAGGTGAAGCTACTGGGCCATGTAGGACAACTAGCACACAAAGCTACTCTACCAACTCAGGGAAGCAGAAAAAATGTGAAGATAAAGGAACAGATCACAAATGAAAGAAATGGAGGAAAACAAATGACTGGATATAGAGTTCAAAACCATGGTTATAAGGTTTTTCAAGAATTTGATAAAAAAAAAAAAGGATAAATTTAGCGAGACCCAAGAGAAGATGAAAAAAGACCAATTAAAGATGAAAAAGGAACAACTAGAAATTAAACATACACTGACTAAAATAAAAAGTATTATACAGAATCCTAACAACTGACTGGAAGAATGCAAGAATCAAGTCAAAGATTTGAAATACAAAGAAGCAAAAACACTCAAGTGAAAAAAGCAAAAAGTAAAAGAATCCAAAAATATGAAGATAGTGTAAGGAGCCTCTGGGACAACTTCAAGCATACCAACATCAGAATTATGGGAATGCCAGAAGAAGAGACAAAGCAAGATGCTGAAAACCTATTTGAAGAAATAATGACTGAAAACTTCCCACATAAAGTGAAAGAAATAGACTTATAAGTCCAGGAAGCACACAGAATCCCAAACAAAAGGAATCCAAAGGGGACCACACTAAATCACATCATAATTAAAATGCCAAGAGCAAAAGACAAAGGGAGAATATTAAAAGCAGCAAGAGAAAAACAGTTCATTACCTACAAGGGACCACCCATACGATTGTCAGCTTCTTTCTCAACAGAAACTATGCAGGCAAGATGGGAGTGGCAAGAGATATTCAAAGTGATGAATAGCAAGAACCTACAACCAAGATTACTCTACCCAGCAAAGCTATTATTCAGAATTGAAGGTCAGATAAAGAGCTTCACAGGTAAGAAAAATCTAAAGAAATTCATCAACACCAAATCAGTATTATATAAAATGCTGAAAGGTACTCTTTAAGAAGAGGAAGAAGAAGAAAAAGATAAAGATAAAAATTAGGAACAACAAATATGTATCTATCAACAAGTAAATCTAATAATCAAGTAAATTAAAATTCTGATGAACAGAATAAATTGGTGAATCAGGGGCATAGAAAGGAAGTGGACTGACAATTTTCAGGGGGAAATGGTAAGGGAGTGCAGGGAGAGGCTGGACAAAAATCATACACCTATAGATGAGGTCAATGAGGGGGGGAGCTAAGGACAGAGGGAAGAGTGGGAGCTGGGTGGAGAGGGTGGGGAAGAGGAACAATTATAATAATTGGAACAATAAAGATTTATTAAATAAAAAAATAAGTTTATGCCTTAGTAAACCCTGCCCATTGTTCTTATGCTAGAGTTTATTTCATCTTTGAAATGACTGAGGTAATTCTCTTTTCCAGACACCTTGAATGTCTTCAAGGAAGCACATAATTTTGTTTTTTATCTTATAATGCACTCATAGACACTTCCATGCATTGCTTTCTCCTACCTTCATGTTGTCTTCCTTGCTTTCCCTCCTTAATTCTCAACATATAAAAGAAGTTAAAAAGCTGTCCTTCTCTGGAGCATTTGAGATCTTGCTTTCCAGCACATCCTCAGTTGGGTGCAAATCATCTCTTATAAATGTTTTCTATAGCTTTGAACATTTTTTACTGAAGATGATACTGTTTTCTTTGAAGATCTCCTCAAGCCCTTTATCATATGGAGCACATTATTTTAACTATTCTAGCCATTGTAACAATTTCTCCCTATTCTCTGAACAGCTTTACTCATAAAATATTAGTAAGATATCTCTTGGGACTTCACCACATAAGATTGCTTTTCTCACTAAAACCTTGTTCAGCAAACAGCAGCTTGTGAGCCACATGTGGCTCTTTGGCCTCTTGATTTTGGCGCTTCCACAAAATACCAAAGCCTGGGCAAGTTTATTTTGAAGAAGTGGCATTAGAAGAAGTTTAAGTTTTAAAAATTTTGCTCTCAAAAGAAATTTCAGTCATTGTACTGTTGATACTTGGCTCTGTTGACTAATGAGTTTGCCTACCACTGTAAACATTTCTCATACAGGCTCTTTCACTTACACCCACCTTCTATAGACTATCTAATAAAAGAGTAATATGCAAATTGACCATACCCTGCTATACTCACAAGCCAAACCCACAAGCCATGCCCACCACTCAATCATGAGCAAATATGCAAATAAACCCAACCAAAATGGCTGCAGCCAAGGAGAACAGAATGGAGGCTTGAGTTTCCCTGGCACTGGGGAAAGGCAAGCTTTCAACCTGCCCTTGCTGGCCCAGGCCTCTATTCAATGCTACAAAGTTTCAATGATAGAAGATAAATAAACTCTAACAAAAATGATGGCAGCCATGGAGCTAGAGAGAGCAGGAGGCTTGAGTTGCTCCCAGAGATGGAGGAAGTCTAGCTTTCCTCCTGCTCTGGTGGGCCCAGTCCTGCGCTCAAGGCTACAAAGTCTCAATTATAGAAGATAAATAAACCCCAATAGAAATGGCTGCCACCAAGGAGCTAGCAGGAGGCTTGGCTCTGCTCTAGGCTACAAAGTATCAATTATAAAAGATAAATAAATCCCAGTTACCTGGGGCCCTTGCCAGCCTGCAAACCACCACAGACACCTAGCCCAGGCCACCCTACGCTCCAAGGGAACCCAAACCAACTGGCCCCCACCCATGCACTAAGCCTCTAT
The DNA here is from genome assembly GCA_011751065.1 of Lasiurus cinereus. NCBI lineage: Eukaryota > Metazoa > Chordata > Mammalia > Chiroptera > Vespertilionidae > Lasiurus > Lasiurus cinereus. The sequence continues at coordinate 62,528,443 of JAAGEH010000018.1, forward strand.
CCTATCTAATAAAAGAGTAATATAACAGATTGACCATCACTTCAACACACAAGATGGCTTCCCCCGTGTGATCAAAACTCCTGCCCCCATGTAGATACAAGATAGCAACCATGAGATGGCCAGGAAGGATTTGCAGGTGGGAGGGACCAGGCCTGTAAGGGAGGGCAATTGTGGATGATCAAGCCTGCAAGAGAAGGCAGTTAGGGGTGACTAGGCCTGCAGGGGAGGGCAGTTAGGGGCAAACAGGCTGGTAGGGGAGCAGTTAGACATCAATCAGGCTGCCAGAGAAGTGGTCATGGGGTGATCAATCTGGCAAGCAGAATTGGTTAGGGAAAATTGGGAAGGCAGGCAGGTGAGCAGTTGGGACCCAGCAGTCTTGGACTGTGAGAGGGATATTCAACTGCCCGTCAAATATTCCTCTCACAAAATGGGCAGTAGAACATCATTTGAGGGGTCTCAGATTAGAGCAGGTGCGGGCTAGACTGGGGGACTCCTGTCCCTGTGCATGGATTTTGTGCACCGTGCCTCTAGTATATAATAATCACATGATTGTATTAATGTATAATTTATATTATGTCATCTTGTGCTGAAATTCTTATTATGACTTCCCATCTCACTCAAACTTTTACCATCTCCTTCAATATTTTGATGATTTGTCTTTTTGCTGTTCTTTCTTCTCTGATGTCATTTCACACTGTTCTTCTTAATAATTTTGTTTTAGTAATACTGTCCTCTTTGATTTTCTGAAATGTCCAGTAGACTTCTGAGGCCTTTGTGGAATCCTAAACCCAATGCCTAGAATCCACTTTCCCTAGACATCTATAAATTTCATTTATGTTCCTTCTTCAGGGTTTTTTATTTTTTTATTTTTTGGTGAGCAGGGACAAAAGTTGTCTTTGTTTTTTTTTTTTTTAATTAAATGTTTATTATTCAGATTATTACATCTAGCTCCCACCTAGCTCCCATCTAGCTCCACCTAGCTCCCACCCTTCCCTCTGCCCTTACCTCCCTCCCATTGACCTCGTCCATAGGTGTATGATTTTTGTCCAGTCTCTCCCTGTACACCCCTCACCCTTTTCTCCCTGAGATTTATCAGTCCACTCCCTTTCTGTGCTCCTGATTCTATTATATTCACCAGTTTATTCTGTTGATCAAATTTTTAATTCACTTAATTTTTAAATGCACTTGTTGATAGATAAGTATTTGTTCATAATTTTTTATCTTTTACCTTTTTCTTCTTCCTCTTCTAAAAGAGTACCTTTCAGCATTTCATATAATACTGGTTTGGAGTTGATGAACTCCTTTAGCTTTTTTTCTCTGTGAAGCTCTTTATCTGCCCTTCAATTCTGAATGATAGCTTTGCTGGATAGATTATTCTTGGTTGTAGGTTCTTGCTATTCATCATGTTGAATATTTCTTGCCACTCCCATCTGGCCTGCATTGTTTCTATTGAGAAATCAGCTGACAGTTGTATGGGTGCTCCCTTGTAGGTAATGAACTGTTTTTCTCTTGCTGCTTTTAATATTCTCTCTTTGTCTTTTGCTCTTGATATTTTAATTATGATGTGTCTTGGTGTGGTCCTCTTTGGATTCCTTTTATATGGGGTTCTGTGTGCTTCCTGGACTTGGAAGTCTATTTCTTTTACCAGATGTGTAAAATTTTCAGTCATTATTTCTTTAAATAGGTTTTCAGTATGTTGCTCTCTCTCTTCTTCTGGCACCCCCACAATTCTGATGTTGGTACACCTGAAGCTGTCCCAGGGGCTCCTTACATTATCTTCACATTTTTGGATTCTTTTCTGTTCTTGCTTTTCCAGTTGAATGTTTCCTGCTTCTTTATATTTCAAATTTTTGACTTGCTTCTTGCCTTTCTCTAGTCTGCTGTTAAGACTCTATATAATAGTTTTTATTTCAGTCAGTGTATGTTTAATTTCTAGTTGGTCCTTTTTCAACTCTAGTTGGACCTTTTCCATCTCTAGTTGAATCTTTGGCATCTCTAGTTGGTCCTTTTTCATCTCCTCTTGGCTCTCGCTAACTTTATCCAACTTTTCTAGGATATTCTTGAGAAACCTTATAAGTGTGGTTTTGAACTCTATATCCAGTCATTTCTTTTCCTCCATTTCTTTTGTTTGTGATCCTTTCCCTTGTCTCGGCGTTTTCACTATGCCAGGAGAAATTCTGTTGGATTCAGCCTTATGATACCAGACTTTCAAAACCACAGAAGCCTCTCTGTTGAGCTTGGGAGGGGTGGAGTCTCAGGGCTTAAGGGACCGCCTTGCCTTTCAGTGGGCCCTGCCCTCCACGGCCCCTGGGACTCATGTGACTGGGTAATCGTTGGAGTGCTCCTTGTGTGCGCGCCTCCACAGTGCCTCTAGAGAGCTGCCTTTCTGGCTCCCCTGCATCCCAGGACCACACGAGTTTCGGTCCTCAGTGTTTCACCTGAAACTGGGGCTTAGTGGAGTCAGAAGTGGCATGTTTGGGAGGGTCTGTCTCCCGCCCACTTGCGAAAGCCAGCGGCACAATCAGCAATCTGTCCTCTGCTCATAGTGCTGTGCGCGCCACCACACTTCTGATCTTTTCCGACTCCCCTAAATTTCTGTGCACCTCTCCCTTTTCACAGTCCAAAATCCCCCCGTATAATTTCGGCTGGATCTGGGGTTTAGTGTCGTAAGATAAGGTGTTCAAAGCCTTTAAGAGTCTCCATTTCCCTCCTGCACCTCTCCTTTTTCAGAGTCCAAACTCACCCTGTATGAGTTTCAGCTGGATCTGGGGTTTAGTGTCGTAAGATAAAGGGTTCAATGCCGTTGGGAGTCTCCGTTTCCCTCCCACCAGAGAAAACCAGCCAGGTACTCCGGCACCTGCTCTCTCCACATACGCGTCTCTGTACCTCAGCTTTTTACAGCTCCACTGGATTTCTGTGAGCCCCTCTCTTTTCTTCTAGTTGTAGAATTTCCACTCAGCCAGCTTTCCTGTGGTTCTGGATGATGTATGTTCTGTCTTTTAGTTGTAGTTTTGAAATTGTTGTGCAAGGCAGCAGTGTAGGTGTTTACCTATGCCGCCATCTTAGATTCCCCAAAAACTTTCTTCAGGGTTTTGGTCAAATGTCACCTTATTGATCAAATCTGTATTGATTATGGCATTGAAAATATCTACATTTAACTATCTCTTCATATTGCCTTATTTTTTAATCTAAAAATCATTTAAAGAAAAATATCTGAGTCAAGTGATTTAATGGCTAGAAATCAAATCAGAATTTGTTGAACTAATCTAGGTAGAATCCAAGAAGGATATAAACTGAGGAAATGAGTGGAATGTGAGAGATGAGAGTTTAGATATGGCTAAAACTTTGAACTGGAATTACAGTAAAAGACCACAGATAAAACATTAAGACTAAAGATGGGGGAAGTAAGCCAGAATAATCATGGTGACTTAATGTGTTTCCAAAAATGTGTCTTTAACAATAGCAAATCCTATCTAATAAAAGAGTAATATTCAAACTGACTGTACCTCCACTACACCCACAAGCCATGCCCATAAGCCAAGCCCACAAGCCAGTCAGGAGAGAGTGTGCAAATTAACCCAGCCAAGATGGCTACTACCACAGAGAGAGCAGGAGGGAGGATTGTGTTGCCCCTTGCTGACCCAGGCCTCCACTTAAGGCAACAAAGTTTCAATGGCGCTGCCACTGAGCCAGCAGAAGGCTTGGCTCCACTCTAGCTTACAAAGTTTCAATTGTAGAAGATAAATAAATCCCAGATACCAGGGTCTCAGCTTGGGTTGCCAGGGGGCATGGCTGGCCTGAAAACCACCACATGCTACTTGCCCAACTTACCCCACACCCCAAGGTAACCCCCAGCCTGATCCAGGACACCCTTCAGGGCAAATCAGCTGGCCCTCACCCATGCACCAGGTCTCTATCCTATCTAATAAAAGAGTAATATGCAGATTGACCATCACTCCAATATACAAGATGACTGCCCACATGTGGTAAAAGATCCTGCCCCCATGTAGACACATGATGGCCAACACAAGATGGCCAGCAGCGGGGGCAGTTGGCAGGGACCAGGCCTGCATGGGAGGGCAGTTAGGGGCAAACAGGCTGGCAGGGAACAGTTAGACATCAATCAGGCTTGCAGAGGATTGGTTATAGGGTGATCAGGCTGGCACGCAGAAGCGGTTAGGGGCAATCACAAAGGTAGGCAGGGGAGCAGTTGAAAGCCAGCAGTCCTGGATTGTGAGAGGGATGTCTGACTGCCTGTTTAGGAATGATCCCACGTAGGACTGGGCCTAAACAAGCAGTCGAACATCCCTCAAGGGGTCCCAGATTGGAGAGGGAGCAGGGTGGGCTGAAGGACACCTCCCCCTGACCAGTGCACAAATTTTGTGCACCAGGCCTTTAGTGAGAATATAAATGTATAGAAAAAAGTAAGTCTGAGGAATATAGAAGTCCATGGAACAATGAAATAGCAAATACACCCCCCCACCCTTGGTTACTTAAACTATTTCATGTCATTAAATGAAATTCTTTCTTTTCAGAAATGTTTAAAATGTCCAGAGAAAAGAAAAAAATAATCTAATATAAATAGAAATATATTTTACTTCAAGCTTCTCTATAAATTCTTATAAAGTAAGCAGCTTAAAATAAATCAATAGAAGCTACAAATGTATAATCTAAGGACAGATGAAATATTCTTTTACCAATGGTGTAGAAAAAAATATCTTTATCACTCATCAGGATATTCTTTGTAATAAAACCTTCAGGCTCTGAATCCCTTATATACTAAATATTTAAATTTGTTGTCCTGAATAATAAATGACAATGAAAGTGCCATCCATTTGTTCTGAAGGCATACACCTGTTTATTTATTTATTTATTTGTAATGCTAAAGTATTTTAAAATTTAGGTAAAATGAGCTGATGGCTTCAATATATTTTTTCCCTTAAAAACATGTATTTTTTAAAAATCATATCACAATATAGGTATCAATGAAGACAGTGTACATATATATAGAACAAATAGTTTTATTTCAAATTTAAAATACTGGAAAATATATTTACTACATAATTTAGTATGAAGATAAAAAATGAAGGAATAGAATATTCTAGTTATTTTCTCTTGTGACTATATGCAATTATTTTCCAGATGCTTATTACCTTTTTCTATGAAAGCTATTCTCTATTATCTATCCTATCCTTTCTGGCTATCAAGGAAAAGCAAAACATCCAGAAAACTGTAAAACAGTGGAAGACAAAAAAAAAAAAGAACAAAAAACGAAAAAAACTAAAAAACACAAAACACGCCCCCCTCCCTCCTGCACACACACATACACAAGTATCAAAACCAGGCAGAATAGGAACATAAGAATTCTCAGACCGGGATTTAATAAAAATTATGACTAATATGCCAAGGGCTCTAACAGATAAAGTAGACAACTAATAAGAACAGATAGATATTTTATTCTATTTAACCATGTTACTCCTTTTAAAATTTGTTTTCTTCTTAAAGAACCTTTAATATTTCTTGTGATATTGGTTTGTTGGCAATGAGTCTTTTAGCTCGTTCTTGTCTGGGAAGTTTTTGTTTCTTCTTCATTTTTAAATGATAGCCTTGCAGAATAGAGTAGTCTTTTTTGTAAGTCCTTGCTTTTCACTGCTTTGAATATTTCATACCCATCCCTTCTAGCCTTAAATGTTTCTGTTGAGAAATCAGTTGACAGCCTTATGGGATATCCTTTGTAGGTAATTAATTGTCTTTCTCTTGCTGTTTATGAAATGATCTGCCTTTAATCTTTGCAGTTTAATTATAATATGTCTTGGTATGGGCCTCTTCAGGTTCATCTTGCTTAAGACTCTCTGTGCTTCCTACGCTTGTGTGTCTTTACTAGATTAAGGAAGGTTTTAGTTATTATTTCTCAAATAGGCTCTCAATATCTTGCTCTCTCTCTTCTTCTATGATATAGTCATTTTTATACTTCTTGTTGCCCCATAGGTCCTTTAAGCTATTCTCATTTTTAAAAATTCCTTTCCCATTTTCTGCTGCTCTGACTGGTTATATTCTGTAAATTTGTTTTCCAAATCACTGGTTTAATATCTTGTTTCATCCAACCTACTGTTTTGGCAATACATATATGCCTATGAATAAGCAATTTAAACGCTTCAATTAAAAGACGTAGAGTAGTTGAATTGATAAGAAAACAAGATTCATATATATGCTGTCTACAAGAGATCCACCACAGAATAAAAAATGTCAACCCATGAACCAGGAAGTCACAATGTCATTTCTGGTTTGGGCACATGCTTGGGTTTTGGGCTCAATACCCAGTGAGGGGGCATGCATGAGGCAGCCAATAGATGACTTTCTCTCATCATTAATGTTTTTATCTCTCTCTTCCTTCCTTTCTCTGAAATCAAATAAAAATAAAAAAATAAAAGTAAAGAGATGTAAAAAGATATTTCATGCAAAAGAAAATGAAAACAAAAAGCTGGGTACCAATACTTATATCTGACAAATACACTTTAAAAACAAGGGTTTTAAAAGCAAACATAGAAGGACACTAAATGATGATAAAGAAATCAATCTAACAAGAGGTTATAATCCTTGTAAACATTTATGGATTCAACAAAGAAGCATCCTATATAATAAAAGCCTAATATGCTAAGTGTCTGGTTTTCCAGTAGTCTGTTCAACAAATCAAAGTGTAATATACTAATGATATGCTAAGGCTGCTCAACCTCTTGCTATGACATGCAGTGACCACCAAGTAGCAGACACTCTGACAGGTAGGTTAGCTTGCTGCTGTGGTTCAGCTGATCAGGACTGAGCCAGAAGGGCTGGACATGGCTTGGACCCTCTTCCCCACTGCAGTCCCTCCTTGGCAGACCAACCTCCTGCATCTCTCCCTAGCCTGGTGATCCATCATGAATCGGTGGGGTCCCTCTGCCTGGCCTGTGCTCTCTCGCAATCCAGGACCTGTTGGAGAATGCTAGAGAGCTCATTTTGGTCTGATCCTACTCAATGCAGGAGCTGTCCCTGGTGTTCAGTGAGTTCCCACAGGGGAGCGCTGCTCAGCCAGGAAGCCGGGCTCATGGCTAATGGGTGCAGCAGCGGTCATGGCAGCTTCTCCTGCCTCCGCATCAGTTGAACATCCCCCAATGGCTCCTGGAATGTGAAAGGGCACAAGCTGGGCTGATGGACCCCCCTCCCACCATCACATGCACACATTTCATGCACCAGGCCTCTAGTCTAAATATATAAAGCAAATCTTGACACACTTAAAGAGGGAGTTTGACAGAAATACAGTCATAGCAGGGAATTTGAACACCCCATTGACATCAATGGAAATATACTCCAGACAGAATATTAACAAGGAAACAGCAACCTTAAATGACACTCTAGACAAGAAGATTTGGGTTTCTCCTTTGCCCACAGACCCTGGCCTGCTTTCTGTGCAGGTTCCTTCTGTCTACTGAGCTTGCTCTCATTTCCAACCTTGAAGTACATGCAGGGAGCCAGCCATGCAGTAGGGATAGGTTTAGGTTTAGCACTCAGGGTGTTAAAAATACCTGTGAGCCAGTTGAGGGGATCCTTGGTAAAAGTTTTTCCACTGGCTGTGGGCAGGCTCCCTGTTAGATTTCAAAACAGAATCAGCAGTCCTTTTAATGCTCTCTGATATTATTCTTATTTTCATTTTTCTCAATATCCTCTGTTTTCCCAGTCAAAGAGCTCCCACGTATTTTAGGTGTTGTAGGAGACAAATGACTTTATTTAACAGTGCCTCCACAGAGTTGGGGAAGAAAGGGACTCACTCATGCTTTCCCTTTTCATCCATGGAAGAGATCCCTAGCCTCTCCACCTTGTAGAGTAGGGTGATACTGGCAAATTTCTTATCCACTCCAATCCATCTGAATATATACACACACACACACACACACACACACACATTACTATATAATAGAACTTCTTTTCTGAAATTTTTAACTTCTACAAAGCCTCTCTCATCCACAGATTTCTGCCTAAGTCAGACTTTTCCAGATGCTTCTAGACTGTGGCCAAGTGTGGCTGAATGAATGAATACAGTCATAATTTTCTGGCAGTTCCATAGCCTGCCTATGATGCACAGGTCATTGAGACTCATCCCAGGTCCTTGAGCATATGGATTCCATGACATCCACAGAGGAACTTTTGTTCCTGGATAGATACCACACTTTAGTTGATAAGGGGTGTGGGGAGTGGGGGGAAAAGATGTCTTATTCTGCCATGCTACTGACTTCACTCTGTACTCTCATTTTGTAAGCTTTGATTTGAGCTGACAATATTTACATTGACATTACCCAAAAGGAAAAGAAAAACCATTATTCTTATATCATAGAAAAACATTTGGGTAGCTAAATTTTCATTTTTTAATGTTTGATATTCAGTTATGTTATAATATTATAAACCTAATTGGTATTTTTAAAAATGTTCTCTTTGAAACTTTGAAAATATGTGCTGCCTAACACAATTTATTGAAACATTTCATATATTCAAAAATGTTCAATTATTACTGCCAAATATAATCATTTTGCCTTTTACTCACATAACAATGCAAACTTACAATATTACTAATTTCCAGTATGTTAGACTCTATTACAGGTCATAAATCAAGCATACTGGCGGCACATTTAGTCATCTTAGGATGTAAATTGAGTGAGGAAACTGAATAAAGTTTTGATGACCATACATGATTGAGAAAGGAAATCCTGAAGTGAGGAGGAATTATTTGAAAAGATATAGTGATGGGTAAATATAAACTGAGTATGAGGTACCTGAACATACCAGTTTGGCTTTCGTTACCTGTATGTGTAAAACTATAGTTGGATAAAGGCTGAAAATGTAAGTTTGTGTCAGAAATCCAAGGTAAAAAGTCTGAGAATTATTTGACACACCTGGAGGTCTTAGAGCAGGAGAGTAACATTTTATTTTTTTTGAAATGTCCTGAATGTCCCACAGATAATTATAAAGCTTATTTCAATGAAATGTCTTTGGACTTGCTTTTATAAACAAAGGTATAATGTAGAGAAGTGAGAATAAAACAATAGCTAACAAAACAATTCCCGTCAAGCACAACAAAAGAACACAATACTAGATATTTTCTAATAAGCTTCTAATAACTGAGACAACAGAGAAATGCCCATGATATTACTTTCAGAATAATTGAGACAATAGGGAAATGCCTATGATATTATTTTCTTGAACACTAGAGGCCCGGTGCATGAATTAATGCATGGATGGGGGCTGGGTCGCCCACCCTGAACCGGGCCAATCAGATCAGGCTGGCCAGGAGGAAGAGTAGGGGGCAGTTGGCCAGTGGAGTGCAGCCATCTTGCATGTTGGAGTGATAGTCAATTTGCCTATTATTCTTTTATTAGATATGATAAAGGTCTGGTGCACTGGTGGAGGGCAGTTGTTTTGCAATAAAGGATTTCCAGGATTAGGGTGAGGGTTCCCTTGGGGCGTGGGATGGCCTGGGAGGGGCCTGTGGTGGTTTGTAGGCTGGCCATGCTCCTCAGCGACCCAAGTAGAGGCCCTGGTATCTTGGACTTATTTATCTTCTATAATTAAAACTTTGTAGCTTTTTTAAATTTAATAAATCTTTATTGTTCAGATTACTTTCCTGCTCTAAGATCTCCAGTTGCATTAAATAATTATCAGACTTTTCACCTTGGCTTTCTGACACAAACTTACATTTTCAGCCTTCATCCCACTACGGTTTTACACATAGGTAACAAATGCCAAACTGGTGTGTTCAGGTATCTCATACTCAGTTTATATTTACCCATCATTATATCTTTTCAAATGATTCCTCCTCACTTTAGGATTTCCTTTCTCAATCATGTATGGTCATCAAAACTTTATTCAGTTTCCTCACTCAATTTACATCCCAAAGTCCTCTTCCTCGCCCCCTCACCCCACATAGCTCTCCTCCACCCAGCTCCCACCCTCCCTCTACTCTTACCTCGCCACCATTGTCCTCATCCAGCGGTGTATGATTTTTGTCCAGTCTCTCCTTGAACTCCCCTTACTATTTCCCCCTGAAAATTGTCAGTCCACTCCCTTTCTATGCCCCTGATTCAATTATATTCACCAATTTATTCTGTTCATCAGGTTTTTAATTCACTTGTTGATATTTATATATTTGCTATTCATAATTTTTATCTTTATCTTTATCTTCTTCTTCTTCTTCTTCTTCTTCTTCTTCTTCTTCTTCTTCTTCTTCTTCTTCTTCTTCTTCTTCTTCTTCTTCTTCTTTTTCGTACCTTTCAGCATTTCATATAATACTGGTTTGGTATTGATGAAATCCTTTAGTTTTTTTCCTTATCTGTGAAGCTCTTTATCTGACCTTCAATTATGAATGATAGCTTTTCTGGGTAGAGTAATCTTGGTTGTAGGGTTTTGCTATTCATCACTTTGAATATTTCTTGCCATTCCCATCTGGCCTGCATAGTTTCTGTTGATAGAAATCAGCTGACAATCATATGGGTGGTCCCTTGTAGGTAATGAACTGTTTTTCCCTTGTTGCTTTTAATATTTTCTCTTTCTCTTTTGCTCATGACATTTTAATTATGATGTGTCTTGGTGTGGTCCTCTTTGGATTCCTTTTGTTTGTGTGTGCTTCCTGAACTTGTAAGTCTATTTCTTTCACCAGGTGGGGGAAGTTTTCAGTCATTATTTCTTCAAATAGGTTTTCAGCATCTTGCTTTCTCTCTTCTTTTGAAACCCCCATAATTCTGATGTTGGTATGCTTGAAGTTGTCCCAGAGGCTCCTTACACTATCTTCACATTTTTGGATTCTTTTTTCTCTCTGTTTTTCTAGTTGAGTGTTTTCTGCTTCTTTGTATTTCAGAGTTCAGGGTGCTAAACGTTACACCATGGAACCCCCTGCTTCTTTGTATTTCAAATCTTTGACTTGATTCTTGCCTTCCTCTAGTTGGTTGTTAGGTCTCTGTATAATACTTTTTTTATTTCACTAAGTGTATGTTTAATTTCTAGTTGGTCTTTTTTCATCTCTAGTTGATCCTTTTTAGTCTTTCCTTGGGTCTTGCTAAACTTATCCATCTTTTATAGGAAATTCTTGAAAAATCTTATAACTGTGGTTTTGAACTCTATATCCAGTCATTTGTTTTCCTCCATTTCTTTCATTTGTGATCTGTTCCTTTGTCTCTGCATTTCTGCTGCTTCCCTGAGTTGGTAGAGTAGCTTTGTGTGCTAGTTGTCCTATATGGCTCAGTAGTTCCACCTCCCCAGTTGCCTCAGTTGGGCACTCTTGGTGCACCTCTTTATGGATTGTGTGTAGAGCCTTGTTGTAATTAAGTCTTGATTGTTGTTGGTATCACTGGGGGGAATTGACCTTCAAGTCAATTGGTTGTGAGGATTAGCTGTGTCTACACCAGGAGAACTTCTGTGCTGGAATCAGCCTTATGATACAAGATTTGCAAAAATTGCAAAACTCTCTGTGTTCAGCTTGGATGGGGCAGAGTCTGAGGGCTGAGCAGAAAGCCTTGGCTTCCCATCAGTCATGCCTTATTCAGCCCCTGGGTCTTAGTGTCCCTGGGTAATCGCAGAAGCCCTCTATGCCCACACTCACACTTGCGCACCTCCAGGTCTCTTCCTTTCAGGCTCCCTTGAGTTTCCATCCAATCCAGGGACACATATGAGTCTGGGGCCCCAGGTTCTCACCTGAAACTGGGGTTCAGTGCAGTTGGGAGTTTCCGTCTTCCTCCCACTAGAACAGTGGTTCTCAACCTTTCTATTGCTTCTTACGCTTTAATATAGTTCCTCATGTTGTTGTGACCTCCAACCATAAAGTTATTTTTGTTGCTACTTCATAACTGTAATTTTGCTACTGTTATGAATCATAATGTAAATATCTGTGTTTTCTAATGGTCTTAGATGTCCCTGTTAGTGGTTCTTAACCACGACCCACAGGTTGAGAACTGCTGCTGTAGAGCCTAAGACCATCGGAAAACACAGATATTTATATTATAATTCATTAACAGTAGCAAAATTATAGTTATTAAGTAGCAACAAAAATAACTTTGTGGTTGGGGGTCACCACAACATGAGGAACTATATTAAAGGGTAAGCGGCATTAGAAAGGTTGAGAACCACTGAGCTAGAGGAAGGCAGCCAGGCACTCCACTACCCATCCTCTCTACACGTGTGTCTTGGCTTTTTGCAGCTTCTCTGAGTCTCCATGATCCCCTCTCTTTCCTTCTAGTTGTAGAATTTCCAGTCAGCCAGGTTTTCTGTTGTTCTGGATGATGTCCGTTCTGTCTTTTAGCTGTAGTTTTGAAATTGTTGTGTGAGGCAGCAGTTTAGGTGTTCACCTACGCTGCCATATTAGTTTATCTTCTCCAAAACTTTGTGGCCTTGAGCAGAATCAAGCCTCCTTCTTGCTCCATGGCCACAGCCATTTTTGTTGGGATTTATTTATCTTCTATAATTGAAACTTTGTAGCCTGGAATGGAGGCCTGGGCCGGCCAGGGTGTGCAGAAAGTTTGGCTTCCTCCATTGCTGGGGAAACCCAAGGCTTCTGCTTGCTCCATGACTGAAGCTGTCTTGGTTGGTTAATTTGCATGCTTGATTCTGATTGGCTGGTGGGGTTGGCTTTGGGGTGTAGCAGAGTAATGGTTAATCCGCACAATACTCTTTTATTAGATAGAATACAAACACAATTGGAGAGATAGGGAATTGTGGTATTTATCAAACTCTCTCTATAGTCCAGACATAATGTTATAATTTCATTTGTTTTATACAACACTCAACCTAGATTTCATAATCTTCACAATCAAGTTCATGAGTCCAGTTGCATAAGATCTTATATTTAGACTCTATATACAAAAATAATGGGTAAAAATGTGGGTTTTATCTTGCTGCAAAGTCAATTCACTATATCATGGTAATGTGTTACATTATAGTTGTAACCTGATATAAACTGCTAACTTCATCTGATAATTATAATGGTTATTTTATCTCTAGCACTTCGAATTTATAAAGTGTTTTAAAGTCATATTTGGCCCTTTTAATAATGGGAAATGTTTAAAAAAGTAATCAGAAGATAAATAATGACCAAAGTAATATGTCTGAATGACATATATTAAAATAGAATATATTATATCCAAGTACTAATTACTAACACATTTGGAGGACACTAATTCTTTCAGAAAAATTTAATTCATATAGGTTGTAGTAAATTCAACAAGTAAATATAACTATTTTCTTGCTAAAATCTAATGTTTTAACTACTTAATTGCTTAAATGTGCTTTAAAACCAATGTATTTCTGCCCTGACCTGAGAGCTCAATTGGTTAGCACATCATCTTGATATAATCAAGCTTGTGGGTTTGATCCTTATTCAGGACACTTAAAAAATCAACCAATGGGTGCATACATAATAAGTGGAACAACAGATCAATGTTTCTCTTCCTTCCTCTCTCTAAAAGCAACTAAAAATAGCAAGAAAAATTATTTTAGCTAATTCCCTTCACAATTATTTCACAAAGACTCTGATTTCTAATTCCAGCATCTAATTAAGAGATATAATTTCAAATGGGTAGTAGAGTTGGGGGAAAAGGAGGAATTTTATATCTAGTGCTTAATCTCCTTAACAGACTTTCTTATTGTTACTTTGAAATTCCCAATAGCATATGATTATATACATTTAATTATTTGCTCCAGAATACATTGAATGCTTTTCCCTTATCATGGTTTAGATTCTGTCTTGTGTTATAAAAGATAAAATAGAGTCATGGTGCAGAAGGCAAATAATTGCTGGAGAGATTTAAAAGAATCTATAAGCATCATTTTAATAAAAATATATATTTAAATGAGATTAGAAATATTTTAGAGCTTATCTTTATATTATATAATATTATTTATTAATACGAAATTGGTTAACAGAAATCCTTCCTAAAAATATGCTAAAGAAACTTACACTTTCAATGATGCTTTTTTAATATCAGCCAAAGATTCAATAGAATAAATTTTATGCATTATTGTTTACATTAAGAATATTTTATTTTAAAAATATGCTGGTAAAATTACAATCAACCAATAGTACTTACTAGTACATGGTTCGCTTACCATTTCAAGCATAATGAGTACAATGGAAAATTGGAGGAAGAGGCATTTCATTACTTTTTACATAAGTTATATAAAACACTTTCAATTTAGTTTTAAACAGACAGCAACACTCATTGAAACCATCATCATGTTTTAAGACATGTGATAATAGAATGCATGATCTGAAGAAAACTCTATACTATACTTATTTTGGAATATAAATGAAGAAACAAATATATCCTGTCAGGTAAAAAATGTTACCCAGAGGCCATAGACTTTGGTTAAGTAACCTAAACTTTTAACTGACCACTCTTATATAAATCCTTTATCAACTAATTGAACCAAGATATATTTATATTAATACTGGATTTTATAATACTTGTATTTTTTTCTATGGACCCAGTACTTATCTTTAAATAATTCAAAATATATTATTGATTTTTACTTTCATATAATCCATTTGCAAAGATTTCTGGACACTAATGTACCACATCAAAAAAACAAACAAACAACTTTTTCATAGTACTTTTCCCATAAGAGAGAGTGTAGTTTCAGCAATTTAAATAATATTCTAAATTATAACATTAGCATAAGTTAAAAAATATTGCATGAATGCATTGTGAGAAAATGGAGCATTGCAGAATATTTAAAATACGGCAGATTATTAATATACTAGTGACCTGGTGCAAAGATTCGTGCCTATTGAAAGGAAATTAATTAGAAGGTAGCTGGCGGGGCAGGACTGGGTGGAACAGGTCGGACACACGCTGGAGCCAACCTCCGGTGGTCCCTCCATAGTGTCTGTGGAATGAGGGGGGGGTCTCTCTGGCAAAGTGGGGTTCCCTTGGCCGAACCAGTTCTCTAACATCCCCTAAGGGGTCCTGGAGTGCAAGACAGCACTGCAAAGTTGCTGTTGTGCAGGGTGTGGAATGCAAATGCAAGTGTGCACTAAACCAGATTCTGGGCCGACATTGCCCCAGCAACAAAATAACCCAAAGCCAAAGGTGGGATTGTGTAGCTCCATGAGGGATCAGGCCCCCTCATCTCTGGTTTAGGGGTGCGTCCCCCAAGAACCGCTGCTGCCAAGCCACTGCAGCTCCACAGCTCCTGTGTTCAGCGTCTAAACACTGGTTGTCAGTACGCATCATAACGACCAGTCAGATGGCCAGACACTTAGCATATTAACCTTTTATAGATTTCTCAGTTAAGCACTTATTGTTTTAAATAAGATTGGTAAGAACTTTGATAAGAACTTTAACCCTGGCAGAATTTTTAGTACCAAAAAGATAATTAACTTCATCTAACCAGTCAAAATGGAAATCAATCACATTGAGACAAAAGATAATAGTGTTTATTGTAGAAATATGGTGGATATATTAATGGGGTTTAAATATATGTAATTAAAATTCATTTCTTTAATTTTTTTTATCTATAATAATAAAAGAGTAGCATGATAATTAGACCGGATGTCCTTCCTGATGAAGCCAGGCAGGAGGGAAGATAGTGCCAGCACCCAGTGAAAGGAAGGTCTACTCTTGCCCAATTTTTTATGTTTCAGGCTTCTAATTTTCTTGTAAAAGTTACAGAAGGAATTCTGAAAGTGCACTGAAGTATTATGTGGAATGATGGGCGCCTATTATTGCCAGCAAACATAAATATAAAGACTTCACAAGAAGAGTTTGTCAGGAACAGTATCTGATAACAATACATTGATCTTTGTAACTAAACCTACTTTTCAAGGTAAATCTCTAGATCTTAAGAGCATTCTTCCAAATAGTAATACCAATAAGAATAAAACAGCTCCTTATTTTTTCATAAACATGTACTAGATAAAGAGATCTAATAGATACAGCTCCCTTGTTAATAAACATATTTTTCTAAAAAATTATGCTGTTGATAGTAAATGAAGAAGTAGGTTTCTGCCTTTTTAAACACATAAGCAAAAGTAAATAACAAAAAAAGGATAATACATTGCTAAATTCATAGGCACTAAGAATTTGAGGTTAGGAAATACATTCAAGTTAGAAAGCATATATACATTCAACTAAAAGGGTAGACAAGAGCAAAATGAGACTAAGATCACCATGAAGAACAGGGGTTCAACTTTAGATGTTAATTAGCACCAAAAGTCCTCATGTAGATGTTTCCTTCTACTATAGACACACCTATTTGAAAATTTGAGAACTCTCAATAATTTCCATTCAGTCTACTGTAGTAAATTACAAAAGAAAAAAATTAGTGGCCATTGTCTCATCTTATGGTAATAATTTTTCACTTTTTATTATTGCATTTCATGTATACATTCCTAAGAAATATCATTAACTATTGTTTGTTTCTAATTTTTATATAACTGTATCTGTTATTTCAAACCTTACTCTTTAAACTATTTTTTCAAACCTTTTTAAATTGTTTATTAAAGCTTTAATCGATTAATTCTGTTTATTGTAACCAACAATTATTTTTAATTTTACTTTTGAGGGATGTTTGGTGTTACCAATTTGGGACTATAAAGAGTAATGATGCTATGGCCATGTTTATATATCCCCTGATACACATGCACATAAGATTTTCCAGGAATATATGTATAACTGGAATTTCTGGGTCCAATAGTATTTTTTTCTATAATTTCCCACAAAAACACTAGAAACATTCTTGCTTTCTTTAACAAGTTGCCCCAGATTCATCTCGATTTTCACTTTGACCAGGAAATGAAACAGATACCCTATCAAGAATCCTTTTCAGGATATAAGGGCTTAAGAAAACAAAATTGGATATTTCAGGCTTCACCTTACCTTGTTCCATCTGATAACTAGAAACCAGTAAGCTGATAAGAGTGTTGAGTAGTTTTTAACTATTGTGAGGACAGAGCAGAGAAATTATCATTTCCTAAAAGTAAAACCATAGATTTATATTGATATTTTCATTATATCTTTAATTTAGTAAGTCTCATTGGCCTTGCTGTAATACAGAGTTCCTAGTCCAATTTCTGAGAATATAATTGTAGAGTCCTACTCCCTGGGTTCAAATTCAAGATCCACTATGGGACTATATTACATTATTTGGTATATATATCTTAACATATTTAAAAGTATCTTCATTACAGAATAGAAACAAAAAAGTCCCTCAAATATAATAATAACATTGTAATTAACAAATAATAATTTACATGGGAAGGAAATGCTGTTGAGTTGAATAGTTATTGATAATTCTCAGATTCTCTTGGAACAAAGTCCTAGCAGGCAAGATTCTAAAATGAATAATAATCAATCCAGGGCAAAAAGAAAAGTGGTGAAACTATTTTATCTTTGCTTAATTCATTTCTGAACTCTGAATCACACAGGCTTCAATTATTAAATACTATATGGGTTAACATTTTGAATGAAAAATATGCCTCTTAATGTGAAACCTGCATTTCATCATAAAGTTTAGAAGGTAATGTCTCTAGCTCAGCTACTCACTAGGGAAGGCAGTTCTCTATTTGTAGTGCCTGCTGGCACACATTAAAGAGAGATTTAGAAAAAACTGTATCTTCTGTATGAAAACATGGCAAAATATCAAAGGATTGAAGTAGTGTAGCTTCTCCTAAAGCACTGAATGTTCCATAGTAATCATTTTGCTGGAAATTGATTTTTTTTATATAGAACATCTGAGGTCTATGCATTTTCACTATAAAATTTGAAACACCAATTTGAAAGAACATATGTAGCTCTATGTTCATAACAGCATTATTTACAGTAGCCAAAATCTGGAACAGCCCAAGTGCCAATCAGTAGATTAGTGGATTAAAAAAGCTGTGGTACATGTACACCATGGAATACTATGAAGCAGTAAAAAAAGAAGGATCTCTTATCCTTTGAGACAGTATGGATAGACTTGAAGACCTGAGGATACTTATGCTAAGTGAAATGAGCCAGCCATTGAAAGACAAATATGGTATTGATCACAACTGTATGTGGAATGTAATGAACAAAATAACTGATGAACAAAATAGAAACAGAAACAGGGATCCAAGAAGTAGACTAACAGCTGTCAGAGGGGGCTGGATGAATGAAGGTGAAGGGATTAATCAAAGAACATACATGCATAACCAAAGAAAACAGATAATAGTGTGGTGATGGCCAGAGGGAAGAAGGGTGGGGAGAATGGGGATATCTGCAATAGTGTAAACAATAAAAGTAAAGTCAAACAAAATGAAAAACAACTTGATACATGTTCTTAAGATAAAAATTATTTAAACATTATTGAAGTGATTTCAACAAAAATAAAATATTCAAAACACATAAACATAATGTTAGAAAATAAAACATTAAATAAAAAAATAAAAGAAACTCTTAAATTCTTTTTTTTAATTCTTTTTTTAAAATTTTTTATACATATCTCCCCATTGCCCCCCTCCCTCCCGGCATACCCCAACCCTCCAGTGTCTATGTTCATTGGTTATGCTTATATGCGTGCATACAAGTCCTTTGATTGATCTCTTATCTACCTCACCTAACCTTAATCTTCCTGCTGTAATTTCACAGTCTGTTTAATGCTTTACTGCCTCTGTATTTATCCTTTTGTTCATCAGTTTATAATGTTCTTTATTATCCACAAATGAGTGCGATCATGTGATGCTTCTCCTTCATTGACTGGCTTATTTCACTAAGCATAAGGCTCTCCAGTTCCAACCAGGTTGCTGCAAATTGTCAGAACTCCTTCTTTTTAATGGCAGCATAGAATTCCATTGTGTAGATGTACCACAGTTTTCTGATCCACTCATCTGCTGAAGGGCACCTAGGCTGTTTCCAAATTGTAGCTATTGTAAATTGTGCTGCTATGAACATAGGGGTGCATAAATGCTTTCTGATTGTTTTTTGTGATTTCTTAGGATAAATTCCTAAGAGTGGGATTACAGGGTCAAATGGGAGATCCATTTTTAGTTTTTTGAGGAAACTCCATACTGTTCTCCACAGTGGCTGCATTCCCACCAACAGTGCACAAGGGTTCCTTTTTCTCCGCATCCTCGCTAACACTTGTCATTTGTTGATTTGCTGATGATTGCCATTCTGACCGGTGTAAGATGGTATCACATTTGCATCTCTCGGATAATTAGTGACTTTGAACATGTTTTCATGTGTCTCTTGGCCTTCATTCTGTCCTCTTTTGAAAAGGTTCTATTTAGGTCCATTGCCCATTTTTTTTATTGGATCGTTTATCTTCCTTTTATTAAGTTGTATAAGTTGGCTATAGATGTTGGAGATTAAACCTTTATCAGTGATAACATTTGCAAATATGTTCTTCCATACAGTGGTCTTTCTTGTTGTTTTGTTGATGGTTTCTTTTGCTGTGCAAAAGCTTTTTATTTTGATGTAGTCCCATTTGTTTATTTTTTCTTTAGCTTCCATTGCCTTTGGAACAGTATCAGTGAAGAAGTTCTTTTGGCATATGTCTGAGATTGTGCTGCCTGTGGATTCTTCTAGTATTTTTATGGTTTCCCTTGTAATGTTTAAGTCCTGTATCCATTTTGAGTTTATTTTTGTATTTGTTGTAAGTTAGTGGTCCAGTTTCATTTTTTGCATGCATCTGTCCAATTTTCCCAGCAACATTTATTGAAGAAGCTCTCATGGCTCCATTGTATGTTCATGCCTCTTTTGTCAAGTATTAGTTGAGCATAGTGGTTTGGGTGGATATCTGGGTTATCTATTCTAATCCATTGGTCTATATGTCTGTTCTTGTGCCAGTACCATAGCTTTGTAATATAGCTTGAAATCTGGTATTGAGATCCCACCTACTTTATTCTTCTTTCTCAGAATTGCTGTGACTATTCGTGGTCTTTTTTTGTTCCAGATGAATCTATGAAGAATTCTTTCTAGGTCTGTGAAATATGTCGTTGGTATTTTAATGTGTAGTGCATTAAATCTATAGATTGCTTTGGGTAGTATCGACATTTTAATGATGTTGATTCTCCCATTCCATGACCATGGTATGCTCTTCAATCTGTTTACATCTTCCACTATCTCTTTTTTCAGTGTCCTGTAGTTTTCTACATATAGGTCTTTTACCTCTTTAGTTAGGTTTATTCCCAGGTATCTTAATTTTTTCTTTTGATGCGATGGTAAATGAGATTGCATTTTTAATCTCCATTTCTGTAATTTCACTATTAGTGTATAGAAATGCCTCAGACTTCTTAGCATTAATTTTGTATCCTGTTACATTGCTGAATTCATTAATTAAGTCAATTAGTTTTGGAATGGAGTCCTTTGGGTTTTTTATGTACAGTATCATGTCATCTGTAAATAAGGACAGCTTTACTTCTTCTTTTCCAATTTGGATGCATTTTATTTCTTCTTCTTGTCTAATTGCAATGGCTAACACTTCCAGTACTATGTCGAACAGGAGATGTTAGAGTGGGCATCCCTGTCCTGTTCCTGTTATTAGGGGAAATCGTTTTAATTTTTGCCCATTGAGTATATTGTTAGCTGTGGGTTTATCATATATGGCTTTTATGATGTTGAGGTATGCTCCTTCTATTCCCACTTTGCTGAGAGTTTTTATCAAGAAAGGGTGTTGGATTTTGTCAAATGCTTTTTCTGCATCAATTGATATGACTATGTGATTTTATCTTTCAATTTGTTTATGTGATGTATCACATTTATTGATTTGCGGATATTGTACCATCCCTCTATTCCTGGGACGAATCCTACTTGGTCATGGTGTATGATCTTTCTGATATACTGCTGGATCTGATTTGTTAGAATTTTGTTGAGGTTTTTGGCATCTATGTTCATGAGAGATATTGGCCTGTAATTCTCTTTCATTGTGTTGTCTTTATCTGGTTTTGGTATTAGGGTGATGCTGGCTTCATAGAAAGTGTCTGGAATTGTTCCTTCTTCTTGAATGTTTTTGAATAGTCTGAGGAGGATAGGTTTTAATTATTCCTTGAATGTTTGGTAAAACTCTCCTGTGTAGCCAGCTGGTCCCGGGCTTTTATTTGCTGGAAGCTTTTTGATGACTGCTTCAATTTCTTCCATAGTTATTGGACTATTAAGATGTTTAGATTCCTCCTCGTTGAGTTATGGAAAGTTATATTTTTATAGGAAAATGTCCATTTCTAGGTTGTCCAATTTGTTGGAATAAAGTTGTTCATAGTATTTTTTTTAATAATCCTTTGTATTTCAGTGGGGTCTGTTGTTATTTCTCCTCTTTCATTTCTGATTTTGTTTATTTGGGTCTTCTCTCTTTGCTTCTTGGTCAGCCTGGCTAGAGGACCATCAATCTTGTTTATCCTTTCAAAGAACCAGCTCTTGGTTTTGTTGATCTTTTGAATTGTTTCTTTGGTCTCCAAGTTGTTTATCTCCGCTCTGATCTTCACTATTTCCTTCCTTCTGCATAAAATGGGCTTTTCTTTTTGCTCTACCTCTAGCTCTTTGAGTTGTAGGGGTAGGTAATTTATTACCATTGTTTCTTGTTTTTTTTGCAGTAGGCTTGTAGTGCTATGAACTTCCCTCTCAAGAATTCTTTCACTGTGTCCCATAAATTTTGTATTGTTGTGTTGTCACTGTCATTTGTTGCCATGATGATTTTTATTTCTTTCTTGATATCTCTGGTTACCCAGTCATTGTTTAATAGCATGTTGTTTAGTCTCCATGTATTTGATTTCTTTCTATTGTTTATATTATAGTTGATTTCCAATTTTATGCTACTGTGGTCTGAGAAAATGCTTGATATGATTTCTATCTTCTTGAATTTGAAGAGACTTCTTATGACCCAACATGTGATCTATCTTTGAAAATGACCCATGTGCAGAAGAAAGTATATTCTGTGGCTTTGGCGTGAAATGTTCTGAAGATGTCAATTAATTCCATCTGGTCTAGTGAGTCATTTAGGATTGATGTTTCTTTGCTGATTTTTTGTTTAGAGGATTTGTCCAGTGGTGACAGTCGGGTATTAAAGTCTCCTACTATGATTGTATTGCTGTCAATCTCTCCCTTAATATCCTCCAAGAGTTTTTTTTATGTATTTAGGTGCTCCTATATTGGGTGCATATATGTTTACCAGAGTTATTTCTTCTTGTTGGATTGTTCCCTTTAGTATTATGAAGTGGCCTTCTTTATCTCTTGTTATGTCCTTCACTTTGAGATCTAATTTGTCAGATATAAGTATTGCAACCCCAGCTTTTTTTTTAAATTTCCATTTGCCTGAAATACCATGTTCCATTCCTTCACCCTCAATCTGTGTGCATCTCTTTTCCCGAGGTAGGTTTCTGGTAGACAGCAGATATGTGGATCATGTTTTCTTATCCAATCAATTACCCTATGTCTCTTGATTGGAGCATTTAATCCATTTACATTTAAAGTCATTACTGATAGGTAGTTATCTGTCGCCATTTTTAGTCTTTAGCCCAGAGTTCCTTCTTGGCTTCCTATTTCTTTTTATTACAGCAGACCCTTTAACATTTCTTGCATTGCTGGTTTGGTGGTAATATATTCCCTTAGTCGTTTTTTGTCTGTGACGCTTCTGATTTCACCTTCAATTTTGATTGAAAGCCTTGCAGGGTACAGTATTCTTGGATTCAGACCCTTCCTTTTCATGACTTTGTATATTTATTTCCATTCCCTACTGGCCTGATGAGTTTCTGTTGAAAAATCAGTAGCTAGTCTTATGGGGGTTCCTTTCTAGGCAACTTTCTGTTTCTCTCTGGCCGCTTTTATGATTCTTACTTTGTGGTTGCTGTTTGCCAATTTAATTATAATGTGCCTTGGTGTCGGTTTTCTGGGGTTCATTTTGCTTGGGACTCTATGAGCTTCTTGGATTTGTGTGGGTTTTTTCTTTCCTATATTGGGGAAATTTTCTGTCATTATTTCTTCAAACAGGTTCTCTAATCCTTGTTCAGTTTCCACTCTTTCTGGAACCCTAATTATGCAGATGTTGTTGTTTTTTTTTTTTCGTGTTATCCCAAAGTTCCCTTAGGCTCTCCTCTTGCTTTTTAATTTTTTTTTCTAGAAGCTGCTGTACTTGGGTATTTTTTCCTACCGTGGCTTCCTGATCACTGGTGCGGTCCTCTGCTTCTTCTAGTCTACTTTTGATGCTTTCTATTGAGTTCTTTAAAGCAGTGATGTCATTTTTTAATTTCCTCTTGCATTTCTTCTTGCTTCTTCTTCATTTCCTCTTGGCTCTTACTCATATTGTCGAATTTGTCTTCCATTCTTTTCATCCACCTTATTATCATTTCTCTGAATTATTTCTCTGGCAGGCTTATTTCTGCTTCTATTTCATTTATTTCCTTTTCTGGTGGTACCTGCCTATCTGTCGTATGTGGGCTGTTTCTTCTTCTGTCCATGGTCTTTCTTCTCTGGGTGTCTGGTTATGTAGTTCTCTCTCCTATGTTGATTCAAAGGCACAAACTACAACACGACCTGGTACAGCACACAAGGCACTGAACAGAAATGTATTCATGATGTTAATAATCACCAATATAGTGACCACCAATGAAAGACGAATTAGGGGTAAGTAGAGAAAGAAGAAGAGAAAAATGAGGGAAAAAAAAGGAAAGAAGTGCCAAAATCAAATTGGGAGAGGGAGAAAAAAAATAAATGAACAAAAAATAAAATAAAATAAAATAAAATAAAATAAAATAAAATAAAATAAAATAAAATACGGAGAAGAAGGAAAATAAAAGAGAAAGAGAAACAGAGTCAGAGAGAATAGAAAGCGGATAAGAGAGAAAAGGGGAACAAAATATAGATATCAGGAGAAAACTCCAATAGAACAGTCACTAATCCCAATAAAGGCCAGCAACCAGTACCTAGAGATTAATACAAACTACAAATAACAACTGGTATCAAGGGAGGCGAGGGAAAAGAGAGGTAAAAAACAAAGCAAGCAAAAAGCAAAATAATACAAGTAGAATAAGCTAAAACAATCTCACAAAAAAGTTCAAAAAATTGATATTATCACTGTTCAGGCAAATAGCAACAAAAGGACATAGAGAAAAAACAACTTTTTGGCTAGTGAAGATAAGAAAGAGAGGTTTGTATGTACTTGTAGTAGGGGATTTGAAATTAGATATATAAGTGGGGTGAAATTTTAACCAGGTAAAAAGAAAGAATAGGGAGAATCTAAAGTTGGAACAGGGACAACGCGACAAGACAACAAAATGGGGAAAGTTAGGAGGAAAGTGTTGGCATAAAGGTAGAGTTAAGATGGAGTAAAATTATTCTAAAGGAAAGATGAAAATAGAATGTAGAACTCTAATCCTGAAGTAAAATAAAAAGAAACAAAATGACACTTGTTTTTTTCCAAAAAGGTAAAATACTAGTAGTAATAATACTAGTTGAAACAAAAATGTAATAATTTAAAAGGTAAACTCAATTAAGGAGGAAAGAAAAAAAATAGTTTCTTAATTAAAATATGTAAAAATGAAAAAAGAAAAAAAAATTAAAAAAAGAAAAAGAGAAAAAAAAATAGAATGGTCATTCACTTCCACTATTATTCTGCTTGGCACTCCTGTTTCCCAGTAGGGAAGGTATTGCATTTCCCTGTGTTCCACTGTTGGTGTTTTAACCTCTTTATTAAAATTTTGTGGTTATGCAAGAGTCAATTTGTGCATCATCCACTGGGTGGCGGTGTTTCAGAATTGACCTCTGAGACAAAGCACAGGACCTCTCTAGGCTGTGCTCAGATCCTGCTACTCTGTGGTTCTCAAAACCGGTTTGGAGGAATTTGCAACAGGGACACTGTAATAACTCCCAGGCTGTCCCTCTGCCTCAGATAAAAACGAGTCATTTTCCAGAGCTCCCCTCTGTCAACAGTTCTGAGAGTTTGCCTCTGCACTTAGGCATCACGACCTGCCCCACATCCGCGGACCTCTCCAGAGGCAGCTTTCCCACAGCCCGGCTCCCACAGTGTGCGTGTCTCTGTTCTGCTGGGCAGGAGACCTCACCTCATCCCAGGAGAAATCTGACCTTTCTGTGTGCCAAGTGTCTGTGCTGATTGGAGAGCAGTGTTCTTGGTCCCCGGCTGTTCGGTGGGTGCTTCAGCGGCAGCTCTCAGACCGCCGCAGACATCCACCTCCCTCTTCAAGATGGTGCGGTCTCCGTGTTCAAGCCGGTGGCTCCGGCTGACAAAAATCCCGTGGCAGTGGGGCTGCCTGGCCAGGAGGGCCAGTCCAGCAGTTCCCCACCTTCTCCTGGAGGATAACTGACTCTTAACTTGCCAACAAACACTCCCAGTGCTACTCTCAGCTGCTCTCTCTCCCTCTGCCCAGTGACAAAGCTCCAGATGCGTCCGTCTATTCCGGCGCCATTTTCCCCCCCTCCGAAACTCTAAAATTCTTGACATGAGGTAGTAACATTTCAATTGAAATATGGAATAATGAAAGCAAAATATTTTCTTAGTTTTTAACTAAAACTTTGTGTCCTTTAAACCATTAAGGTTTCTGACTATTACATTAAAAATAATGCCTTGTATGCATAATATTAGGCTCTGTGTCTTTTAAGCTAACTATATTAACATTATTTTACTAAATGAGATACAAGAAATGTATTTTATTAATTTTATTATTTGTAGATATTTTAAAAATATTTATTTCATTTTTTTTCATCCATGTAGCTTTTATTTACCTTATTTCCACCCTCTTCTGGAGAGCCTGGTGACAATGGGACATGGATTCTGTGCCTAAGCATGTAGTTATAACATGATATTATTGACATTTTGGCTCATCTGGTGCCTGGAACACTTAAATTGGAGGTAATAGAGTAGAATTAGATTAACTAGGTAAAAAGATCCAGTCCAATTAACAGATGCCAATACGTGTGCAGCCACAAATGAAATACGTTGCAGTGGGAGCTATTGAGGTTCACAGAAATAACTATCCCAGTCAATTGGAAAGAGGGAGATGATCAATTATTGTTTACACGATGTTAGTCCCAAGCCTACCAGGCAACGTTATGTTTAGCATCTTGTCCTCTATTAGATGCATGCAACAAGAGAAAGACTATGTACTCTTGCCTCCCATGATAATAGCATTAGTGGCTGTAATAGCAAATACTTAGGCTTATGAAAGAGCCCCCAGTCATGTTTTCATGGAATAATGGATTGGCTTTTTTGAAAAGTACTCAAGTTGAAGAAGGTTCTTTTTGAAGTCTAGAGTCAAAAGCAAAAGACTCTTCAAGTGATGACACAAATAATTCCTTTAAATAGGATGCAGATATAAAAATTTTGGGATAATCTGAGGCTTACAAATAAAAAGAAGCACATAACCAGCAATCAAATTAGTGTTTGTGAGATTGTGCAAAGAATTGAGAGAAGGAAGGTCTTGCAGGGATGGAGGAATTTTTAAAGGAAACACAACTTTTGTGAGGGGAAGGAAGAAATAGTACAACAGAAGGCTCATTATGTAAAGCTCATTATAGTGGGGAAGACAAAAACACACTTGAAAGAGCTAAAGGGAAAGAAGGAGCAAGAATTATAGTGAGAATGTCTTATATTTGAAGGAAAAAAGAAGTACAGGAGAAAGACAGGTGGTCTTTAAATGATTCAATAGCTTCAGTTAATATACATTGAGGTTGTTGAAGGTCCTGTTTGAAATTTGATTGGAAAAAGCATTTTTTGGTGGGGGTAGGGGGCTTCTCTATGCCAGTTAAAGAAAGCAGGCCATATTAAAATGAGGGGATTCTGGGCCCATGGGATGGATGGGCTCTTCAAGGATGGAAAACACAGGGAGCTTCTAAGATCCTCAAAGTGGCCATTGCAGTTCTAAATTACCCTTGGTAAAATATTTGCTATTTTCAAGGTATAAAACAGAATTAATGCCATAGTACTGAAATATATACTCTGCTGGAGGGTGGAAGGAGGGTGCCCAATAATTAAGAGTGACCTGGGATAGGACCTCAAAGGGAGAAAAGATCCAGATAAGAAAAAGCAACTCCATCTATAATCTCCTTCTGGCTTCTTTGCAAATCTTACTGAAAAGCTGAAAGTCTTGCCTTGAGCAATCCTTGGAAAAAGGAGTAAGAAAAGCAGAAAGGCCTTACAATAAAGCTGGGTACTCCTGCTTTGGAGTTGGGGAGTAAATCCTCACTTGAAAGGGTCCAGAACTCTTCTGTCCAGGAAATTATCTCTTAACTAGAAAAGAGCCAGGAAGGGTCCTCCTGCTCAAAAGAAAGAATCAGGGATTAAAACTCCCCACAAAAGGAAAAGGATAAATTCATCCAGGTAGATTCTCTGTTGATATGATAGAGCCAGGAAAAGTCCTGCACAAACAGAAAGGAACCAGATAGACTCCTGATCAGACAGAAAATAAGGAAAAGCCCCCTTAATAGAATTAAAGGAACTCCCTGGAATGCTATACAGACAAATGTCCACAGCACCAGATTAAGAATCCTGATTTACCACCATGGATCTCCAATTTCCCATCTGAGAAAAACAAAAAGGGCCTAAGTAGCTGGCATGAATAATTATGTAATCACAACAGGATCTGAGAGCTGCCATGCTACCATAAACCATGAAATTAAAATAAATCTGAATTTAGGTGAAGGGAGAATTGAGAGTATCCAGTGTTATAGGAAAAATGCTCGAATCTCAGAAATCCATAAGCATCTTGAAAGCCAACAGAATAAGTTTTTTATTGGTTTGTTTGTTTGTTTTAATAGGGTAAAGGAAGGGCAAGTAGAGACAAGCAAAATCTTCTCAGGAGCAGTAGGACAAGCAAGAAGAAATAATCACTGGGGTATGATCCAAGGGTCTCCCTATGTTGAACTGATTCCCAGAAGAAGCTAATGAAAGAGGCACATTCTACTTTTTTTTATAGCTTGCTCAGTTTTGGGAGAATAGAATCTAGGGGACAGTAGGAAGGACAGAAGCCTTACTAACGTTTAAACAAGATAAAATAGAAGGTAAGAAAGGGTCAGCTAAGAACATTTTAGTCAGCCTCTATTTTTATTTTATTTTTTTATTTTTGTAAGTTTTTTAGTTTTAGTCAACAGAACCACAAAACCCACAGTGTGTGTAATTATCATGGATACCACAGTGATTAATAGTTGTAGAAAGTAGATCTTCCTTCAACTTGCCAAACACTGGTCCTCCAGTACAGCAAATCAAGTGTGATGAATGTATCCCTTGCCAGTGTCCCACTTACCTCAAGCTAGGAGGTCATTCATGTGTCATGAAATGTGTGACAATCCAATCTCAAAATCTCATCTCTAGGGTATATTTCCTGGAGCAATCCCTGGTACCAATGGCTTTCTCACTCAGGATACCAGCAAAAATCATGAAAAATACAATTATAATGTGTTATTTTAATTCAGGGTTATTTCTAGAGGTATGAGGAAATTTCAGGACAAAACACAACAATGTGTATGGTGGCATACAAGGTATGGCATACAAGATATTGCAACTTAAAACTGTTACCATCTCTAGACATGAAGGTCCAAAGATAGTGGGAACACAGTTATGAATGTTAATATTCAGACCACAGATGGGATATTAATAGGGGTTATCAGAGGGAACCTACCCATCTATCCTATATATTAAAGCCTACTGACCATAATAGCAGAGCAATCAGCATGACCACTCGACAAGTCACTATGAGGTGCACTGACCACCTCTAGGTCCCTCCCCCCACCATCAGGCTCCCATCCCTGCCAGATGGCAAACAGGGACCAGGGATGAGTGGCGACAGGGGTTGGAGCTGGTGAGTGGGTGGAATGGCCCACCTCTTGGTCCCACCCTCTGGCCCACAGGCTCCAGCCGCTGGTGGCCAATAGGGAACTGGGGTGGGTGGTAAGGGATGCAGGCACAACAGGCCAAGGCCCCTGCCCCACTAGTCACCCCATACACAGAGAGTTACCCACAGCAGGAAGGGTCCAGTGAATGGGCGGGAATGGTCGACCTCTCAGTCCCTCCCACAGCCATCTAGCTCCCATCATTAGATGGCGAATGGAGAACTGGAGTAGATGGTGACAAGATGGCCCTGATAGTAGGCTAGGCCTACAGATTACATCTACACACTATTTTGTGCATCGGGCCTCTAGTTTTATTATACAGTGGTACCTTGAGATACGAGGAGATTTTTGAGATATGAGCCCTGGAGTGAGCGATTTTTGCTTTGAAATACGAGCAACATTTGAGATAGGAGTAATCGTTCAGATCGGCCTGCTACACATGACCCACCAGTTTACCACGACTCGGAGCATCTCATAGTTTCCCACTCCTCAAGGTTACGGAACGAATTAAACTCATATCTCAAGGTACCACTGTATTTTGTATTTCAAAGCACTGTATATTGCAAATATCAATACATTTCAACATTAAACAGAATGTTTAACTGTTAAATATTAAACAATACTATTAACTAGAGTTCAATATTTTTTAGGTAAAATTTACATGCACTGAAATAAACTAATCTTAATTATATCATTCAATAGACTTTTACAAATATCTACAATGTTAACCCAAAGTCTGATCAAGACATAAAATAACATTATTCTCATCTAAGGATTATGTTAAGTGGTAGATAAAAAGAAGTAATATTTCACAGAAATAGTAATTAAAAGTGGAAATGTTATTGAGTGAAAAACAATAAAATAAAGGCAACTTTGGAAAAGTGTATAGCTCAAGCATCTTAATACAACAATAATAGTAAGCATAAAAAGTTTTATATATATATATATATATATATATACATATATATATATATATATATATATATATATATATATATATATATAATTTTAACTTACTAAAATTCAGAGAATTTCTAATATTGACCAAATATTCTTTTGTGTTACTATTGCATGACCTTTTTAGGCCAGATGGGCATAGAGAGAGAGAAAACAACTAAAAAACATGTTGGGCCTCAGTAAATGAGCTTTTCTAGAACTTTGTTGTTTGTTTCCATTTAATGACAGTAAAATATGATAGATTGAAGATAAATATAAACTATAATTACAATAACTTAAAAAAATTCATCACTTCCCCTGGGTGGTAAAGCAGAGTATGTTTTATTTTTGTTCTTTCTCATTTTCTCTCTTCTCTAAATTAGTAACTTTCTAAATTAAGAGAAATGGGCAGTGTTGCTTCTAGAATGAATAGTTTCATATATTGTTAATATTCAAGTAAACACACTTTCGATTAATAATAATGAAATGTTAAAATAAAAAAGAATATTAGCAAGATTTTCCCCACAATTTTAATTAGAGACCAAAGATCTAGCCAATTTAATGTTTTTCAAATGGGACTGATGTTGAAGAAATACTATGCAAATATCCTCTTTTATCTTTGTTCTTTTTTGAAAGGTGAAATAGATTGCTATTGATGTAGATTAGGCAGTGGAGAAGATACAATTTTTACTCAAATAAAAACATTTTGCACATTCATACCTGCTCTTACTTCCCACCAGCATTTATATTGTTAGGGTTGCCATAACAAGGTACCACAATGAATTTTTTTTTTCAGTCCTGGTGGCTAGAAGTCCAAGATTAAGATGTAAGCAGGGTAACTTTCTTCTGAAGCCTTTCTGTTTGATTTACAGCTGTCTGTTTTCAGCCCATGTCCACAGATAGTCTTTTTTCTATAATTCTCTGTGTCTAAATTTCCCCTTCTTATAAGGACATTGGTCACCTTAATGCCTCACACTAATTACTTTATTGTGACTTAATTGCTTCTTTAAAAACTATCTCTTCAAATATAGTCATATTCTCAGGCCCTGGGGGTTAGGGCTTCAACATATAGATTTTAGGGTAACACAGCTTAGTCCCAACAGCACTCATTGTCATATAAATCCTATAAGATTCACATGCCAACAATAAATTAGAAAATCTCTAAAAATTGGTATTACTGTAGCTACAACATTTCTATTATCACCCATGCGTCTCCTGATACTATTTCCCTATTTTTCCAAAAGCATGTGCATGTGGGAACATACACACAAAAAATATTCCCAATCATTATGAAATTATTCTTTCTCAAACTGTGTTTTAAGTTTTTTTTCACTGAAGGTGACAAAATAGTATTGTTACAACTCAATAAAAACATGATCAAGAGGTTAGTAATTAAAATGACACCAAGTAAATGATTAGCAGAGATAATTGGAGAATCTGTAATAATTCATATAATTCATCATAAAATTTGCTTTTACTTATATATTCATGAAATTGAGAAAACATCAGTTTCCATTATTTATAAAATGTTTAATTATTCACCACAAATTGAAAGTACAACTTATAAGTTACACATCATCAATAATGTGGAAAAAGCAAAATCTCTGAGATATTAAATAGAAAACAAATATATATATATATATATATCCTCTCTTTACTTCTTTGAGTTATATAAAAAGAATAATTAGATTATATCTCAGTTCTCCATAGAATAAAACTATATGTTCTCTGCAACAAAGAGGAATTGAAAGGTGTGCTCCAACCACAAAGACAAGAGGAGAAACAGTTCAGAGATGGAAAACTCTGACGACACCTTGCCATGCTAGCAGTCAGCAGCTGTGCGTCTGTGTGTCGCTACAGGATGCCTAGTAACAAACCAAAGAGGGTCAGATCTCATTGCCACCATTAGTCTACCATCCAGATACCATTGCTGACATGTATACATAAGGAACTGTTTGACATTTGAACTGAGACTCAGAACTGATGGACATTAAAATTGGGACTCAAACATTTTTTTGTTTTTATAGGTTTATTTCTAGTATGCAGAGGCAAGATTTTTTAAATAAAAGAATTGAGGGTTGGGGGGAATAGATGCAGTGGCAAAAGAGCATTGAACAGACTGTCAAACTACAATGGGAAGGCAGGGGAGGTTGCAAGGGATGGGGCTGTAAGAGATCAATTGAAGGACTTGTATGCATGGATATAAGCATAATCAATGGATACAAGACACTGGGAGCGGGGGGCAGGTGAGGGTATGTATTGGAGGGTAGGAGAGGCCAGGGGGGAGATCAATGGGGGAAAAAAAAGATACATATGTACTACTATTTTTAATACTTTAAACAATGAAAAAAACCCTATATGTTCTCAAAGGCATTTGGTTGGAGTAAGTTTTATGCTAAATTTGGAAGCAATACAAATCTCTAAAAACATTGGACCAAGAAAATTGAATATGGCTTAACAAGCAGAGAAGATCCAAAGGCATTATTTACAGAATTTCTTGATATGCAAACTGCTTAAGTATTTGGCAATGATCAAATATATTTAAAAATAAATGTGCCTGTTTAAAAGAGTAAAGTATGCATAGATAAGGGAATCAGTAGATAATATTGGAATAATTATATATGGTGCCAAATGGCACTTGAAATATTGAGGGAACCATTTTATAAAGTATATGATTCTCTAACCACTATGCTGTAAAAATGAAATTAATACAAAATAATATTAATGAGAAAGAATTATTGATTGGCTGCTTCCTGCATGTGCCCTATTGGGGATGAAACCTGCAACCTGGGCATGTGCCCTGATCAGAAATCGAACCCATGACATTCTGGTGTGTAGGTCAATGCTCAACCACTGAGCCACACTGGCTGGGCACAAAATAATATTGAATGTAACAATATTGAATTAAACAATTAAATTAAAAGTAAACTTATAAAACAAAAAAGAGTAAACTATTTAAGCAAATCTATTCTCAAAGGTTTTATCTGAACAGAGATAAATATCCACTAGGAATTTGAAAGATAATCTCCAATTATTTTGAAATACATTCATGATTTCACATGGCAGAGTTTATGTACAGTTTTATCAAGCTTTGAAAAATAACAATATTAAGCTAAATTTTCTTCCTTAATCTATACTCCAAAATTGTGTTTCACAGAGATATTTTCAAAAGTATATCTTCCTCAATGCCACCTGTTATTTTCTCAATTAATTATAAAGTAAAAGTATATAGTACATACAAAATCTCAGCTATGTATATCTAACCACAGTATTTACAGTCTCTATTGTTTGGAACAAAGGAACAAATAACCTCATTATACATTTTTTCAAATTTTGTGAGAATAAACATTTTATTATATACTAGTGGCCCAGTGTACAAAATTCATGCCTGGGTGTGGGGTGTCCCTCAGCACTGCCTGCACCCTCTACAATCTGGGACCCCTCAGGGGATAAATGGCAGTCTGGCATTCCTCTCACAATCCAGAACTGCTGGCTCTTAACCACTCACCTGCCAGCCTGCTTGTCCCTAACTGCTCCCCTGCTGGCTTAATTGACCCTAACTACCTCTGCCTCGGCCCCATATCTGAGACCCAGGATTTCCTACTCCAACTGACCACAGGTACCCCAGATCTGGGCTTCCCTCCCTCTGGGCAGCCATAAGCGCCCAGGCCAGCTGCAGCCATAGGGAATGGTGGGCACGGGGCTTGGCCTGGGCTGCAGCCGCAAGTGCTGACTACCCATTACTGTGCGTGGCTTCTCCATCTCTTGGGCCATAGCCAGCTGCAGGTGCTAGTACCTGGGACTGCTAGGTGGGCGGCTTCTCCATCTACCAGAATGTAGCCAGCACAGGTGCTGGCTCCTGGACCTCAGGTGGACAGCTTATCTCTCTTCCCTGGGATGCAGTGTGGGTGACTCTCTGGTTGGCTGTGGCCTGGGATCCCTGGCGGGTGGCTTCTTCATCTCCTGGGCTGCACCCAACCTCAGGTGCAGGGGCCCGGTTTCTCCATCTTTCCCAGGATGTGGGACAGGTGGATATGAGGCTTCTGCTGCTGTCTGCAGCCTGGGATCACGGGGCAGGCAGGTTCTTGGTCTCCTGGGCTGCAGCCAGCCTCAGATGCTGGCACCCAACTTCTCAAGCTTCCAAAGGCCCGGAGTGTCTAGGGGGCGGGGCTGCCGCCATCTTTTCAGGTTAACTTGCGTACTCACTCTGACTGGCTGTTCTGTGTAGCGGAGTGATGGTAATTTACATGTTTCTCTTTTATTAGTGTAGATATAATTATAGTTCTAAAATAAATGGAAATTATGTTTGTCTAAGTTCAATGTTCACTATGCATCTTATATCAAGTCTTTAGTGTAAAACCAATAGATGCTTTAAAAATTTAATGTTCCATTTATCATATATTGTATAGACAGTATTTAAGTATACCTTTTAGAAAACTAATAAAATTATTTTACTATTTTGTCATTTAGTACACCTTTTGATTAATGTGATATACATTATACTGAAATAAATAATTAAACCTTTTATTTTGAGTTGTGATCTAGTAATTAGAATGCTAAAATGCATGAAGGTAAACTTAGTATCAATAAGGATTATAATAAAGTTTTATTTCAGTTTGTTGTTTTTATTGAGGGTTTACAATAAAAAAAGCTATGACAATGATTCCAAACACTGAGTTTTCAAAATGCTGCTCTTTAACATACCTATCAATATATTTGCTCTCTAACTTGGACAAATATGCTTCAAACATATGAAAAGTTTTATATTTAGGAGGAAATATAATTGACAAAATTATTTAAGAAAAATCCACCTAAGATCCACATGCAATCAAGCACCAATTTCAAAATATTACTCTGTTTCTATGACACCATTTCCAAGACATGGCACCCAAGGGAAAATAAGTAGAACTTTCCCATTGTCTATTCTTATGAAACATTGATTCCTCCTTAAAGTGGCCAACTTTGTTTATTTATACTATACTAGAGGCCTGGTGAACAAAGTCCATGCATTTGGGGAAAGGGAAGTCCCTCAGCCCGACCTGTGCCCTCTTATATCCTGGAGCCCTCAAGGGATGTCCAATGGCCTATGCTGTCAATTGGACATCCTTAGTGCTGCAGTGGAGGCAGGAGGGGCTCCTGCCAATAGCACTGCACTTGTTAGCCATGAGCCCGGCTTCTGGCTGAACAGCACACCCCCTGTGAGATTGCACTGACCACCAGGGAACAACTCCTGATTTGAGCATCTGGCCCTAGTGGTCAGTGCATGTCATAGCAACTAGTTGTTCCCATTCAGTCTACTTGCATATTAGCCTTTTATTATATAGGATTCCTCTAGATAGAGATGATGTGGACAAGAACAGTAAAGGGGAGAAACTCTTGACATTGAAGTTATCTGGAGGTGTCTCTGATATTAAAGTATTCTAAATTTCAAGGAAAGTTTTGACACTTAGTGAACTTATGTGTAAATTAGAAATTCCACAAGCAGATTATAGATGGAATTTCCATTAAATGGATCTAATTTTCTGAAAAAACTTTTAAACATATTTTGTAGAGTAACAGGGTAAGAAATCTTACAGCCACAAATTAAAAGTAAAACCAGGTGCTAAGACACTGTCAACAAATCAAGCAAGCTCCCTTTTATTAAAAGCCAGCTATTAGTTAAGCAATGAATTGGTATTTATCTCTAAATTGTTCTTTATCTGCAGTGTGAAATGACCTAAAACAAACCAACTACATAGTAATAAGATTCTTAATTTTAACTTGAGGAAGACCTGAGTTTTCATTTTTATAATCTGTCCAATATTTTGTGTCTGATATTAGAATTATATATGAGACCAAACAGATAAACCAGTCTAGGGTCCAAATAGTTTCAATGATTTTCCAACATGTATGATGCCTTGTGGCTAGATGCTGTATAAATCTATTTTATAAACATCAGAGTAATGATAATAATCAGTTTCAAGGTAGTAAAGAACTACCCAACCAAATATTGAATTGTGCTTATCAAATTTTGGACATTGAACATGTTTTATATTGTAATTCTTTGAAATGTTCTTATTACCCACTTCCTTGCTTTGCTTGGTCTATAGCATGTATAATCTTCTAATATACTATACCAGAGGCCCAGTGCATGGGTTCATGCACCTGTGAGGTCCTTTGGCCTAGCCTATGGGGATTGTGCTGAAATAGGCTCTCCAACATCTCCTGAGATTGCAAGAGGATGGTTTTCAAGTGACGCACCCTGGTATCTGGCTCACTTCTCTCTGGTTCTGGGTGTGTTATTGCAGAACTGCAGCTGCCAAGTCACCACAGCTTGGCAGCTCCTGAGTTGAGAGACTAACCCCTGGTAGTCTGTGCATGTCATAGCTACTAATCAGATGGTCAAATGATCGGACAGTCATATATATCACTTAATGTTTATTTTATATATTATTGCTTACCAACTAGTATTTAAGCTATTTAAGAGAAATAATTTTTGTCTCCTTTGGTAATTGCTGTTATATTGCCAGAGTCTAGAATAGTATTTAGCACAAAACAGGCATTTACATTCTATGCATACAATACAGTGAATGTGAAGATGCAGAAACACACACACACACACACACACACACACACACACACAAACTATTCAACTTTTTAAACCTATTATTTCATCTGTAAGACTCTGATGAGAGACTATTGGATTTTGCAGGTCAGAAATAAAGTCTGATTTGGGGAATTTTTCAAGAAACACTGGGATTAATTTTGACAATCCCTAATGCCTTCTGAATTTGTTTTTTATCTGTGGCTCATTACACAACTAATGTACTAAAGAATCTTGTTACCTGCCAATTAACCAGATGCCTATGGACTTCATTCTGAATGTTCAAAGAACTGTGGAGGCACTGATGACATGGCACAGTTATAGACACTAACAAAGTTACCGCAGACAGATTTGGATCATAGCTGGACCTGTGGTCCATGCTGTACCTCTTTTATTTATGGCAGACTCTGCTCTGTGTAGCCAGGAAACTTGAGGCAAGACAATATACAAATCTCTTTTTACTCATTCTAGGAATCAAATGGTTTTATGCCTCAAAAACTACAATCAAGGAATTCATTTAATGAAGGGTGAGGGTAGTTACCAATATCTTCTGAAAAATTCTATTAGGCTGTTTTAAGATTTTATTTTCTTAAGCTGTATATTCAGAGTATATTTGTAGAGTACCTACCCCATCATAAGTAATATAAATGTATCTTTAAGGCAGCCTTGATAGCTCTTATCTTTGCTTACCTAGTATATTTTGCATAAGTCAAACTAAATTCCTTGGTAATTATGTTCAGGTAGAACATCTAGAACCTTGGGTGCCCTTGGTAATGGAGGGGTCAGATGGATGTTTGGAAAGCTTCAGCTTCATCCTTGTGTGCTAAGCTCAATTTACAATTTGCCATGATCACATACGAGATGGGCATAAGTTTGACTTTTAGAAGATTTCACAAAGCAAAGGAGTAGAAAAAGTTTTCCATATTTGATGGTATCAGTGATTACAATGGATAGGAATAGAGGGCCAATAAAATATCCTATGAACTGTCAGGAACCTTTCCTGAAATTCCCTAAGGTCTTCAATCTA
Source organism: Lasiurus cinereus (assembly GCA_011751065.1). NCBI lineage: Eukaryota > Metazoa > Chordata > Mammalia > Chiroptera > Vespertilionidae > Lasiurus > Lasiurus cinereus. The sequence goes on from JAAGEH010000018.1 coordinate 62,565,794, forward strand.
CTAATCAGTAAATATATACAGAATATAAGAAGTTATAGAAAACCATGTTCTTTCTCAGAATTTTGCTGGATCTGCTCAGCATTCTACCAGATGAACCTGGCCTCACCCTAATGAGGGAAAGAAATATGACAAAGCCCTGTTCCATTCAATCTACTTTGCTAGATCACTGCAATAACCTCCATAGCTCAGGAACATGTCCAGCTGTTTGCCTTTTGTGTAAATTGGTCTATTTGATTTGCTTGTTCTTGTGCTCATTTGCCTTGGTTCTCACATCTCTCTCTTCTGTATCAGTGACTTGAATTTAGGTGTAAATAATACACCAATGGTTAACTCAAAGGGACATACTGGCAAACATAATTTGAAGACAATAAACTTATAGTTAAGGAGCAATTCATTTGTAGTCTCTCCTGAACTTGAACTATATCAGAATTCTTCTACTGTCAAGGCATCATGCAGGTTCTTTTTTCCCATTCCCTTTCAGAAGCCTGCTTCTCATGCTCCACAAAAGAAAGCATGCCTCTCACTCATTCTGACTTACTATTGTGCATTGCCCTAGGTTAACAAAAGCACAGGGTGCTAAACAAAGGCAGAGAATGAAATTAAAATATGCTGTTGGTGCACCCTCATTAATCATGGAATCTGAACATATTCTAGGCTGTCTTGCTTTTCCTGTCTTAGACATTCATGTTTGTGTGTTTGTTAAGGGCAAAATATGACATTAAAACTAGCTATGTTAACTTGTTTCTGGATGCTGGGATTGCAAAGTGGCAGAGCAGGAGTAAAGAAAGATATTCCTCTTCTTCCTACCAACTATTATTAAAAATTATAACACTTGTAAAAGAGAGTCCCATGATATTACTAAATACAACATTAAAAATAACCATCCAAGAAAGGGTGGTGGTCTCTGTGCCTTATCTATGCTAGAATACAAATATTTGAGATTTTTTAAAAAAAGCTAAAAAAGTAACACTTTTCTAGTAATAAGTGCATCCTTATTCATTTTTTTTATTTTTATATGGGTTAGAACTTTGTGTAGGCTTTTATTTGCCCATATCTTTTTCTAAGTCTCATTTGCATATTTTCCTGATTTGAAGATGGAAAAAGTACAAATTTTCACATATTCTTTCAGCAGACAAACGCTACACTTTCACATACCCACCCACCCACACACACACACAAATGTGTACAGATATTTCTACTTCTTTGTACAGAGTCACCAAAGCTTGACATATAAATGAATAAAAACATCAAAATATACTTTACATACCCTATTTTTCCCATTATATTTCCTCTGTGTCCATGTCAGAATAATCTTACTCCTTTTTCTTTGTATCTCTAGGAAGATACATTTATATTTTCAGTACCCCTAAACTCTGCAACTTCCCCCTTGTTGTATACCTGTTCTGTTTGTATGATGGTCAGTTTAATCTGACAGCCTGGCTTGGCTTAATACCCAGATATTTAAAAAAAACAACTAATCTAGGTGTTTCTAGAAATGTATTTTTGAAATGTGATTAGCATCTATCTACAATTCCTTTACTTTAAGTAAAGGAGATTATCCTATATAATAAAAGCCTAATATGCTAAGTGTCAATTCATCCAGTCGGCAGTTCAACCAATCAAAGCATAATATGCTAATGATATTCTAAGGCTACTCACCGCTTGCTATGAGGTGTACTGACCACCAGTGGGCAGACGCTCCCACAAGGAGAGTGCTGCTCAGCAAGAAGCCCTGAGCTGGGCTCACGGTTGACGAGCTCAACCTCTCCTGCCTCCGCAGCAGTGCTAAGGTGTCCGACTGCTGGCTTAGGCCTGCTCCCTGTCAGTCGGACATCTCCCATGGGGTCCCAGACTATAAGAGGGTGCAGGCTGAGCTGAGGGAACCCCCCTAAGTACACGAATTGCACTTGGCCTCTAGTCCTCAACAATCTGCCAGGCTTAATTCAACCCGTTGAAAGCCCTTAAGAGCAGAGCTGAGGTTTCCCTGAGAGAGCTGTTCTCCCTGTGCACTGTAGCATCAGCTCATGCCTCAAAGTTTCCATCTATTTTTCCTGAAAACCTGCCTACAATGTGAGATTTGTCTAGCCAGCCCCACAGTCACATGAATCAATTATAGCTATCACTTTTCTAAGGAATGGGTTAACATATTATTGCAAAAGAGTGCCTTACAACAACAAATTTTTTCTCTCATGGTTTTTAACTTAAAGTCAGAAAGCTAAAATCAAGATGCTGACATTGGCTGCACTTTCTCCAGAAGCTCTCTGGAGGCCCTGTTCCTATTCTCTCTGTTTCTGGTGATTATAGGCATTCCATGGTGTGTGGCCACATTGCTCTAATATCTGCCCTCATGGTCCCATTGCATTCTCCTCTTTCCTGCCTTAGCTATATATTGGTCTCAAAATTTCCTCTGCCTCTCCCCTGTAAGAATACCTTTGATTAAATATAGGGCTTATGAGGATAATCCAGGATAAACATTCTCTTCTAAATGTCCTTAGAAAACACACATCTTTTACCACATAAAGTAATATTCAAAGTTTCTGAAGATTAGGAAATAAAATGTATTTTGGGGACATTTTTTTTTTACATACCACAGTCCACCCTTTTACTCCTCAAGATTCACATTTATCCTATGTGCAAAGATATATATGTATTCTCTAAGATGCCAGAAGGTTTTTCTACCGTTTTTTCTACCATATGCTTCACTTCTTTCTGAGCTCCCAAGATAATATATATATGTATGTATATGTGTGTGTGTGTGTGTGTGTGTGTGTGTGTGTGTGTGTATATATCTCCTATCTTAACATACCCCAAATTCTCAATCATGATATTATTAATTCAAACCTAAAATATTATGTAAACATCACAATTTAGAATTTCCAAATCTCATCATCTAAACCATCTAAATTAGGTATGAGTGAGATGCTAAATATTGTCCATGTTGGGGTAAAAGTGCTCTTCTTTACTGGACCTGCGAAACCAGAAAACAAATTATGTGTCCCTAAAAATACAATGGTGCACAGGCCTAGCGAAATAGTTTTAGACTTTCTTATTACAGAAGAGAAAAAGGAAGGCAGAAACAAGGTACCATGCCCAGCCAATTGTGAAATCCCGCAGGGTAAATTCCACTAGGTTCAAAGCCTGACTTAGATTCTGCCCTCTTGTCCTGGGGCTTGCTTCTCTTAGCCCGAAGTCCACTCCTTTATGCCTAAGGCTTTGCCCTCAAAGTCATTTTTACTTTTTTTCTTGAATGGTATTCCTTGTTACATGTAAGTAGCTTTATTAGGTTGTTCTCTGCCTGGAGGATTTTAGGAGACTGACAAACGTTTTGCTTAACATTTCCTTCCTCAATTAATCTCTTTCTTCTTACATTTTGCTAAAAGCAGCAACAATAAACCAGGCTGCATTTTAAACACTGCGGAATCAGTGTTAGATATTCAAGTTCATCATTTACATGTTATGCTCTCTAAACAACTTAGGACAATATTTTTGGCTCTCTGTCACAAGGATCACCTTTCTTCCAGTTTCCAAAAACTTTTTTTACATTTCCCTTCTGAGATCCCACCAAAACAGCATTTCTATTCATATTACCAATATACTGCTTATGACCACATATGTATTCTCTAAGATGACAGAAGGTTTTTCTACCATATGCTTCACTTTCTTCTGAGCCCCAACTTATTATCCAATCCCAAAGCCACTTGCACATTTTTAGGTACTTGTTATACAGCAGCAACCCATTTCCGGTGCCAAAATGTGTATTCATTTCTCAGGACCATCATTAAAAGTTACCACAATTGGCCAAAACCGGTTTGGCTCAGTGGATAGAGCATCGGCCTGTAGACTGAAGGGTCCCAGGTTTGATTCCGGTCAAGGGCATGTATCCTGGTTGCTGGCACATCCCTTGTGGATGGCTTGCAGGAGGCAGCTGATCGATGTCTCTCTGTCATCAATGTTTCTAACTCTCTATCCCTCTTCCTTCCTCTCTGTAAAAAATCAATAAAATATATATTTTTAAAAAGTTACCACAATTGTGTAGCTTCACACAAGATGCATTTTATCTTTCATAGTGATGAAGGCCAGAAGTAACAAAATAGAGGTATTAGCAGGGCTGAGCTCTCTCCAGAGGTGCTAAGGAGGATTCCATTCCTATTTTTTTCTTTTTATTAATTTTTATTAATTTTTTATACATATCTCCCCATTGCCCCCCTCCCTCCCAGGCACACCCCAACCCCCCAGTGTCTGTGATCATTGGTTATGCTTATATGCATGCATACAAGTCCTTTGATTGATCATTTATCTACCTCACCTAACTTTAATCTTTCTGCTGTAATTTCACAGTCTGTTTGATGCTTTATGATTTTTGTCCCCCTGAGAATTATCAGTCTACTCCCTTTCTGTGCTCCTGATTCTATTATATTCACCAGTTTTTTCTGTTGATCAAAATTTTAATTCACTTAATTTTTAGATTCACTTGTTGACAGATATGTATTTGTTGTTCATAATTTTTTGTCTTTTACCTTTTTCTTTTTCCTCTTCTAAAAGAGTACCTTTCAGCATTTCATATAATACTGGTTTGGAGTTGATGAACTCCTTTAGCTTTTTCTTCTCTGTGAAGGTCTTTATCTGCCCTTCAATTCTGAATGATAGCTTTGCTGGATAGAGTATTCTTGGTTGTAGGTTCTTGCTATTCATCACGTTGAATATTTCTTGCCACTCCCATCTGGCCTGCATTGTTTCTATTGAGAAATCAGCTGACAGTCGTATGGGTGCTCCCTTGTAGGTAATGAACTGTTTTTCTCTTGCTGTTTTTAATATTCTCTCTTTGTCTTTTGCTCTTGGTATTTTAATTTTGATGTGTCTTGGTGTGGTCCTCTTTGGATTCCTTTTATTTGGGGTTCTGTGTGCTTCCTGGACTTGTAAGTCTATTTTTTTTCCAGATGTGGGAAGTTTTCAGTCATTATTTCTTTAAATAAGTTTTCAGTATCTTGCTCTATCTCTTCTTCTGGCACCCCCACAATTCTGATGTTGGTACGCTTGAAGCTGTCCCAGAGTCTCCTTACATTATCTTCACATTTTTGGATTATTTTCTCTTCTTGCTTTTCCAGTTGAATGTTTTCCGCTTCTTTATATTTCAAATTTTTGACTTGATTCTTGCCATCCTCTAGTCTGCTGTTAGGACTCTGTATAATATTTTTTTATTTCAGTCATTGTCTCTAGTATGTCCTTTTTCATCTCCATTGGGTCTCACTAATTTTATCCAACTTTTCTAGCATATTCTTGAAAAACCTTATAAGCGTGGTTTTGAACTCTATATCAAGTCGTTTTTTTCTTTCCATTTCTTTTGTTTGAAATCCTTTCCCTTGTCTCAGCATTTTCACTATGCCGGGGAAACTTCTGTGTTGGATTCAGCCTTATGATACCAGACTTCCAAAACCGCAGAAGCCTCTCTGTTGAGCTTGAGAGGGGTGGAGTCTCAGGGCTTAAGGGACCACCTTGCCTTCCAGTCGGCCCCGCCCTCCATGGCCCCTGAGTCTCACTTGACTGGGTAATTGCTGGAGTGGTCCTTGTACCTGAGCGCCCACAGTGCCTCTAGACCGCTGCCCCTCCAGCTCCCCTGCACACCAGGACCACACGAGACTAGGTCCCCAGCGTTTCGCCCAAAACAGGGGCTTAGTGGAGTCAGAAGTGGCACAGTTGGGAGGGTCTGTCTCCCGCCCACTTGTGAAAGCCAGCAGCACAATCAGCAATCTGTTCTGTGTGCAGTGCCATGCGCGCCACCAGCCTTTGATCTTTTGCGACTCCCCTAAATTTCCCTGGACTTCTCCCTTTTCACAGTCCGAACTCCCCCGTATGAATTTCCGCTGGATCTGGGGTTTAGTGTTGTAAGATAAGGGGTTCAATGCCATTGGGAGTTTCCGTTTCCCTCTCGCCAGAGAAAGCCAGCCAGGTACTCTGGCACCCGCTCTCTCAGGGGCGTGTGTCTCCATACCTCAGCTTTTTGCAGCTCCTCTGGGTCTCTGTGAGTCCCTCTCTTTCCCTCTAGTTGTAGAACTTCCACTCAGCCAGCTTTCCTGTGGTTCTGGATGATGTCCGTTCTGTCTTTTAGTTGTAGTTTTGAAATTGTTGTGTGAAGCAGCAGTGTAGGTGTTTACCTATTCCGCCATCTTGGATTCTTCTCCATTCCTATTTTTTTTCCAGCATCTGGTGACAATAGATGTTCCTTGGCTTATAGCTGCATCACTCCAATTTCTGTTCCCATGGTCACTTTAGCTCCTCTTTTACTATATGTCCTCACTTCTATATGTCTGTCTCAAAACTCTCTTTGCCTCTCATTTATAAGGATACATGTTAATACACTGAGGTCCCACCCAGATAATCTAGAATGACTTCCTCCTCTAAAGATGCTTAACTTAATCACATCTCTTGTAAATGGTATTATTCATTTCAAAATATGAAGTTTCAATTAAATTGATCAATTTATTGAAAGAAATATTTTGTGATTAATTATCCCCTTTTGGAATGAACATATCTTGTTTTTACAGTTCTCTTGGGTCAACATTTTAACCATGGAAACAACTAATTTATCAAAAAAAAACAAGAAGAAAAAAGAAAAAAAAACACCATGGTAATAATTTCTACATTTTCATGTCTCAAATCCTATTTCATTTTGGAAGAGACAGGAAAATGAAGAAAGATTTCAAAGGCATCATTTGTTCATTTCTTTTATCACAAAATTGTCCCTTATTATCAGCTCACTCATATATGGCTTCTGGCTCACTTAATGCTTGTGTTTAACCGGGCATGAACAATCTAAACTGTGATATTATTTAAAACTTTTTTTTTTTTGTGTGTGTGTGTCGGGGGGGAGGGGGAGTGAGGCAAATATGATTCCTCACAATAATAGATGAGCATATATTTATTGTTTTTTATTGTCACTTTTCTTCCAGATAATATTTTAAAACACAGTTGAAAATCACAGTCATTTTTAGCAGAATAATACCATATAATCTTCATAGAGTATTGAAAAATAATTAAATGAAATATTGAAACTAAGGCAGGACAAGAATTGAAATGCCATGACAAAAATAATTCTAAGTGGTTTATTTGCAAGTCACACAACTCTAGAAATCTTGCACTGAAATTATTAAGTGCTATACTGAATGCAAATATTACTTTTCAAAGGCAATTGCTCATATATAAGGAAATACATATTAAATAACCAATGATATCTAATTTTTGTTATACTGAGCCTTCCTAAGTAATCTGAGAGATTGTTTTATTGTCTGGGTGATTACAGTCATTTAGATTAACATGGTCTTTTTGCTAGACTCATCATTTGCTTAGACATTGTTTAAAGTGACCCCAAGGGCATGCAAAATATCTAAGAGAAAAATACTATTTTTTAAATTTTAAATGGAAACCATTCTGTATAAAAATCCAAATTACCTTTATAATTTTTTAGTGATCTTCAAAGTATGATTTGAATCAAGACCTTACATTTGTGTGCTTAGTAATAACCTGGAATCATAATCATTTCTGACTCAGCAGGTTTCTGATAGCTCTGTAAAAAACAGAACATCAGTACTTCAGGCAAGGTGACAAGGATAATCATTGTCTATAATTCATGTTTAATACCTGAAGGCCAGGCAGGAATCATTATGTCCTTGGTCCAAAATTTTTAACCACACTACATCATCTGCCCTCCAGAAAGTATTTGTGAGAATTACTAGAACGAATGGTTCAATGAAACAGTATTAGATTTTGTCAGCCTTTGAAGGTGTTGTAATTCAAAGTAATACTTGAACTACTAACGTGCAATACATTTTATAGCCTCCTACCAGGACTAACTCTCTTTGGAAGTCTGGAAGTCTAATGAAGTCTTTTTATCTATACCTTTGGTCAATTAAGTGGCATCTTATAAAAAAGAATTTTGAAGCATTTTGAATATAAAATGCTTAAAAGCTAGTTTTGAGAATATGTGGATTTTTGTCTTTTTCCCTTAAGTACAATTGCTCTTTTTATAACTGGTGATACTTTGTCTCAAATAAAATCCTGTAAATCAATGAAATTTATTAACCAAGTTAAAAATAAGGAAGTCTCCATGTATAATATGATGTTGGGTTTGCTTCTTTAACATGTAAATATGATATATGTTGTTTATGTGTGGTTGTTTATATCTTTTGAATCTTATCAAAATATGATTCACTTTCTTGCCAAGTGCTTTTGTCTCATTCCCTGTTTGAAGAGTATAATTAGTGAAAATATCACAAAGACCTGATTCTGGATCTGAGTCACACATAAACAACAGTCTTAAAAAATGGTTCCCTTAGGCAGTATTATTCTGAGATGCAAATTGTTACTCTACATAATGCTTATAAAATCAATTCAGAGGAGAAAATTTCAAAATAACTCTGTAGCCATGCTATGTTATTACATTCATTGCAGCTAAGAATACAATGTATCATTACATATTTTTGAACCCTTTTATATATGTACTAGAGACCTGGTTCAGGAAACTCGTGCATGAGTATATGTGTCCTTTGCCATGCCTGCACTCTCTCCAATCTGAGACTCCACAAGGGATCTCTGACTGTCTGTTTAGGCCCGATGCAACCAAGATCAGTCCTAAATGGGAAATCAGACATCCCTCTCACAATCCAGGACTGCTGGCTCCCAACTGCTTGCCTGACTACCTTCCTGATTCCCCCTAACCACTTCTGCCTGCCAGCCTGATCTCCCCTAACACACTCCCTTCCAGCCTGTTTGTCCATAACTGCTCTCCCCTGCAGGCCCAGTCACTCCCAACTTCCCTCCTCTGCCAGCCTGGTCACCTCTAACTGCCCTCCCCTGCAGGCTTGATTGCCCCCAACTGCCCACCCTATAGGCCTTATTCCTCCCAAATGCCCCCTCCTGTTGTCCTTTTTGTGGCAGCTATCTTGTGTCCACATGGGGGCAGGATTTATGACCACATGGGGGCAGCCATCTTGTGTGTTGGAGTGATGTTCAATCTGCATATTACTCTTTTATTAGATAGGATAGAGGCCTGGTACATGGGTGGAAACTAGCTGGTTTACCCTATGGTGTCCTGGATCAGGGTGGGGGTTTCTTTGTGGTGTGGTTGGCCTAGGCGAGGGCCATGTAGTGGTTTGAAGGCCAATCACGCCCCTGGGGACCTAAGTGGAGGCCCTGGTATCTGGGATTTATTTATGTTCTAAAATTGAAACTTTGTGTCCTTCAGTGGAGGCCTGGGCTGGCCAGGGTGTGTGGAAAGCTTGGCTTCATCCATTGCTGGGGAAACCCAAGCCACCTGCTTGCTCTGTGGCCACAGCCTTTTTGGTTGGGTTTAATTTAAATACTCACTCCTGATTGGCTGATGGGTGTGACTTATGAGTGTGGCAGAGTGATGGTTAATTTGAATATTACTCTTTTATTAGATAGGATAAACGTTACTTACATGGTGAATATGAAAATTGTCCAAAATTGTCAGCATGAATGCTCTTTGTATTTTTTAATCAAAATAAAGAGTATTCTTATCCCCTGAAAATTAAAAATATTTTTCTAAATTGTTGTACACAGTCTGAGTTAGTATTTCTGAGAGTATCTCAAAGTCTTAGGAGGAAAACATTATAATTTAAAAAATATATTTAGTAGTAGATAAACCTTGTAGATTGAAAAGTACCACTATTTGCATATATTAAGGGAAGATATAAGTTAATTGATATATACATATATAATAGAAAATAAAGGGACCTCATTACTTAAAAGTAGGACAAGTTATGACAAATGTAAATTACATTATAAAATTTCAGATAATTTATGATACTTTATATTTTTTACTGTATACTTTTTAAGACAAACCCAAGATCTCATATTTAAGACTCTGACAGGTGCAGCATATATTACCATATTTGATGTAAAATGCAGATTTATTTTACTGAAATTTTAATTATGACAAAATGATTCTTCATATGCATTTAAAAAACAATAAGCTAACATAAAATGGCTCAGCAGCACTCATATATGCCTTTGTAAAAAATAAAATAACTATTTTTTGATTACCAGCAACTAACAAATTCTCTCTATAAAGGAAAAGAATAAAATAAAAACAATAAAAAAGCCCTTTCCCAGATAATACCACTGCCACAAGGTCATATATATACAGCCTTTGTATCTGCATATACATGTTTTTTATTGCTAAAAAATAAAATATTTGCTTTCTTAAATGTATTCTATATTCAATATCAATATGATGCCGAAACCGGTTTGGCTCAGTGGATAGAGCTTCGGCCTGTGGACTGAAAGGTCCCAGGTTCGATTCAGGTCAAGGGCGTGTACCTTGGTTGTGGGCACATCCCCAGTAGGGGGTGTGCGGGAAGCGGCTGATGGATGTCTCTCTCTCATTGATGTTTCTACCTCTCTATCTCTTTCCCTTCGTCTCTGTAAAAAAAATCAATAAAATATATTTTAAAAAATATCAATATGAGCATCTTTGTGGATTAATAAATATTTTAATCACTTTTTTGATATGTCACAAATAATTTATTAGTGTTTTGTTCACATATTTTATTATTCACTGTCTCTCTTTTAAAACAAGAGCAAATGAAAATTATAAACTACTTTAAAATATAAGTCAGGTTTTGGAGGGGAAAAAAGACTTTGGTAATCATATAGAAATGTGGTTATAATAACTATTGTTTAGTGAGTACATACCTTGCACAAAATTTCTTCTTAGAAAACTTCTATAGGTTATGGTTATGTTTCTGTGATTGATCCTATTTTTAGTAGGAAGAAACTGAGGTACAAAATGTTAACTTTTTGTCCATTTTATTTATTTATTTTTTTGTTAATCCTCACCTGAGGATACTTTTCCATTGATTTTCAGAGAGAGTGGAAAGTAGGGTGAGAAACAGAGAGAAAAAGATGAATGTGAGAGAGACTCATTGATGGGGTGCCTGCCTCCTGAACATGTTCTGATCCTTATGGGACTGATCCTGAAACTGAGGTATATGCTCTTGACCAGAACTGAACCGGTTACCCTTCAGTCTTAGGGTCAACACTCTATCCCCTGAGTCAAACCAGTTAGGGCGGATTATCTGTTATTGCATTGGGTTTCATGTGTAATGGCAAACTAATTTTTCAATATTGAAATGGATACATTCTTTCCCACCAATGAGCAATAGTAAAAATAATTCTCAGCTTCAGTCAGAGCCCTGTTTGTGGCTATCCATGTTTAGTACTTTGATGGCAAGTCCTTAAAATAAGTCAATTTTCATAATACTTTTGTGTCAAGTAGTTAAATACTGATCTGCTAAAAAAGGATGTCCCGACTGCTGGTTTAGGCTCAGTTTAGGGGATCAGGCCTAAAACAGCAGTCAGGCATTCATCTCACAATCTGGGATCACTGGCTCCAACTGCTCACCTGCCTGTCTACCTGATCACCCCTAATTGCCTTCCCAATTGCCCCCCTCTGCCAGACTGGTTGGTACATACAGCCTGCTATTCAGTCATTTGGTTGTTGCTCACTAACCCCCCTGCTGGCCTTGTCACCCCATGCAGCCTGTAGTTCTGTCTTTACTGTTACTGTGATGGTGTCCTGGACAATTTGCATATTTCTCTATTATTAGTATAGATATTAATTTAATCCTTATTAAAATTCTACAAGATATGAAAAACATTTCTACTTATATTAGTAAAAATGATAACAGTAGGTCTCAAAGAGAACTTACATGTAGGCCAAACACTTTTAGATAATTTGCTACATATTTTATAGAATGTAGAACCTAAAGTACATAGAAGTGAAACAGTTTTCTGGGCATCTCCCATCTGTTCATAGAAGAGCTACTCACCCAGGAACTCATGTTCTTGGCCATTTAATCAGTATTCCATAACACCTTAGGAAAAGTGACCCGCAAAGGTTGATGATGACGATGATGATGATGATGATGATGATGATGATGATTACCATGTGCCAGACACTTTTCTCACATTATTGCTAATCTTCTCATGCACCCCAAAAAATCCCTGATAGGTTATATAAAATGTATGGACCACACAGCACAAGAATTGTTATTTGCAACTATTTGAACAGCACCAAAGTTCATGTACTCCTCTGTATGTGAGACTATCTTCCCACTAAAGAAAACACTCATGTACTAGGAGGCCAATCTAGGAAGTGTTGAATGATGGGACAGATTGAAATGATGCATCATGTAATTCTTCCTCCTTGCTTCAGCTAAAATTCGTTTGTTTCCTGTGCATGATATATTTATGCATTGTTGTTTATCATAAAATTGCATTTGGATAAATAAAAACATTTCCAAAGAAAATATTGACACCCTTCCTCCTTTGAGGGGAAAACACATCATTTCCCATGACATTCATGTAATCTCTTCTATCATTTTAACTAAATTTCTAACTACTTTTCCTTATCAAAATGCAATGTCTGTCCAACTTTTACCTAGACCTTCACATTTAGCTCCAATTTTTATTCTTAAGGTTATAATTTGCCTGATTAAAATAGCAGGACTACTAACTAATTCTGTTAATAATCCTGCCCTTTTGAGATCATTGCATCAGCTTATAATTACTATTAGAAGTACTTTTCATAATGTCATTTAGCAGTTAGAAGACAGCTGAGTGGTTATATAGGTAGATAGACAGATATTAGTTAACTCACATACATCTGAGTATAGAAATTCATAATATAATAATATTGTCTGTAAAGACATGATAAAAACATTACAATAATATTAATTGGTCACTCCTTCATACCAAGAATGACTACCAATGTTTAACTCTGAAAAATATATACACATTTACTATTTTTTTAAATCAACTGGAACTATGCCTATTTGAAATATTTCTTTATTATTATTATTATTATTATTATTATTAGCCATAGTGTCACTTAAAATATTTATTTATTAGAGAGCTTTTCTTATTGAAAAAAGCTGATGAATATCCAAGGACATATTTTGATAAATCACCTCAAAGAAAAGCACTCAATAAGGCTTTACCAAGAAAAGCAGTATTTCTATTAAAGAAAAGCAGTATTTCTATTAAAAGCAGTATTTCTAAAGCAGTATTGCAAAACTTAGGTAGTAGCTTGAAATTTTTCTACTCATCTTCAATGCATGGCCAACTCTAAGATCTTTATTAAATTCAAATGACTGAGCCTCTTCAGAGAGAATTCCATAAGGCTGTTTGAATTGACAACTGGCTTCTTAAACACAGTTGGCTGATACAATAATGAGAGAGAATTTTTTTTCAGTATATGAGATACCTTTCCTAGGCTTATATAATATGTAGTTGATACAGATTTTATATTTGTTTACTTTTCTTATGCTTCCTTCTACTTTGCCTAAAGCCCTTTAGGGTCAATATATCAACTTCCATTAACATGATAATCCAACTACATAAAATTATATCCCTTTAATCAAATGCTATCAGCCTACCTCTTCTATAAGATCTCAGCATAAGTATTACAGGGTGTATGAGTTACGATTAGAAGATTCCCTGAATATGATTTATGTAAATGAATTCAAGAGTGAAGTTTCAGGTGTTTCTATGTTTGGATCATTTCTCAGAACCCTCTGAATAACTTACAATCTAACATTCTGAGTCACAGAGTTGGCACTGTTTCATTAGCTAGAGTTAGATTCCCTGGCAAACTGCTCACTACCTTTCCTATAACCCATCTATTAAATTAAAAAGCACTATCCTTCAAAGACCTTTTTATAACTGTATTTTCACATTCATTATGCACACCATCTCTTTAAAACCCTTGGTATCAATAAGAAACTCTCAGAACTACTAGATAACGGCTATTTAAAATATTTATCAGCTCATTTATGTCCCTGTGTTCTTCTAGAGACTCACATTTGAAGGAACAGTATGAATGGAAGTTCTTTATTGGTACTGTCCTTGTTAAATTACCTATAGTTGAAAGGTCTCACTCTTTGAGTTATTTTGCCTCAGGATCCCATGTGAAGAATAATGACAATAATCCCTGTTGATGATGGACTCATTGCATTTTGATGTGATATAATTAACAGCTCTAGGCTGTATCTTCATACCTATCAAAATACAATGTACTAGTCATATAACTACAATTTCCCTACTTAGAAAAATAGTGATTTTTTCAATAAATATCATTGTTTTTATGTGTCAAGGTAATATTGTTATTATTTAGCACAGAAGCAGACAGTGAAATAAATTATCTGGACAAAGATATTAAGTTGTGCTTAAGCATATTCTGCTTCTTAATAACTAAAAGTCCTTAGAGGATAGTTCACAATCCTATGTAAGTTATTACCTTTTTCAGACTCAGAATTATATTATTGTGTTTGATACAAAATTTAAAATGGGAATATACTGCCAAACATGATTATATCCTTCAAATTTGGTTATATATTACTAGAAGCCCATTGCAGGAGGATTCATGCAAGAATAGGCCTTCCTTCCTCTGGCTTTGTTCCTGGCTTCGCAGGAGCCTGAAAGTTTTGCTCCCAGCTAGAGTACTGCTCCTGTAGCTCCCTCTGCCCCCTGCGCTCCCCCTCATAGCAGGCATCCCACCCTGCCCAGCCGCTCCATGCCTATGTATGCAAATTAATCCACCAGCTTTGTTGGGTTAATTTACATACCCACTTCTGATTGGCTGGTAGCATCATGTAGGTATGGTCAATTTAAATATTTATCTTTTATTAGTGTAGATTAGAGATTAGAGACTTATCACAATGTTAGTGTTTTTAACACCCAGATATCGCTAATTAATGCTAATCTATTTTGATTTTATATAATTCCTATAACTATAAACAAGGCTAAAATAGCTACATGTTTCTTCCTATTAAAGAAAAATATAGTCTATACCAAAAACAAAGGGATGGTTATCATCACATACATATACTGTAAGTGTGAAATAGCATAAGCATAATTATGTTGTCAATAGTACATATTTATCCTTTCCTTACACATTCTTTCCCTCTCATCTTACTCCATATAATACAATAAAAACAAAGAAATAAAGGATTTAAAAACAAACAAACAGGTTTTCAGAAGACATAGAAGATTTTAGTATCTTTCATGAAAAATTATTTTAATTTGGATTGCTTTGGTATTATATACTTCCAAGAAAATGTATATCAAAACAAATAAGTACTTCCTAAGAGATTAAAATATATTTCTGTAACCATATATGGTAAATTTTTTTTACCCATATTCAAGGCTTTTGGAGAAATTGGCCATGTTAATTTAAGACACATTCAAACCTGTGAAGAATTTTTGTGAGTTTATTTGAGTCAAAGTGTGGACAAATGCCAGGCTGGAAGCAGAATCTCAACAGATTGAGATAGTGCTCCGGAGAATAGCAGTTTTGCACCTTGTTTTACACATTACAGTCAAAAGAGGAGACTTAAGTGGGTTAAATGAAATCCACTGGTGATAGATTAGGGAGGTGGGAGAGAGCAAAGAGGGGAGCTGGGGGACCTCTGAAACTGGATATAAAGTAAAATGATTTACAGATACTTATTTTACTTAGTGGGTGCAGAACCAGTCAACAATTAACTCAATAACATGAGGGGGTTGTGGTCTCCACAGAGCTGTGCCTGTGCTTTTAGGGGTGCAGAAAAGAGAAAATTACTTTGATATTATTTAGCAATGATATGTTATCTTAGATGCAAAATAATAACAATAGTAAGAAGAATAATAATAATAGACAGGATCAGTTAAGGTAAAGATTGACCTTTGTCAGGGAAGATACTGGCATAGGTCATGACTACCCACCATAAACTTCTTTTTATTTGTAAAAATTAATGTTTTAATTTCAGACCATCCTTTGTTGGTACATTAGGTCTCTGAGTTTGCAAGGACTCCACACAGGCCTTTTCTGAGCTTTTAGGTTAGCATGTGGCCCCTTTTTGTTCATAGTTGTTTGTTCAATTTGGTGTTATTTCTTAGGCTGATTCCAAAACTATGCGATAGAGCTTGGTGTTCCCATGCATACATATTTTTTTCTTCACAGATCTTTGTTGACTTAATACAAAAACAAGCCTTGACAAAGCTTTTGGTTTGGCATCTCAAGTGGGTCCTTGATTCATTAAAATGCTTATCCTTGTCTTTCCACTAGAAAACATTCCTTAACTCCTTATTTCTACAAGAAAAGTATCCAACAGTCAGCAAGCTATAAAGCAAGCAGTATTTTTTTTCTTCATTCTGCATAGACATCACTAAGGCTTCCAGGTTCCCGATTCAATGAGGAATCAGGCAGCATTTAAAGTCTTTCATGTCAAGTTATTATAACATGTAGTAGATATTTACTATTTCAGACATTACTTTTACTGATTTAAAATTATCTTTTATTGATGAAAAGAAATAAAAACCATGGCCTTTCCAAGAATTTTAATTAAAGTGATCTTGGTCATATATATATATAGTAAATAACATTAATTACTTCCAGTCTAGCTTTCTTGATCAAATCCATTGTAAAATGATTCTATTTTTTAATGGGACAATATCAAACATAATTCTTCAAGTACATTTTACAGAAAGTATGTAGGTATATTGTAATAAATGTTTACTTATTTAGTATTCAATATAATGATTATTTAAAAATCAATTCAGTATATCTTAGTTGGTAATCCATATTTATCAATTTTGACACATTCTGAGATAAACAAATGTTTTGAAGTAATCCTGTTATTTATGTATTTCTGACTATAAAGTTCTTGGCCCCATAATGTTCAATATTATAAGTTCAAATCTTTTAAAGCACAAATATAAATCGACTATCTCTTAAACTATTTATGATTATACCTTTTCTACTGTTTATTATATGATTATATTAAGGCAATAAAATTATTAACAACTAGGGGCCCAGTGCACGAATTCATGTACCTTTAAAGGAACTGTGGGCCATGAGGCTGTGTTGGGCATGAGGCAGGTTTTGACCCATCCTTTGTGACCACACCTGGCCCCTTCCACCGTAGCCCCAAGTCCCCTTCTGCTGGTAGCCCCACTCCTACCACTGCCAGTCCCATGCACTGACAGGGCCAACAGGTTGCATCTGCTGATGGCGCAGAGTGATTGGGCCTGGCATCAGCAGCGGGTAGGAGTGGGGCCATTGCTTACAATAAGTGCAAGAAGCTGATGCCAGCTCCAATTGCCCCTTAGAATCTCAGGGGGGGGGGTGGAAAAGCCCTGAAGGGCGATTGAGGTTGGCAGCCACTGCTCATACCTGTTGACAGTACCAAGTGATCAGAGCTGGTGCCAGGCACTAGCAGTGGATGTGAGTGGTGGCTCCAGCACTGGCAGTGGGTGTGAGCGGAGTCAGTGCCAGCAGCAGGTGCAAAAAATTTTCAAGAACCACCAGAGACTTGTCCTGATGACAGTGACCGGCATTCCACCTTAGTCTGGCACCCCACTCACCTGCTACACCATCCTGCCATAGCCAATACCCACCATGTTCTGTGCATGCCCCCTGGTGGCCAATGCATGTCATAGTGACCAGCTGTTGGGTTGTTGGGTTGTTCCACCAATTGGTCTATTTGCATATTAGGGTTTTATAGATAGATATAGATAGATATAGATATAGATATAGATATAGATATAGATATAGATATAGA
>JAAGEH010000018.1:62583421-62767165 GCA_011751065.1 Lasiurus cinereus
ATAGATATAGATATAGATATAGATATAGATATAGATATAGATATAGATAAAGAACAGAAGTAGGAAATCAGCCTTGAGAAATACTACAAATACATAAAATCTGGAGTTTTCCAGTGGCCATTAATTACTGTATTTTTTATTAAATAGGATTTAATATTTTGGAGATACTTGATATTTGTCTATTAGAAACTGAAGTTTCAAGAATAAAAATTTTAACAATCGAGATGTACCATGTTTAGCTATAGGTGGTTTATCAAATTCTTGAGCAGAGTTGATGATACTTATTTGGCTTAAGTTCTTTTAACATCCAAAACCTGGGGCAAATACATATATTAATTAATTTGAATGATTTTATGAAATCTATTTGAATCATATATATATATATATATATATATATATATATATATATATATCAACATGCAAATATATTCACACAAGATGCAGTGTGCTAAGGGGATGTATTTTAATGAGAGGAAATGTCCAAGGAAGCATAACTTAAAATAGCAGCCTGTGAATACAAAAGCTTTTGGTTTATCAAGGACAGAGAAACATGATAAATTAAAAGTTAAAAATTGTTTGCTCTTAGGCACTAGCTGAATCTTAACTGCATATTGATGACTTCTGGTAAAAGAACAAAGTTCATTTCATCATATCACTACTACCAATTAAGTAGTATAAAAATTAGAATGAATTTCTAAAATTAACATGTTTTGATTGTACAATCTACTAGTCAGTGAGCCATATATATCTTGATGCACTTTCCTAAAATTACAAGGTTAAGTCCTGATATTTTTAAAAATATGTTTTTATTGATTTTTTTATAGAGAGAGATATAAAGAGATAGAAACATTGATATTAAAGAAACATCAATTGGCTGCCTCCTGCACGCCCCTCCTGGGGATTGATCCCACAACCTGGGCATGTGCCATGATCTGGAATCAAACCAGTGACCTCTTGGTTCATGGGTTTGTACTCAACCTCTGAGCAACACCAGCTGGGTGAGTCCTGATATTTTAACTTCATTTTACTTTTTAATAAGTTGCTCTTTGATTAAAATTTAGAAAGACTTATTTTGAATTTAAGGATAAACAAACTATTAGCCTGTGTTCCCCTCCCCAATAAATAAATATACTGAATTTTACTTCTAGAAAAAAATGAGTCAGAGATAGAAATACATAATCTTCTTGCCAAGAACACCTACTCTAAAATGAGTATGTCAGAAACAAATATCTTACATTTTCAGACATTTTTTTATTTGACATGTCATCACTTGCTTATGGAGGATGCCAATGTAGATAGAGATATAGATCATTTGAAAGATTTTTTTCAAAGAGAAGATTGATGAGTTATAGTCAAGTGCTTCTGTTTTCACAATGAAAAAAAAATCATTGAGAGTAAGGAAAATAAAAGTCTTGAAGATTTCAGAGCAAAACATGACATGCAACAAAATAAGAAAGCAACCTACTGGGTGAAGGAGCAGGATAGCCAGGCAGTTATGTGTATGCAGTTGAGTTTTGTGGATATTATCTTATTTTTTGTTTGTTTTTTATTGTTGAAAGTATTACAGATTACCTTTTTTATTTCAAATGGCAGTTTATTTTTCTCTCTCTAGCAATTTTAGATTGTGTCATTTAGATGGGGCAGAGATTGATAGCTGAGTGTAACTAGAAAATAAGTGTTTATTCGATCCCATATAACAGAGGTAGAGACAAAGCAAGTATTTGAGGGTTTTTGCTAGAAAATTATTAATAATGATATATATTTGATTCTAACAGATATAGGATATAATTGGAAATTGGAGAAAGGTAAATTAAAAAATTGAGAGATTAAAAGGAAATCGGTGAAGTCTTTGGACTGGAGTTCCTTAATTCCAGGTTTTGCTCAAATGTTTCACACATAATAAGTTAATTAATAACTTTGTGTGAATCTCACCAGATAGTTATTGTTGAAGTCTATCCCCTATCTTCTTAACTGCCATACAAAGACAAACCTAGCTAACTTTATTTAGGTAAGGGAGAGCATTAACTGAGTCCTACTAGTGTCTCCAAATGGGATGATTAAACAAGAGTTCATATAGAATTTTGGAGGCTACTTTTAGTCACAATTTTACAAAGATGTAAATAGAGTTTGATGTGGACAGGGAATGGTCTGAAACTGTAAACAAGCATGGTGTTGCAACAAGCAACGTTCATGTATTTCAAAGTCCTAAATCTATGAGAGGGTACAGCACAGTAATCTGAAAAAGCCAGTAGCAAAATAGCTTGAGCTTAGATAATGTATATTACATATACCTAATTTTAGCCAAAAAATCAATCTCTGTCATAAGTATTCCCATGACTTTTCAAATTATGCTACCTTTCATATTTCTTATGCATAATCATCACTTGCATTCTAACTGGTGTTAAAATAGTAAAAGACCTTATTGTTTTACTGGGAAAAAGTGCTAGGGTCAGTTCAAGAACATAGAATTGATTACATGAATACTAGGTAAAGCTGCTCTCTAGAAGTCATAATAATTGTGTAATGATATAGGAAGTTGTCCAAACCTTATCTTATTTACCATAACTTAAGCATAATTATGGTAATTCAATGACATTTTTTGTTCTTATAGGTTTATTTCCATTCTGCAGAGGCAAGGTTTTTTAAAGAAAATAATTGGGGATAAAAAATAGATACAGAGGCAAAGAAGCATTGAAAAGACTGTCAAACTATAGTGAGAAGGCAAGGGAGGATGGTGGCATGGGGGGGCGAGGCATGCTGTAAGAGATCAACCAAAGGACTTGTATGCATGTATATAATAAGCATAACCAATGGATACAAGACACTGATGGTGGGGGACAGGTGAGGGCATGTAATAGGGTGTAGAGAAGGCTGGGAGGAGGTCAATGGGGGAAAAAAAAGGAGACATATATACTATCATTTGTAATACTTTAAACAATAAAAAAATAATAATTATTACATTCCCCACCAATTTCCTTTTAAATGTTAATGGTTTATATTAATTTTAAACACTAGGATCATACCATTTAATATGACAGAATTTTAGAAAAAAATTGTATATATAGTTCTATGTTTCCATATCATAGCTATAAGAAACACAAATATATATAATGTCAAAAAATTTAAGTTTATCACAGAAGAGAAATGGCAACTAAAGTTTCAAAGTCAGTTTTACTAACAATAAGTCAATGAACATAATCAATTAAGATATTTATACTTGACCTCTATTCTAATTCTGACAAGATAAATTTAATTCATTCTGCTTTATTTTTTAAATATATTCTTATTGATTTCAAAGAGGAAGGGAGAGGGAAAGAGAGTGAGAGATAGAAACATCAATGAGAGAGAATCATCATTGGGAACTGAGCTCACAACCTGGCCATGTGCCCTGACACGGCATCAAATTGTGATCTCCTGATTCATAGGTCAATGATCAAACACTGAGCAACACTGGCCGTGCTCATTATGCTTTATAAATAGAGATCAAGATATCTGAACAAGATGGTACAGTAGATAAATGCTGTGCCTAACTCCTCCCATGACCACATTAAAATTACAATTAAATAATAGGAAAAAACCACCCTTGAAAGACACTTTTAAAGACTACCTGAACAGAACTCTTATAACTAAAAATATAAAGAGGAAGCCATATGGAGATGGGTAGAAAAGGAAAGATGTAAAACTGGCTGGTCCCAAAACCACACATGGCAGGTAAGAATGAACAGGTTTTTCTTAACTTCAGAGTTTTCTTCTGAGGAGTAAGGGGTCCCAACCTCCCATTATGTTCCTCCGCTTGGAGGACCAGTGCCAGGAAGAAGAGCCTCCACATTTGGCTATGTAAATTAGTGGTGGTTCTGTCCCAGTTAGATGGAGGGGTGCTGCAGACCCAGGCATCCTGTTATGGAGCCTGTGTATAGACTCACTCACCCACAAAGCCACTTGCTTTGAGCTATAGCACAGGGACAGCTGTTCTCAAAGCACCAAGGCCATTCAGACACTGAATTGCCTGGTTACAAGGCAAGAGCTGGAGGGAAAGTTTTCTAAAGGACAGACTGCTGGGAGGAGCCATTGTTCTTTGTTGAGCCACCTCCACCCCACTCCCACCCCAACAACCAGCAGGCACAGCAGAAAACTAAATATGAGTATCCATTAATCTTGCTAACACTGCTTGTCCCACCCTGGTGATTCGTTGATAGCTCACTAAATCCAATGATGGTACCAGCCTGAACCTCTTTCAGCAGTAGTTCCACACAAGCCACTGGCTTTGGCCTGTGCTGTGAAGTTTCTTAAAATATCTCAAAGGTCTAACCAGGCAATGGCTGGCCCTAGTGTGTCCTGTACTTTTTGCTACCAGTGGTCAGCTTCATACCACAATAGAGCACCACCAAATTAGCTCCACAAATGACATCTCCAATCAATGGACTCTGCAGATACCAGAGCCTAGTTAAAGTAAATCCTATTCTGTGGGATCAGCCCCTGCATAGCAGCTCATCTACAGTAGTCACAGCTTGTCCTCACAGAAGGATCAATCCAACCTCTGACATGGCAATGGCCATCAAGGTTCAAGTACAATAAGAAGGTGCACACAACTTACACAGGGACACCCATGGAGCACCTGGCTCAGGTGACCAGGGAGATTATGCCCCTGAGCCCCACAGGAAACCTACAACATAGAAACAAAAACAGGGGAGGCAGCCAAAATCAGGAGACAAAAATACATGTCCCAAATAAAAGAGCAGGACAAAACTCCGGAAAAAGAAGCCAGAATAGCCTGGCCAGAGTGGTTCAATGGTTGAGCATCAACTTCTGAGGCAGAGATCATGGCTCGATTCTTGGTCAGGGCACATGCCTAGGTTGTGAGCTTAATCCCCAGTAAGGGCATGCATGGGACAGCCAATAAATGATTCTTCCTCATAATTGATGTTTCCTCTCTCCCTGTCTCTCTCCTTCTTTGGGTCTCTCTTGTTCAGACCCCTTCCTTCCACTCTCTGAAATCAATAAAAAATATTTTTAAGAAATGGTGCTGGAAATACTGGACACTTACATGTACATGTAATAAATGAGGTAAGGATGAGGTCTTCCATAAATAAGGTTGGGCAAATTGGAAAATACTTACAAATAAGTGAAAGTATACCACTTTCTTACACCATCTACATTAATAAAAAAGAAACATGCAAATTAACCATCACTCAGCTATGCCAAGTCATGCCCACCAGCCAATCAGGAGTGAGTTCAAATTAACCCAACCAAAATGGTGCCGGCCATAGAGCTGGAGCAAGCAGGAGGCTTGGATTGCCCCAGCAATGGAGGAAGCCAAGCTTCCTGCCTGCCCTGGCTGACCCTGGCCTCAGCTCAAGGCTACAAAGTTTCATTATAGAAGATAAATAAATCCTAGATACTTACTTCTAGCTGGCCCTGGCCTCTGCTCAAGGAGGTGCAAAAAAAAAAAAAGGAGGGGCTGGGATCTTGGGTCATTGGGGGTGATCAGGTCAGGATGTGATGGCAAGGGCTGTTGTAGCAGGGGGATAAGTTGGAGGTGAGCAGGCCATCAGTGGGGGTCAATTGGAGGTGATCAGGACAGCAGGGGTGGCAGTTTGGAGTGAGCAGGCCAGTGGGAAGGGGAGATAGGAATGAGCAGTCCAGCAGAGGGGGAAGTTCAGGGTGAGCAGGTAAGCAGGCAGAATGGTTAGGGGCAATGAGGCAGGCAGGCAGGCAGGTGAGCAGTTAGAAGCCAGCAGTCCCAGATTGTCAGAGAGATGTCCAACTACCATTTTAGGCTCTATCACTGTAAACTGGCAGTAGGACATCCTTCGAGGGGTCCCAGATTGGAGAAGGTGCAGGCTGGGCTGAGGAACATCTCCTTCACCCCTGTGCATTAATTTCGTGCACTGGGCCACTAGTATAAAATAATAAATTAAAAATGGATTCAAGACTTAAGTAAGAAAAACAAAACAAAACAAAACGAAAAAACAGAAAAAGATTTCCCCTTCCAGCTACTTGGCTTTGTGTTGATCATAAGTTTCAATGATCTTAGACATAATTTTAGGAAGTGCTAGAAAATATTGAGGTGACATCAGATTTTATTTCTAACATGAATTACACCAATATTGTAGATGACTTTGTAAATATTTCCTTAAACTCCTCAGAATTTCTTAAAAGTAAAGGAGAGGCTCTCAAAAGCACATCAAACAAACAAAATTAAGGCAACAGCTAAAAAATTTAGTTTGGATTACTTTAGTTGTACTTTGTATAACAATTATAAAACTCACAAATTAATTTGGTAGTATAAGAAGTACTTATTCAAAAGTATGGGCAAGTATAATTTACATGTTATTAAATAGTGTGGGATTTCATGTACCAGTTAAAATATATGTGAGTATATTAAAAATCTTCTGGTGCTCAGGAGAATATTTAAAATATAATACACACTCAGTAAGTAACCATTGGAGGAATGAATGAATCAATCAATCAATCAATCAATGAGAAGACTGGAAAAGTTGTGGCTAATACATCAATTATTAACCCTTCTGTCTATTTTAACAACTTCATTTCCTGCTAACTTATTATAGGCATTATATATCCTAGCCACCCATTTCACTTATATTACTTATGTCTAACTCCTGAATGAGTTATGTCTCACTTCTTACCTAATAGAGGTTTTGGCAACAGTAGGTTTACAGTTGTGAGTACATGAAACAGTTTATTCTTATATTCTTATTTATTTATTAGATACTCATTGCATGTAATTTGTGTACAGGGAGGGGGGTGTCCTTCAGTCTAGCCTGCTCTCTCTCAAATCTGGACCCCTTGAAGGATATCCAACTGCCCTACCTAGATCGGGCCTAAACAGACAGTTGTGCATCCCTTTCACAATCCAGGACTGCTGGCTCCCAACTGGTCACCTCCCTGCATTCCTGATTGCCTTTAACCTCTTTTGCCTGCCAGCCTGATTACCCTCTAACCACTCCCCTGCCAGCCTGATTGATGCCTAACTGCTCCCCTGCCAACTTATTTGCCCCTAACTGCCCTCCACTATGGGCCTGGTCAACCCTAACTGCCTTCCCCTGCAGGCCTGGTCACTCCTAACTGCCCTTTCCTGTAGGCCTGGGTCCCCCAAAACTGCCCTTCCCTCCAGGCCTGGTAACTCCCAACTTCCCTCCTCTGCCAACCTGGTCACCCCTAACTGCCTTTCCTTACAGGCCAGGTCCCTCCCAACTGCCCTCCCCTGCTGGCCTGATCACCCACAATTGCCCTCCCTTGCAGGCCTGGTCCCTCCCAATTGCCCTCCCCTGCTGGCCATTTTGTAGTAGCCATCTTGTGTCCACATGGGGCAGGATCTTTTGACCAATGGGGACAGTCATCTTGTGTGTTGGAGTGATGGTCAATCTGCATATCACTCTTTTATTAGATAGGATATAGGTCTGGTGCATGGGTGGTTGCCAGATGATTTGCCCTGAAGGATGTCCTGGTTCAGGGTGGGTGTTCCCTTGGGATGTGGAAGTAAGCAGACCAGCAGGGGGATAAGTTGGAGGTGAGGAGACCATCAGTGGGGGTCAATTGGAGGTGATCAGGCCAGTAGGGGGGGCAATTTAGAGTGAGCAGGCCAGCAGGAGGGCAGTTGGGAGTGAGCAGGCCAGTGGGAAGGAGAGATAGGGGTGAGCAGTCCAGCAGAGGGGGAAGTTGATGGTGAGCAGGTCAGTTGGGATCTGGCCTGCAAGGGAGGGCAGTTAGGGGTGACCAGGTCAGCAGAGGAAGGAAGTTGGGAGTTATTGGGTCTGGAGGGAAGGGCAGTTTGGGAGGGGGGAACCCAGGCCTGCAGGGGAGGGCAGTTAGGGGTGAAGAGGCTTGCAAGGGAGGGCAATTAGGGTTGACCAGACACACAGGGGAGGGCAGTTAGGGACAAACAGGCTGGCAGGGGAGCAGTTAGGCACCAATCCACCTGGCAGTGGAGTGATTAGGTGGCCTGGGTGAGGGGCCTGTGGTGGTTTACAGGTCAGACATGCCCCCTGGTGACCCAAAAGGGGGCCCTGGTTTGGGATTTATTTATATTCTACAATTGAAACTTTGTAGCCTGGTTTGGAGCCAAGCTTTTTGCTCACACAACCATTAAAAATTGTTGCCTTATGCAGAAGCCTGCTGCCAGCATGTGTGGAAAGCTTGGCTTCCTCTATCGCCAGGGGCAACCCAAGCTTCCCTCTGCTCTCTCTGTGGCCATAGCCTTCTTTGTTGGGTTAATTTGCATACTAGCTCTGATTGGCTGGTAGGTGTGGCTGGTGGGCATAGTTGGAGGGTGTAGCAAAGGTATGGTCAATTTGCATATTATTATTTTATTAGATAGGATTATTGTATTGGTATCTATATAAATTTTAAAACCTACTTTTCCCTACCCTTGTATATTTGACAACCTGAGAAAATAATTTTTAACAGATTTCTCTTCTATATGATAATTTTTTTTAATAAAAAACATGTAATAATGATTTTTCATTACTTAATAAATTAATCAAAGTGCACCTATGTAGACAACTTATTTTGTAAATCAATTGTCCACTGAGAATTATCCAAATTGCCTTCTAGGTAAAATGAAAATATCAATAA
Organism: Lasiurus cinereus; assembly: GCA_011751065.1. Taxonomy (NCBI): domain Eukaryota; kingdom Metazoa; phylum Chordata; class Mammalia; order Chiroptera; family Vespertilionidae; genus Lasiurus; species Lasiurus cinereus. The sequence continues at coordinate 62,592,017 of JAAGEH010000018.1, forward strand.
AAGTATAAGTAATAAAATATGCTAATTTTTCATTAATATACATATTGAAGTCATTGAAGTATTTGCAGTAACTGTTTAGAATTACTTAAACCAGTGGTAGGCAAACCACGACTCGAGAGCTACCTGCGGCTCTTTGGTTCCTTGAGTGTGGCTCAGCATTAGAACCACTTCTTCAAAATAGATTCGCCCAGGCCAAAAACTGACTTCTGAGGATGGGCCACAAAGTTTCAATCGCACTGTATGTGAGCACATGCACGTGGTATTTTGCGGAAGAGCCACACTCAAGGGGCCAAAGAGCTGCATGTGGCTCGGAAGCCATGGTTTGCAGAACACTGACGTAGACCAAGGAAATAGTTTTTAGGTAGGAGTATTCTATAACCAACACCATTTAGAGTTGCCCACATGTGGTATTAATTAAAATAAAGCTGACTTTTAATAGCTTTATTACTGTTTTATTTCCATTTCTATGGAAAATGAACCCCTATAATCTATCCATAGTACACCAATATTATTTACATCTTGTGCACCTAGTGATAAACTATCTGTAAGATTTACCTAAAAGCTAATTCCCTTATGAAGTCTTTGTTCACCATAAATATTTTTAAAGTGAATTTTTCATTTGACTTTCATTCTTTTTTTTTTTCTGCTACTGGAAACCCCTTTGTATCTCTGAGTGCAACGTGATAGATATTATGCATGCATTTGAAGAAAGAATGACACAGCAGATTGAAATATGTGATTTTTCAGTGAACCATATTCTAACCACTGAAATAACCAGCCACCAATGTAAAGACACTTACCATAAAATAATAATATCTCGAAAATTCTTAAAAAAACTGCATGCACAGTATAATTTAATCATTTTATGACTTTTATAAAATATAAAATTCCATTACTCACATGGTCCTTTTGCACTTTTTCTCTGTTATGTGTTATTTCTACCATAGATTGCTACTGGGGAAAGTAAGTATGCAAAAAAGGAGGATTTGAAAATATCTCATTCGTTAATTCCAGGCTCTTAAGAAAGTATAAAATAAAACAAGGAGGAATTTATTAACAAAAATAAGTGTACTAAGCTTCCTTGACCTCTTGGGAAGCAAGGTGCTTTTCAGATCTTCCACTTTCAAGATTCTTAGAAATCATGTACCATTTAATTATGGAAAGGAGATAAGAAGCATTAGGGTTGGAAGTTGCATTGAAGAGAAGGTTCATTGAAAAAAAAAATCCAGATTAATGTGAAAATAATTCACCAATTCAATTACCTGAGAAAATGAAGATGGGAGTTTCTAGTGTTATTGATGACAATAATGGAAAGGAGAAAGGGAACAAAGAGTTTAATTGAGAGTATGCAAGGAGAAAAAGATGGCTTAAATGAAAGCAAAGGTCATGCTAGGTCTTCTACAGAGACGCAGGGATTTTTGAAAGTATGTATTAAAAGAGGAATTCACCCCAGAATGATAAACTAACATCTTTCAAGAAAAGAAGCAACTATTAATCCAAGGTTATACACCTCCATAAAACATTACAATAGTCCATAAAACAGTACATTTGTTTGTCATTTGTGAGCTAATAAACTGTAAAAGCTTCTCTTCACCATATTTTATTGTCATTTATCATGTTACTATTTTACTCAGGGGACTAATGTCTATAGATGACATCTACCATTGTGGGAGTAGGTTTGCTTCTAAAGCTAGTATTTACTGCAATAACAATTCTAAACAAACAAACAAAAATATTAGTATTTCTACTTAATGGGAAAAGCAAACCTTTATAGCTTGTATTTCCAAAAGTTCATTCCAGGAGAATATATTAACCTAATTAAAATTATAGTGCACTTATTTTAGAAGTAGTGCATGTTTAATGAGAAAAATTTTAAATGTAGATTTTTTTAAAAGTTAAAAAGAAAATCACTCTTAATACAACTACAAAGTTAATATCATTGTAAATATATTAATGCTTATTCTTTTAGTCTCATCTCTAAGGATATATAAACTATAAATACTTGAAAGTGCTATCATGTACTGCATAATATACTCTAATATAGAGACCCAGTACATAAAATTTGTGCATGGGGGGGAGGGGTCTCCTCAGCCCAGATTGCACCCTCTCACAATCTGGTATCGCTGGCTTCCAACTGCTCACCTGCCTGCCAGCCTGATCGCCCCTAACTATTCCCCCTGCTGTCCTGGTTGCCTCCAACTGTCCTCACCCCCCCGCTAGCCTGGTCACCTTCTACTGTCCCCCCCACCCCCTCGACAGCCTGGTTGCCCCACACAGCCTGCTGTTGAGTCCTTTGGTTGTCCCACTAACCCCCTTTCCTGGCCTGTTTACCCCAGGTAGCCTGCTGGTCATTACTATGATGGTGTCCTGAACAATTTGCATATTCTTCTATTATTAGATAGATATACATGCTATTCTGCAATGTATACTTTTCATTTGTAAATGCCATAAATATATTCCATTATAATCAGATATGCTGCTAAATCAATTTAGTAGTTTCATAGAAGAACAAGATTATAATTTATTAGCATTCTGTTAGGTTTTAAAAAAATCTAAATTAAAACAATAAAATGTAGTCCTGGACCAGTGGTTAAATTGGTTGGAGTATCATCGTGTACACCAAAAAATGGTTGAAGGTTTGATTCTTGGTCAGGACACATACCTAAAATGAGGGTTCAATCCCTGGTTGGGGTGCACATGGAAGGCAACCTATAGATCTTTCTCTCCACATCAATGTTTCTCTCTCCCTCCCTGTCTGTCTCTCTGAAATCAATAAAGATATCCTCAGATGAGGATTAAAAAAATTATAAAATACAATAAAATCTACTATCAGCAAGCAGCAGACAGTACTCTATAATACATGTTAGGGAAAAGCCATCAGCAATCAGTTATGTGTATACAGTAGAAGTTCAGGTGCCCGTGGAACAGTAAGTCTTCATATCAAGCAGGATTATGGAGTCTTCTTTAGGACAACTGGGCAGCTTCATGCAGGTTCTGAGTTTTCCTTTTGTCAGAGCACAGTAGGAGCACTGCTCAGTAGTGCTGCTCTGAGGTTCTGAGTCCATATATTCTTCTAAATTCTTCCATTTGGCTATGCTAGAGCAGGTCCTTCTCAAGCCCTGCCTACTATATTAATTATTGGGAACTTAGCCCAAGTTTACCCTTTATCCTCTGTTTAAAGAGACACAGCTAAGTTCTCAGCAGCAGGACAGATGGAGAAGCCATGAGAAGTTGTAGTTATATTAGAATGACTCTTTATTGCAGAAGCCACTGGCCATATAGCCATCAGACAAGACAATTCTCCACAGCAAAGTCCCAAATACAGACATGCAGCTGGACACTGGCTGGTGAATACATATCTTTCATACAAAGCAGCATTAATCTCTGAACCCATTAGTATCTGAACAGCCTCTTGCTGACTATATTATAGAGGCACCTGAGCTCTCCCTTAGAGCTATAGCCTCAGTAGTCTCCTGTGCTTCTCTGGATTCTCTTTGGTAGCGACATTCTCTATGCTTTCCGTCTCTGCTTCTTGGAGCACTCTCGGCCCAGCTGCTCTCTCTAGTAGACTTCTTCACACACTCTTGTTCAGTAACATACTTTTACACTATTTCAACAAAAGGGGCTTTGTTCCAATAGTTACACCAATCATATGGCTATAGAAGGGCACAATGTACCCTGTGTCCTTGGATCTGCTTAGTATCTTAGCCTGATTATGATTCCCAGCCTCAGAGTTCTTGGATATCCCAATTAGGCTCATGCTCAGAGTGGCCTTTGGCATTTCTGATTCACTGATAACAAGGCCTCTGTGCTCTCATTGGCCTTGACTATCAGGGGGCCTGGCCTGGTTCCCACACATTTTTAGAGACTTGAGAAAAGTCACCAACCCAAATCTGCAAGATCACAGAGGAAACCACATCTTTCACCCTTTCAACATTCTTGTTATATCTGTAAGATGTCCATGGTTATGAATCCCCAGTTCCCACAGGGGAAGCTACAAGGTACTGGGGATCTTTTCTAGCTGCAGCTGTAGCTAATTTACAGTCATATAAGCCAGGCAACTTCAATCACAGTAACTTGCTCATGTCTCAAATTCAGAAAGATGAAACTTATGGAAACTCCTTGAGGATTCCATTTGCTGGTGTTTGTGGCAGAAGATGTCTAAATTTGAACATATTAATGGTTACAAAGTTGAGTTTCAGACACAGAGGAGTCATTTTTTAGTAGGAGAAGCAGCAAATTCAAGTCCTGACAAGAAAACTTCAGCATTTTGAAGTCCTAGAGCCCTTTCTATAGACTAACATTTATAGCCATTTTCCTGGCAGATTAGTGTTGAGCCTGGCTCTTCAGCTTCTAAAAATATGCCTTGCTCTATACCTCTTATATATATATTTTTTACCAGCTTAATACTCTAGTTTCAGCTTTTTCAGCATACAACTAAAAACCATAATCAAGACAGAAATTTGTCCTAGAACAGGCTGTCAAACAACAAAGTTTATTGAAACTAAAAGTTTCTAAAATTGGTTATATGATCTATTTGAGGATGATGGATATGAAATCTTGGCTAGTAATAACAGATAGGACTCTTATTAACTCATGCAAGGGGGGAAGTGTTTACATTTTCTTGTGTGATCAAGAAAGTAGTCATACATAAGTCTTCAGGAAGACTATTGACAGGTAACAAAATGAATAGCTTGCTGTAGTCAATGATTTTGAGGCAAGCTGATTGATTTTGACTTCTCTGAGCATGAAAGAAAAAAAGAAAAACAAAGAAATGCAACAAAAATCAACCAGAAACCCTAATTACTCACAAAGGCAAAGAAAGATAAAAAACAAAACAAACAAAACTCCATATAAATATGCTTAAAGAGTATCATATGCAATGACTGTGATAGAAAAGATGAGTTCCAAACTAAAAAATTTACTTTATTGGTTATAGCTTTTAAAATACTGTAGGGTTTTGACTGAGTCTATTTCTTTGCAAGAATTTTACATTCTCCCCACATTGAACATAAGTCTCCAGATATAAAACTAGAATAAAATTCTAGTACATCTTAGAACTTCCTATCACATGAACTAACTAGAAGAAACGTCATTATTATGAGACCCGAAAAAAATTTATGGAAATGATTTGTGGATGCTAACCCACCACCTCCCCTACCCCCCTCCAAAAAAAAAACAAACATGTTAGAGGGGCTAAATTTCTCAGTAAAGTGTGCTTATCAAAAATTCTGGATTGCCTATGCAAGTTTTGTTGTTGCTCAGTGATATATCCTAAGAACCCAGTGGCTGATGCTTAATCTGCACTCAATAGTTCTGAATAAGGGTGCTTTCCCAGCAGATATGAAGTAGATACAATAATTGACCATATGAATTAGGTTCAATGTACACTACGGTGTCACATCCACAACAAAGTCAGATGCATATGAAAGTCACATCATCTGAATGTCACCTGAAGCACTATTTAAAAATTAAAGTTGCCCAGTCTCCACATCCTAGAAATCTATTTAAATTGTGTGGCAGGACACCAAAACTGTCATTTTGGAAGAGCTCCTCCGGTGATCTAGAATAGGGAATCCTAAGAATTATTAAGGAAGTGATTTTTAAATATATGTATTATATTCACCCAGGTATCCATCTCAAACTATATCCCTGAAGAGCTTCCAGAATACATTCATTTCTCCAAGCTTTTGAAAACCCTTAAAACGGGATGTGTGGTCATCATAGAAAGTGCCATTTCAAATACCTATCAGCCAATGATACCCAGAGCAGCTGTTACTGCAGTAGAAATTAGGTCTTTTTTTTTTTTCTGTTTTAATGGAAACGATGGAGGCAAATCTAAGATGAGCACAGCTGCATTAACAGGAAACAAGATGAGAGTGGTAATCAAAATGGACTCCCTTAATGGTGGGTGATTTACCTTGGAATTACTCAGACAACAAGAGATGGTCATCTTACTAAATTCAGACTTGCTTTATAAAATTGATAAATGGCCAGGTTTGGGGAACAGAGATCTAATTGTGTTATTTTGACAGAGCAAATCCCTGTTTATGTTCATAGACGAGTCCCTTGAGTCAAGTGGAGGCTTGACTGGTAACATTTGATAATGTCACAACTATAGAGCACACATCTGTTTTTCACTATTTTTTTTAATGGATATAAGTACCCCTTTTATTAGCGTAAAACATCACCACTCAGTAGTCTCAGGGCCCGAGAGTACGTTAAGGCACAGAGCAGGCAAAGGGCGACTTTCCCAGGCCCAGGTAATGGGTCCAGGGTTGGCAGGCCCCAAGCTTCCTGAGCAAACTTCGGACTGGACAATGGCCGAGGAGCGCCCCTGGGGACGAGAGAAGGCCTCCAGGGGCCCACGTGGATTCCTGCTGTGCGGCTGTCCATTGGCGGCTCCCTTCTCAAAGCAGAGCAGGTAGAAGAACTGGAAACCCCGGTGGCCCTTGACTGCGCAGTAGATGAAGATCACATGGTGGACTCCTAGGACCAGCAACAGAAGCCAGAAACGAAGAAGAGGCGCTGGGACACCCAACCCCAGCAGCAGCAGCAGGAAGAAGGCCAACACTACCCTGCAGTTCTTGTAGCTCAAAAGGCGCTAGTCCAGCTGCAGCAGGCATTGTAGGAGCGCTGGGTGCTGATGCTGATGGTACTAAAGGATCACCAGGAGATGCGGACGGCAGATGTTGGGCCAGAATCCCTGGTGTTGACTTCCCCGTCTGGCTCCCGAGACACCTGAGCTCCTTCCTCCTCGTTCTCCAGGTTCTGTTAGCACAGCTGGGACTGCTTGTCCTCCGCCGCCTGGAACCATTCCCGTCGTTCGAAGTGCAGCGGTCCGAAGCGGGTGACACCGCTGGACTCAGGCCCAGGGCCCGGATCCTCCAGGCACAGCTTGAAGGCCTCATCGATGCAGAACCGGGGCGGGTGGCGCTCATGGCCCCGCCCATCAGGCCCCCTGAGCCACTGTCACCTGCGCCACTGTCTCCCCGCAGCCCCGCCTCCCTGTTCTTCACTCCTTTTCCTGGAACATGGGCCTTCTGCTTAGGTGTGCAACGTCTTACATGATGATCTTAACACCATAAAAAACAGAGCTATGTGCAGAAGTTGATGTCACCTAAGGACAGTGGGGCCTGGAGCCTCAATGATCCTGCTAACTAAAGTACAGCTACACTCTGACTGTCGATAGTCTAACAGGGATGCTTGAGCTCAAATCCAAGCCCTAGCTGTGTGAATTTAAGTAAGAAACTAATATTCTAATGTATTGTCATCAATAAAATAGAAATAATGGTCGTATACTGTATATTTGTCCATTGCTGAGGATTAATATCTAATACATTTTGAATGGTTGTTACATAACAATAAAGTTATGTAAATGGTTTGTTTTTTTAAACAATAATAAGCCTTGACTTCAAAATGTTAACTTTTTTATGGCATGGGATACATGATCATCTTTTTGTTTAAGCCACTGAGAAAGATTTTGTTATTAGCAGATGAAGCTCAATCCTGAATAGCACAATATAAAAAATGATAATATAGTAATTACCAAAGGAAAAGAGAACTACACCTGTACATTATGCACAGACATATGCTGTATAGGTTTTGGAGTACCTGAAAAAGGCTTAATCTTAAATATTTAATTAAAGGATCTTTTTACAAATAAAACTGTAAAACCTACTTCTTTTCAAACTGTACCTTTGAACTCTTTAAATATATGTGCAAATTGACAAAAGCATTTATAAAAGAGGTCACTAGAAATTATGTTTAAAGAAGCTATGCAATCCCTTAAATTGCAAAGAGAATAGGAGATTAAAGTTGGTTTAATACTCAAGATTTAGCTCAGAAATATAAGACAAATATATTTTAGGAAATTTTGAAATGACATGGGAAACTTTTATAGAATTGCTTAAAACTTTTATAGAGTTGTTAGCTCTATGCTGAGAGGAACCAGGCCAAGTGAAATTAAAAAGAAAAAATTATAAATTATTTTTATATCTGGGAACAGAAGGGTTGAGACCAAACTGGTGTCAGCCATCAAGAGTAGAGAGAGCGGGTATTTATATGTTGTTGTTTTTTTTAATGTGGGTCAAGGCTAGCCGTTAAGCCGGGTGCTGGTATAAGCATTTGCAGAGAGCTGGTTCTAGAGCTGCTCTTCTTGGTTGCTTAGCTGTCTCTTGTGACACCTGAAACAGAAAATCACAAAGAGGGCGGGACCCTAAGTGGGACACAGTGGAAAAGTACTGAGCATGGGGGAGAAACTGAGCTCAGGGGAGAGGTACTGAATAGACCTAACAAATAGATTTTGAATAAAAACATGTAGTAGGTATATTTTTTTGTACAAAATAGAAATGAGTCATATTTTCTTTTAAATCATAAATGTAAAAAGATTAAAAAGCACAAACATAAAGCAGTAAAAGATCTATCAATAATAATAATAATAATAATAATAATAATAACAATAATAGCAATGTTTAGCATTAAAGTAAGGAAAACCTCCTATAACAAAATCTGAGGTAATCAATAAGAAAAATATCTTAGTCCCATATATCTGATTGTAAGGAAACAACAACCAAGTAGCTAATGCTGATGTTTGAAAGGGCACAGATTTTCCAAATAATCTGCTTATTTAGTGTCCAAAGAACAAATTGAATTAGATAGAAACAGTAATTTAGAAGAAGCTGTGTGAGGATAGCATGAGATAATTTAAATTATAGCCTATGGAGAGAAGTAAATCACTACCCTTAACTCTACCCATATTTGTATCTAACTAAATCTGCTGACAATCTGATAACAGATGACATTTACAATCATATTTGAAACATTAAATATATAACCCAATTTTTAGGTCATTTTTATAAGTCAATGGAGTGTATTTAGCAAATGGTCATTTTATGCTTCTTATTTTCTATATCTAATGCTAGTTATGCATTTGTGCTATAATATAATATGGCATTTGTATTTTCAGTTTATAATTGAAGTTTTAAAAGTTATTAAATAATGCTTTCTCTTCTAGTGTGTGTTAATATGTAGCTGAACTAAGTCTTAGCGTAACACTACATTTAAAATAACTGATCAAGTTTTATAATACAATTTTAGAAGTCACCATGTAATCTAAGTCAATCAGGATTTTTATTAGAAAATTCCAGCCATTTTCTCCCTCAGGCATTTCATTTCTAATAGTTCTGATAGAGAAATCAAAAGAATAGATGTGGGTAGATAAGAGATCAACCAAAGGACTTGTATGCATGCATATAAGCATAACCAATGAACACAGACACTGGGGGAGTTAGGGTATGCCTGGGAGAGCGTGGGGGGCAATGGGAAGATATGTATACATGTAACACAATAAAAAATTAAAAAAAGAATGATGTGTGTTTATGTACATAGGTACAACATGAAATCATCTAGGTTGCATATGCTTAAAAGGGCTCCTAAATATCATTCATATGGGCCATATCAGACAGGGAACTCAATTGATTTCTGCCTTATGTATGATGGTGAATAGATAAGAAATTATAGGAATCCCAAAGAGGAGCATGGATTTCTATTACTATGGGAACTGAATTATGATTTGAACACTGGACTTGAATTATCACGTTACTCCTCTTACAAAATACAGCACCAAATAGTACCTGTTTTCTCTATTGCCTGTTTTTAACTGACTGATTACATTGCAGACAAATTGCCAAGAAAGAAAACATGTATCAAAACTCTCTAGGTTACCCATCATACACATATTATTTTTGAAAATTCATTATTCTCTTTTAAAAACGTAGAATCTCAAGTAGTGAGAATATTACTTCAATGTAAGGAATAAGCACCACAAGGGAAAATCTGCCACATTTTACACCCCTCATAATTTATTAGCATCTTAAAAAAGTGAAATCTTTGTACCTTTTTGCTCAAACCACCTGCAAGATGTAACTTCATGCGTGAATCATCAAACTTATTATTTTTAGCTGTTCATTTAGTGAAGACAAATACGACACTGCATTTTTTCTAAGAAATAAAAATTCACACCAAAACTCCAATAATCATTGAACTTAATAATCATTTTAATATTTCATTTCTTTATTATGGACTGCTATACTGATAAAGAAAATAACAACTAAATGTTCTGTTCAGAAATATGCTTAGTCAGGTGTTTTTTTTTTTTTTTTTGAAACAGAATAGGAAGTATTTTTGCTACATGCTGAATTTATCAAAGGGACTCATTAGACCTTAGTCACAGGAGTGCCCAGAAATAACATATAGAAGTCATATATATGATGCTCATGTTGCTATTTTGTTATAGGTTCTCTAAGTTTGGGCATATTTATGGCAAATGTTGATGGCTGGACAGTGCCAATTTCCCTGTTTATAAGATTGACATAGTTTTTTAATCTGATAAAGAAGGAATTTGAAGGGGAAAAAACTGCTTCATTAGCAACTATTCAACATGAACAATTAAATCTAGATATGTAGAACAGAACAGCGTATCAAAATCTGTTTGACTATAAATAGTCTTAACTTCATGCTCTCCATTGCAAGCAGATCATTAACTAATTGAGAATAGTGCCAGAGGTTTTAGATAGAAAAGTACACCATTGGGATGGATGCCTTCTGCATAAGGAATAGGATACTTGTCCATCTGATCATATCCAATTAATGCATTTAGTTATTATAAAAAAACAAAGAAAAATAGAAATGCACACACACACACACACATACACACACACAGCTAAGTGTCTGTCTGACCAGTAGATATGATACTCACTAACCACCAGGATGCAGACACTCAATGCAGAAGCTGCCATGACATGCACTGGGCATTTAAAATAAACAGCATGCATGGTGCAAAATGCAGCCCACAGCCCAGCCTAACCCAGCCTGGAAATGGTTGCCGTGTGCCGGGTAATGATGTCACATACCAATGCCTGGCTTCCTCTCCCTAGGGTCTAGGTTCCTTGCAGTTTCTTCAGTCCAGGAACTTGACTTGCTTTATAGCCAGGTGCAAACATTGTACAGGTCAACCAAATGTCTGTGAAGCATTTTTCTTTGCCTCAGCTCATTTGCTCCTCACAGAAATCCTAGAATAGGTAGATAGGAGACTCGGTAGAATCTGATTCTTTTCATTAACCAGAAACAGAGATTTAGAAAGTTTAGAAACTTGATGCAGTTGAAAAGAAGAAATGGTGGACCTTGAAAATGACTTCAGATTTTCTCACTGCGCAGAATATAGTCAAACACTGCTGCAGTTAAATATTTTACCCTTTGTTCTCCCTGTGTGATCTACAATAATAATCTGCTTCATGTTGATATTTATAGCTGTGTTGCTGACATTTATCTGAAAGAGAAGTTGAGGTGCTTCACTGGGCTGGAAAAAGTTTAGCTGCATCAGAAAGCAGGTCTAATTAAGCAAGTTTATTCTCTAAAAGGCTAAGTTGACTCATACATGCACCATACATATAAAGCTCTGGCTGGTGCCAGTCGCACACATATGTTTTGATTTGTCATTGTTGATCATGAATTTGGTTGACACTTTTCTTATAGAGAAAGGGTGAACAGCTATATTAAAGTATTTATTTTAATTAATTTTCTTTCAATGTGCATGGATCAGTGTGCATCAGGACACTAGTAAGAACATAAAATAGGCTTTTAGTACTGCAGAAGGGAAAAAAAAACTTATGAAGTATTAAATCTATACATAATCATGTAAAAATCTACATTGGTGACCAGTCATTATAGAAAAATTATGTCATATTTCTTAGGGTTTCTTTTTAATATTAAACTTACTATAAAATTTTAAAAAGCCCTCTGTAGAATGTAAATTTATTAATATTGTGTTCAATAAACTATTTGTTTTGCCTTGGGGTAGAAGGACTGCATAGTTAAGAATTAGCTAGGTAGTTAAGAACTAATGGAAAAATCCCTTAGAAAAACCTAACCTCTCTCCTGCCAGAACTTATGCCCATCCCATCATTCTACCAAGCCCTATTCAGATAATGCATATTATGTGAAGAAAGTCTGAATATTTTCACCAAGAGTCCACTTTGAGGATTACCAAGAGAAGTCTATCTCTTGGTTTGGAGATGGATGATTCCCTTACCAAGTATTTTGAAACCTGCTATCCCAGACCAAGAAAGCACTCATTACATTTCTCAACCAACCTACCTGCTGTCTAGTCTACAATTCAAGATAAAGACCAAGTTTCTGACCTTTGAAACATTATCAAACTAAGTGTGATTTTTTAAAGAGAATTTTTGATGTTATAACCAGAATGGGAAGGAAAGTCTAGTATCTATGTTTTGTATTACTCATCTCTTACTATTATGTATGTGCTTCTCGCCATTCACTTAGTAGTAGAGACAATAATAGTAATAGTAATAGCAATAGCAACAACAATATTTTTTTTATTGTTCTCTTTGTCATGATTTGAGTCTTTGATGACTGAATTAACTCTACCTTATCACCTGCTACCCAGAATTCTCATCTTTTCCGGTAAACATAGAGTATCCTTTTTTTTTACTATTTGACATTGTGTTTATTGATGAGACTTTGACCTAAGAAATGTGGGCAAAAGTTAAGGTTGTGCCAATTCTGAACATAGGTTTTAGAAAACATTTTGTTTATACTTGCTCTCCCATTCCCAGCCATTGTAATGATAAAAATATGCCCCAGTGACCCCACTGAACAAATGAACATAAAAAGACTCATAGTTTAGAATTGTACTGCAGCTAAATTTGGGATCAAAGACCAGCCGAGCCCAACCAAGTGTAGCCTATATCTGCGAGTGTCCTTTGATCTGCAGATCTGTGAACAAAATGATTGCTGTTTTAGCCAGAGAGTTTGGAAATAATTTGTAATACAAAAACAGCTAGCTTGCTCTGTCTCTTATTTCTTAGTTTCCTTACTGAAGGATATATTTCAGTGAAATGTTATGTTATAGCAATCCTTTTGGTACTTAAGTTGCTTTGGATTTTGATAATCAAGTCCCACCAGCAGATGGGAGTAAAAGTAGAATATAGTAGCTAAAAGGAAAATAGCTTTTCCACAGATGGTGTGATCACTTTACCAATCTTTTAGGTATTTTACTAGCTGAGGTTGAAGATTTCTAAGGAAAGCCCTTAAACCTACTATGTGACAAAAGGAAACAATTTAAAAAATTGTATTAAAAAAAACACAACTATTGCTCTGTATACACACAGAATTATTGGACTTTGCATATTTCCAGCTCACTAAATTTCCAGGCATTTTGCATTAGGGACAGAAAGCATATCCTTTAATTTCCTAAAACTCAAGTCAGCTACAATATTTTATATTACACTTTTATGAGACAGGCAAGAAGCTCTAGATAACACTGTTCTAGTTTTATTTTATTGATCAGAAAAAGGAAGCATAACAATAATTTTGTCAAAAACAAGGAAGCAGCCAGGAATTATGATGCCTCCAAAATTTAAGTTTCTATTCAAAGTCCACTAAGAATAATATTTGGTGATATTGAATAGTAATACTTTCTGTCTGTAAAACATTTCGTAGGCCTTTATAAAACTTTTTAGTTCCCTCTGAGGTTAGAAAACCAAAATATAGCACAATGAATCACAGTGATTTGTATTACATTTGCAAAATGCTTACACATCAAAACCATCCCCATGAATTTCTATTAACCTACAGCATTTGCAAGCCAACAGCATTTCTAGCTAAAAAGGTTTCAGTATTAAGTCAACATTTAAATTCAACTTTTTATGTCTACATTTCTTTCTCTTTTTCTTATGAGACTGCAGTGCATTTTTAAAAAGTAATTATTATACTTTTATTTAGAGGCTTATTAACGTCAATGATTTTAGAATCAACTCAACATATATTTTTGAATAGCCAGCATCTTTAAATATGAGTAGATGTTTTGAATGTTCTACAGATATAAACATCACAGTCAACAAAAAGAAAAAAAATACACACTCTGAGTCACATCAATTTAACACACAGTTCTTAATCATAAAAATGCCATAGTGCCTTCTAGTAGTTACTTTAGTTATAATAATTTGAAGTGTTATATTCTATACTTACAAAGTATTTTTCTCCTATGAATATTTATAGTAATAAGAATAATGGCATGGTTTTTCTTTCTTAGTTTAGAGTATTGATCTCACAATTCTGCTCAAAACATATGTACCATAGAGTGAATACAGGATTCAAAATAAATAATCAATGGCATATTAAAAATATGTTTATGTTTTCCTTGTTACTTGGCTGAAATGTATACTGGTACTCTGAAAATGTGTAGTTTTCTTTTTAAAATAGAGGCATTTGTGACCTGAGTAATTATATCACTACAAGTTGTTTTCTTTTCCTCCATTATTATCTTCTTTCCTTTCTTTACTTTTAGTAATATTACTCATAGTTCTCCATCACCACCAAACTTTCTCACATATGGGTAGGCACTGCATATCCTGGGATCATCTGTGGATGATAGATAATTAAAATGGCAGAATTCACACAGCAAGCATGCCTCCTGTTATAAAATGATGTTAAGAAACTTAGTTAACAATTATGAAGATAGTATGTGATTACAGTGGGACAGTATTTAGCAGCAGAAAAATCTGTTTAAAGAAATGATAGCAAAAGATGTTTAATGGAGCAATTGCACAAGCAACACAATCATTGATTAATTACCACTATTAAAAACAAAAATTATTCTATTGCTTCATTAAAAAAAACCTTTATTCAGCACCTTTTCAAAGTCAAGCACTGTCTTTACTGTTGGGCATATAAAAGTGAGGAAAGCCTTGATCTTTACTCAAAGCAATCTAATCTAATATGATAAATTCACTAATGATATTTTTCCCCAAATATTAAAGTATAGTGGCATTTTAGTATTTTGTGGAATTAGTATGTTGACACAGAAAAAACAACACTTTAATAATGCTTTCAGTTTTAGAAATTACAACACAGAAAAATATTTAAGTGATCTCTAAGAGAAAAAGTAAGATCTTTCCAGGACAAAAAGAAACAACCCAGAGTGAATGAATAGCAAACCCCTTCTCTACTTCATAGAAACCCAAATTTAGATACTAAATGATGGCTGGGTATAGTACATGCTTACATACTATGTACTATATCTATCAGATTTGTGCTAGACTAAAATTCCATGTAATATTATATTATGTTAATTAATATTATATTGTTATATTAATTTATCTACATATTTTATTAGTTTATATTATATTTCACATAATATATATTTCATACCATAATTTATTTATACTAGAGGCCTGGTGCACAAAATTTGTGCATTGGAGGGACCCCACAAGTGTACGGTTGGGGCCAGAGTGGGACGTGGAAGGTTGGCCAGCCACGGAAGGACTGCAGAAGGGCTTCAAGGCGCGTCCAACCTGTCTGGCTGTTTTGATTGGCCAGACCCCAGCAGCAGGCTAACCTATTGGTCGGAGCATCTGTCCTCTGGTGGTCAGTGCACATCATAGGAACTGTTCAACTGTCTGCTCCTTTGTGGTTAGTGCATGTCATAGTTGAGCGGCCTTAGCATATTATTAGCATATTACATTTTGATTGGTTCAAAAGACAACCGGACTGGACACTTAGCATATTAGGCTTTTATTATATTGGATACTTTCACATTTGTATCATTAGTATCAGACTTATATTTATTACATATTATATCATGTGGTCTTTAGTATTATTTATTTTCATTCATTGTGGATCTTAAATTGTTTTATATTAGTATATATCATCACATATTTAAAGTACTGCAAAATACAAATGTAGATAATATTTCATAAATGTAAAATACATAATTACATATAGTTATATATATGTATCATATATAAAAATACATGATTAATACAACATCAAAGACATGATCCATAAAAGAAGTAATGGATAACCTGGATTTTACTAAAACTAACAACTTCTGCTCCACAAAAGACATAACGAGGGGAAAAAGACAAGCTACACATTAGGAAAAATATTTGCAAAAGAACTGTTATCCAAAATGTGCAAATAACTTGTAGAACTTCACATAAAAGAAATTTAAGAAATATATTAAAAATGGGCCGAAGGCCTGACCAGACACCAAAGAATATATACAAGTGGAAAATAACATGTTCATCTTATATCTTTAGATAAATGAAAATTAAAATATTAAGATATCACTACACAGCCACTGGAATGGATGAAATCCACTAAATGCTCATAAGGATGGGATGTCTATGCATTGCTACAATGGATGCGCAAAGGTCAGCCACTTTGCAAGATAGTTTGAAGGTTTCTTACAAAGTTAAATATATTTTTCCTATCACTTGTTCCATTATTGCTCTCTTTGGTATTTACCCAAAGGAGTTGAAAATTTGTCCACACAAAAGCCTGCACTTAGATGTTTAGAGATGATATATTCATATTTGTTGAAACTTGGAAGCAACCAAGATAATGTTTTTCATTGGGTGAATGGATCAACAAAGTGTGGTACATTTAGACAACTAGATGATTGAATACTATTCAGTGTCAAAACAAAAACTAAACAAAAAATAAAAGACCAAAAACAAACAAACAAACAAAAACGACATTCAATAGATCAAACAGCATCAAAAAATGAGCTATCAAATAATGAAAAAATAGGGAAGAAGCTTGCTTATTATCAAGTGGAAAAGTCACTCTGAAAAGAGTACATATTGTATGATGCCAACTATATGACATTCTGAAAAAGGCAAATTTATAAAGATAATAAAAAGGATCAGTGTTTGCTAGAGGTTAGTGAAAAGGAAAGTATAAGTAAGCAGAGCAGAGGTGATTTTTAGGGCAGTGAAACTACTCTGATAGTATTGAAACCAGAATCAAAGAATGAATCCATGGACAGAAGGTGGTATAGCAAAAGTGGAAATTTATTGAAGAACAAGTACAGACTCCCACATGGGAAGAGGGAAAGAATCTCACAGAAT
Organism: Lasiurus cinereus; assembly: GCA_011751065.1. Taxonomy (NCBI): domain Eukaryota; kingdom Metazoa; phylum Chordata; class Mammalia; order Chiroptera; family Vespertilionidae; genus Lasiurus; species Lasiurus cinereus. The sequence continues at coordinate 62,608,951 of JAAGEH010000018.1, forward strand.
GGACTCCGACGTAGGGAGGGGGAAAGGATCCTACTGAGTTCCTTTTCCCTATAGTCTGATAAAGGCTGCAGATCCTGGTGCCTTGATATCCGCTCCGATTGGTCACTAGTCCTTTAGACTGTTACTATAGTAACTCCTGAGCTCAAAGGTTGAACCCCCCATGGGACGTGTGAGGTTCTCCCCCTCCTCCCTTCCTTATTGTTTTCCTATTCCCTTCTCTTTATTTTATAATATAGACCTTTTGCTGTTCCCAGCTCCCTCATTATGGAAATTTTTCTGCTCTGCAGCCCTGTGCTTCCTCCATGGTCCCCTTCATTTCCAAAATTGCTAAAATTTCCTGAACTTCTCCTATTTTACCCCTAAAATTCCTTTTTCAGTATAATAGTAGATACATGCCATTACATATTTGTTAATATTCATTTAATTTAACTCCAAGATTGGACCATAGGGTAAGCTATCAACTTTTGGTGATAATAAGATATCAATATGGGTTTATAGGTATAACAAAAATACCACACTGGTACTGGATTTTGACAGTGAAGGAGGCTATGCATATGTGGGGGCAGGTGAAATATGTGAAATGTCTGTATCTTCTCAGTTTTGCTATGAATCTAAAAATGCTATAAAAAATAAATTCTATTAAAATATAGAGTTTAAAATTTTATCAGATTTCTTTATTTGTATTAAAACACATATATTTAATATGTAACCAAAAATTAACTTTGGCTGAGACCGGTTTGGCTCAGTAGATAGAGCGTCGGCCTGCGGACTAAAAGGTCCCGGGTTCGATTCCGGTCGGGGGCATGTACCTTGCTTGCGGGCACATCTCCACTGTGGGGCGTACAGGAGGCGGCTGATCGATGTCTCTCTCTCATCGATGTTTCTGACTTTCTATCCCTCTCCCTTCCTCTCTGTAGAAAATCAATAAAATATATTTAAAAAAAAATTAACTTTGCCTAATTATATATTGAGATTTCTGCACACTCATTTTCAAGAATACATAATGACATATCTATTCCAATGACTTATATCTATTCCAATAGATTATATGGCAGAATAACAATACTGACTCTAAGTTATTATGAAACTAATTAGATACTACTAAATCAGAAGCTTTGCAATTGAAACTAAGAGTTTGTTTCTGGTAAAATCAATTGGTTGTTAAAAGTGAATATTGTCTGATTGTGTTGTCATTTTTTAAATCTAATATCTACTTGGTATTATTTACGAATTTGGTTAAAAATGAAATGTAATCTAGCTGGTGTGGCTAAGTGGTTGAGCATCAACCCAGGAACAAAGAAATCAAGGTATGATTCCTGGTCAGGGCACATGCCTTGATTGTGGGCTCAATCACCTGTAAGGGGCATGCAGGATACAGCCTATCTATGATGTTTCTCTCTCAAAGACGTTTTTATCAATCCATCTCCCTTCCTCTCTCTCTAAAAATCAATAAAACTTTTTTTTAAGAACTCTAGATTGATTATTAACACCTTTCCTGGATCTTGTTAATAGTTTCAGATTGAATCTGAAGTTTCAGGTTTTGTTGGCAGTATACTACAAAATAGGATTTAAACACATTTAGTTATACATAAACAATTCTTGATTAGAAATGTCCATGTTGTAGATAAAAATATAATATTAACATTTCCTCATTGATTATTTAATTGTGGAACAATTTTTAGTGATGTAAAAGAAAAAAAGCTAATTTCTGTGTTTTAATTTAAATAATGTTATTGGAAATAGTAAGTTTATCTCTTCTAAGTTACATCTCCTATTCTTATGTATATCTTCTACAGTCATGATATTTGTATTTATTTCCATTTTATTGTATACATTTTCTATATATTCTCTTAAATAAGCAATAGATGAAGTCATAATTTGAGTCAAAGATAAGCACATAAAACAGTTTAGTCCTCAGGTTTTACTCATTCCAGTTCTGTAATAACATCATCTGGTTTTCCATTAATCATAATAATTTAGTTTTAGAATGACTGTTTTAATAGATTATGCCTCATATTTCCTTACTTTCAGTTCATGTCATTTTTAAGAGAGTTGTTGAGCTCCAACTCTCTGCCTGGAACTTTGAAGTCATTGGAAATAAAAATATGTAGTTTAAGCTATATTATGCTCCAGAAACTAATAATGCTACTGATTTTTGTTCTTTGTGAAATTCACTTGGGAGTATTTAAAATTAAGAAACAAATCAATTATTTTGCTCTTTAAATTGTATTTATTACTTCCCAATTCCCTGCAATTGTAAAAAAAAAAGCAAAATCTTAGTGAAATAGATGCTATAAACAGGATATTACACATAGCTTTCATTGATTTGCTTTCTCCTTGAACTCAAAATAAGATTAGTCTTTCCCCTCACTTTCAATATGTAATTGAGAATAAAGAAAGCATAACTACAATATAAAAAGGGAGAACAGAAGATACAAAACAATTATTGCTCCTTAGAAATTCTGCAAACCTGTCAGATATACTATATCACTAAACTCCTGGGACAGTAAATAATCTTAATCTCAGTGAGTTCAGCCCTCTGGCAGTTCTGTCTTCTCTACTTCTGAATGGGTAAAGTTTCACAGTCCATTGTTCTCCAGAATGGGTTTTTCTATGCTTCTATTGACATTTTGTTCTGATCTCTGGGGTATGGGCTCTTTGCTATTCCCATCCTATTGCATACTAAAAAGACCCAGAGAAACATATTAATACCTCTCTCAACCTACTTCTTCCTGTAAAAAGTTGGAGACTCAGAGGCCTTTATGGTATTTGAACAATTTCATTTACTCTAGAATGGTGGTGCTTTTGCTGGTACAACTCCCTTGAGCTTACTTTCAGACCTTCTAGATTAATTATTTTTGAGTCATAGATACTTTTGTTATGTTACAACATCAAAGTCACATTGAAAAGGATCCAGGGTGGGGAATGATTGTAGCCATTATTGTAAACAATCAACCACATGATTCATGTTAGCCTCAAAGGGAAGTGTTTGTAGATCTTCATCCCTTTTCTCTTAGGATATCGCTTTGATTCTCTGCCAAATTATCCACTCTCTGGAAAGAACAGCTTGCACATTCTAAATAAAAGATTTCCTCATTAGACAAATAAAATAACAATGATGTAGGGACATGAGAATTAAAATAAATAATTCCATAGAACCGGAGCAGAACGCAGAGGGTGGACTTTAAGAAAAGATAGTATGAACACAAATGATATAATTGTGCTAACCACATGGCACACTTATAATATTGAATTTTAGCATCATGAATGTAGAGAAAGACATCCATCTGATTTTTTTTTCCACTTATTGTTTGGAACTTAAGCCCAGATACCAGATGAAAGTTGTCAAGGAGAAATCCTGAAATTTATGATTATTGTAGGGAAGGAATGATTTTTGAACTTCAATATCCCACACTGAGAGAGGCATCCAGTTTGGAATGAGACATATTATAATCTTGGGTATATATTTGTATCTCTTTCTATGTAATAAACACATTATTTTAGTTTATTTCATTACCTCATGATAGGCCAGTGACTTTATATATTTATTATCCAAGGAAAAATGATAATGTTTAGTTATTATATACCTGTTAAACTTTTCTGGTTATTCCTTGATTACTTAACATAGCAAAGATGCATCAGAATATATTTTTAATATGGTAGATCATAAACAAGACATATATTTATGATTGTTAGATAATAATCTAATATCTGTAGCACTGAAGCCAAGTAAGAGAATCATAAAGTATTCCACATTTTATACTTTCAGATAAAAAACAAAAACATGTTTTGCTTACCTAAGTGTTTTGCTTAAGTTATTGTTTGTAGTTGACCATTATTAATGAAGGCATTCTTTTATTTCTGAAGCAATTTAAATTTTATGTCCTACTCATATTTCTCACCAGGAAAAAGTTCAGTCAAGAATTTGATATGGTGATGCATATAATTAAAGCAATAACATAACATATAAAACTAAACTAAAATTTAGCAAATGAAATTAACTTAGAAATAAATTATTTATTATTTTCTAAGGTAAATTAAGGTTTTATGCTATGTATTCATAGTCTTGTAGTGTCACACTCTAGCTTTACTTATTTAAACATGATATAGAGTAATTGGTGGGTATTTCTATAAATTTATTAAATTATTAAGGCTTCATAACATTGGAAATATATTCAAGTCAGTGACTGGCATCCCTTGCCCCAGGACTTCACCACCCTATTGTCAGTGTCCATGGGTTATGCATATATGCATACAGGTTCTTTGATTGATCTCTTCCTATACAACCACCCTACCCTGTCTTCCCTCTGAGGTTCAACAGTCTGTTCTGTGCTTCTATATCTCTAGATGTATTTTTTTTAAAATATTTTTTATTGATTTCAGAGAGGAAAGGAGAGGGAGAAAGATATAGAAACATCAATGATGAGAGGGAATCATTGAACAGCTGCCTCTTGCACACCCCACACTGGGGATGGAACCTACAACCTGGGAATGTTGCACTGATCAGGAATCCAATCCCAATCTCCTGGTTCATAGGCCAACACTTAAACCACTGAGCCATGTAGATGCAGGCTCACCTGAATGTATTTTGTTTATCAGCTTATTTTGTTTATTAGATTCTACATATGACTGAGATCATGTGAAAGCCCAAACTATTCAATGGAAAGAACATTGAGAGGTACACACACCCACACACACACACACACACATGCACGTACACACACACACAGAGAAAGAGAGCGAGACAGAGAGAGAGAGAGAGAGAGAGAGAGAGAGAGAGAGAGAGAGATTCACCCAGTCCCATCCCTGCGCTATCCCACATTTTAATTCAACCACTTGAGAGATGATTCTGAGCCAGAATCACCCAGTAGTTACTATCGAGAAATCATGTCCCACAAAACTATAAGAAGATTAAATTGTTTTAAATCTAAATTAGGCCTAAATTTTGGAGTGATTTGTTTTAGAGAAATATATAATGAAAACATGTAATTTCCAGTCTGTGATGCTGGCTCCATAAGATGGTCAAAATCTCTGCTATTTCTTCATTCTCCTGTAAAATCTATCTACTAGGGCCAACAGGAACACAGTTTGTGCCAATCTTTGGAAAATTCCCAGAGGCAATAAAATAGCTGGCAATCATCAGTTCCTTTAGAAGGGCTTTTCTCTCTCTGGAATTTTAGTGCATCTGGTCCTTGTTGTTTCTATTGGTCTCTAATGTCTTTAAAATGCACTTTTTGTTGTTGCCTTTATTCTTTTCTTTTCTAGTTAACAACAATGTTCTTGGCCTGCCAATATGTAATTCATCCTACTTTCATTTCCAGCTTAGTTTTCCATTATATCTGTAAGGATTTAGAATAAAAGATACACACACACATACATTTTGTTCAGTTTGCTCTAATACCTAGAATACTGATCAGTATAGCACCTAAGATTTTTTCTGACTCCAAAATAAAGTTTTCAACTTTCTATTTCTGGTCTTGAATGATGAATATTTTATGTGTTTTTTTTCTAAATTTCTATTGGTAAATTTTTCTATCATTCAGAATGTTATAGAACTAGGTAGTAAAATCAGATGTCTTTAGAAAGACATGTCTCATTCTCCCAGACTGTACTACATACCTTTATACTGACCAACCACCATAGAATGTCCTAGACAAAATAATTGATATAAGCCAGTTAAGGCCCATTCCTGCATTTGGGGGCAGAATAGTCATTAAGAATTTCTGAGTTCTGTTCGGATAGAGGAGGGAGGATATGTGTCAATTAATATTCTTAATATCAAATAGTATAAAATAATTTCTACTGAAATAGTAATAGACTGCTATGTGAGGGCCATGGAATACTATATTATCTATTCAACCAGCCATAGCAATGGAATGAACACAAGCTAAAGAAACACCACAGTGGAGCCCACCTGACTCACCTCCCAGGGCTGGGTCTAAGGGCCATCAGGATTTGTCTTCTTTCACAGCCCTACAAAAGGTCTATAGCCATTGGCAGCTCCTTGCATGCCACTCCGGGATGATTCTAGGCAGATCTGGAGGGCACCTTTCTCCTTGAACTGCCCTGGGAGCTGATGCTTTCCTTGTTCCCAGCTCACTGAGGTCTCTAGGTCCTGGAGGATTACTGCAGGCTCTCACAGTAATCTCAAGTGCTGTAGGCAGACCTGGCCATCCTTGAGGCAGCAGCTGGTGGGGAATAACATGCCTGCCATCTTCTTACTGGGGCCTATGGGTGCCATACCAGCAGGACAGACAGGAGGGCCATCATGCATTCGGTGCAGACACGTGTAACATGCACAGATCCATCAGGCTGAGGCCCATTTTCTGGAAGAGCATAGTGGGTTTAGGGGGCAGCAGCCCACAGCTTAAGGGCAGGGATGTGATGCTCAATCTTGCCAGAGAGCTCAGGTCAGCTCCACCTGGTCCTCACTTTGCACCAGTCATGAGGCAGCTTCTCCCATGGCCTTTGGGGAAAACCACTCTCAGGTTGGGTGAGATGAGCTTGTGAAGTCTCTTTTTCTTGGAGCCCCTACTAGCGGGGCACCTCATTCTAGGCTGAGAACACTGTCCACTAGCACTGTATCCAAATACTCCACCAGCTTCCAGAAGCTCAAATTTGAGTTTGAGCTGCCTTTGTCCAGCACTGTGAAGTGGTTGAAGGGGCTGCCTAGAAAGATGTAGCAGCTGTTTGAGGTGGCTCTGAGGAAGCCCACAGAGGCCAGAAGCTCAAGTTGCTGGAAGGATGGCTATTCCAATAGCTGTGCCACATGTGTTATCTATCACAGGTCCTCTGACGCTGGCAGCTGCATGCTTCCTGGCCAGGGAGTGGAGAACCAGTGTGGAGTTGGGTGGTTGCTTGTTTTCTGCACCAGGTGAGTCAAAAGGGTAGGGTGAGGTGAGCACTTTCTCTTTCTCTTAGAATAGGTTTTAGCACAATTTTCTAGTTCTCACTTCTACCCCATCCCACCACCTCCTGACCCCTCTTCTATCCCCCCCTGCCATCATGAGAGACAGTGTTCCCAGATTACATGGTGATGCTTTTTGGAATCAGTACACTGTAGCCAAGCTGGGCTTGCATGAGGAGCAGCTGATCCTGTTGATATGGAAAGTTGTGGCACAGTTGCACGGAATACTAGTTAGATGGAATCATTTGAAACTGACACAGTATTGTAAAGAAAAAACTAAGATAAGGTCAATGCCTGTACTTGACATTACAGCTGGACTGAGCCCTGGGACAGCTGAACCAATCAGCAATGTACTGAACTGAAGGGTAGAGTCCTCCCATTTCTTTACTGATGTACTTCAGGGCAAGTAAGTCCTGTGACCTGACCCTTCTGAGAATAATTACTTGTGTGCTTCTATTACTCTTCTGATCTTCAAAAATAATTCAACAAGTGTTGTCCTGGTGTATCTGATATTCATGAACTGGATGTTACAAGCAATGAGAGTGTTCACATTTTGAGAATTACTCAGCCTTCTGTGTGGAGCCTCTCAAGTTGCAGATATGGGGATACAATTTCAGCAGTGATTTTACAACCTAATAATCACAAATGTTCAGATCTGGAGAGAATAAATTATAAATTTCAAAGTGGCACTTGTATCAAAATGGAACTCATTGATGACAACACTGTAATCAGGGTTCCAGGCTATCATGGCAGGATGTGGATCAAGATATTGAAAAATTCTTCAAAGGTCTCAGATTGCCAAAGGCTTTTCAACACTGCATCAGAATGCCCATATCTGAAGGAATGGGGAAACTCCGCTTATGTTTGTAAGTGAGAAGCACAGATAGCTAGTACTACAGAGGCACAGACATTGCATGGAAAGCCAGTACATTAAGGTTTACAAAGCAACAGGCAATGATTGTCTTAAAATTACTGGTAATACCTCCAATGATGTATCCCAATTTCCAAGGAAAATCAAGTCCTTGTCCACATGTGGGGCTGTCTTTCATGTCCACAGCTGTTGTCTTTCTTTGGACAACATTGCTCTAAAATAGGGAGAAGGAAGACATCCTCCTTGTTAGCTAATTAGACAGCCATCCAACAAGAGATATTTTATACTCTTATGAGAAGTATGCACAGAATGCATTGAGAAAGCATAAGGATTTTAGTAAAAAAATCTTTGAACTGCTCAGGAGCATACCAACTGAAGTTCAGCAGGTGCTAATCAATTCACCCCAACCCCTCTCATTTCACTCCAACCCTTCCTAACATCCTAGTACTACCTCAGAAAATTTTGCCCCATGTAAATATTAGAGACTGTATACACCTTTAATGTCTTACCTACATGAACACAATTGAGGAGATCCTGGATTTTTCTGGGTGAGTTTTTCATAGATATTCAAATTCACAAATTTTACATGGTATTAAATCACTAGGGCTAATCACCAGGTATCTCATCATCAGGAGATACCTTTATCCAGGTGAAATCTGCAAACAAAGCATTTGTAGCTGCACAGAAGAGTCATAAAAAAATCAAGAAGGAGAGATACAATGAAGCCTTTCACTGTTCAGCTGAGGAGATGAACTTTGTATTAATGGGGAAACTTTTTGTTTACATTCACCAGTTTATGGGAAAGGACACAGATAAAACAGCCAGGCAAAGAAGTACATAGGTTCCTGAGTATAGCTGCTTTTTCTTGAGTTGGGGTGTGCCATCACCAACTCAGAAGGTCTTTGAACCACAAACTATGAGTATTTTTATAGAGGCTTCATCACATAGGCATGATGGATTATTAACTTTATTTATAGGCCCTCTCCTAGTACTCTTATTTACAAGGAGGTTTAGAAGCTGAGTCAGGAACAGAGGGCAGATACATACCATATATATTTGTGCATGGGGGAAGGGGCCTTCAGCCCAGCTGCACTCTCTCCAATCTGGAATCCCAGTAGGATTGGGCCTAAACAGGAAGTCAGACATCCCTTTCACAATCCAGGACTGCTGGCTCTCAACTGCTCACCTGCCTGACTTCCTGATTGCCCCTAACTGCTTCTGCCTGCCAGACTGATCAACCCCAAACCACTCCCCTGCCAGCCTGATTGATGATTAACTGCTCCCTTGCCAGTCTGATTGCTCCTAACTGCCCTCCCCTGCAGGTCTGGTCCCTCCCAACTGCCCTCCCCTGCTGGCCATCTTATGGCAGCCATCTTGTGTCCACATGGGGGCAGCCATCTTGTGTGTTGGAGTGACAGTCAATTTGCATATTAATCTTTTATTAGATAGGATTTATATTAGAGGCCTGGTGCATTAAATTTGTGCATAGATGGGTTCTCTAGGCCAGGCCAGCTATCAGGGCCAATCAGGTTCCCCACCTCCCTGACTCACTGCCTCTCCAACTCCCCTTCTCCTTCCCTTGGTCACCTGCATCTGCCTCCACCACTCCTGGTTCCCCATCCCAGCCCAGGGTCCAGCCCCAATCTGGTGATAGGGACCTGCCAGCTGGGGGAGGGACCAGGAGGTAGGCCAGCAGGCCCCATCAGCAATCGAGGCCTGCAGGCCGGGGACAGCTCCTGCGTTGAGCATCTGCTCCGTGGTGGTCAGGGCACATCATAGTGACTGGACATTCTGCCAGTCCCACTTGTTCTGCTGTTTGGTTAACTTGCATATTAGGATTTTATTATATAGGATATATTTTATTTCACACCAGGGTCATCTGAGTCAATTTCAGCACTCCCTACACCTCACCTTCACTCCCTCCCTACCACATAATTTATCCAATCAAACCAAGATCCTAGGCTGTTGAGGTTTCCTTAGTGAAGCTACAGCTTTAGTGCTAAGAGGCAGTGCCAGATGTCTGTATTGGTTTTCAATTGCTGCCTAACAAATTACCATCAATTTAGTTCTTAAAGAGCACCCATTTATTAGTTAGCTCACGGTTCTGTGAGTCAGAAGCCAGACAGGCTTTACTGTGTAAAGGGTCTCATGGGGTTATAATCAAATTGTAAGCCAGGCTGTACTCTTTCATCTGGAGATTCTGGAAAAGAATACTTCCAGGTTTATTCAGGTTGTTGGCAGAATTTAGTTGTGTGTGGTTGTGTGACTGAGGTCCTCGTGTTCTTGTTGGCTACCAGTGAGGATCACTCTCAGTTCCCCAAGACCATTCTCTGGTCCTTTCATGTGACCTTCTCTGTCTTCAAGCCAGAAATAGCATGTGGGCATCCACACCTGTCCCTCCATGGGCATCAGCATCACAACATCACATCCAAAGTCAGGAGAGGTGGAAGTTGATCTCAGACTTTTTTTTTTAATGCCAAAGCCACAGAGTCCACCAAACTTCTCTCTTGGGAAGCCCTCAGAGCCTACCTACTGCAGTACCCTGGAAAAGGGTCAGTTTCCCAGCTCAAGCAGCACTTGGCCCATCCAGATGAGGACAGTTTCAGTATTAGCAAGGACAATACTGTGTTTGATTTTAAAATTACTGGCCAAACAAGGACCAATTTACTTCTCATAACAAGAAAAACTTAGGTTTCTGCCTTACTCGTAAAAAACAAAACAAAAAAACAAAAAAAAAAAACAACACTTAATAAAATGTGTAAAAATGTTAGTAAATTACTTATTGCTTGCATTTCCTTTTTCCCTCCTGCTAGGGAACAGATTAAAAGCCAGTTTTGCCAAGTCTTAAGGCCCTCCAAACATCTTGGCACCCATTCTCCCCAATTACAGCCCAGTAACTTTAAACCTGAGGCCATTCTTTATCACTCTACCTAGAAAGAGCCAGAGTGTAGGCTGGATAACTAAGACTGAATATTCTTCTACCTCTAAGGATCTCTTACTTTTCTATGAGCTTAATTTATTTAAATACATATGAATTTTGTCTTTTTCAATACCATGTTTGATAGTAAGGAAAATAAAATCTATTCAACTTAGCTTGAAAAAAATGATTTTAACAACAAATCAAACAGATTAATTTACAGGCACCCACATATAAGAAATGAAGTGCAATATGAGGAATAACCATGTCTTAGAGTGACTGGAACTGGTGGTTTGTCACTCACATTTAAATTAGTTTTAGGTTTTTACAATTCTCTGTGGAGACTTTTTTTTAATCTTAGTATCTGCTGCCCATAATTGTGATTTGCACATGACCCTGGCTTCTCAAAATCCCTATTTTGTAATGATTTTTCTGTAACCTACTGTGTCCAACAATGTCTCCCTTTCACAGACTCAGAATTTTTATTTTTTTTTAATTAAAAGTTAAGGGAATTTAGTTGATAGTTGATTACTGCTGTTTCAGTTAACTATGGCTCAATATTAGTCTAGGGATAAAAAGATTCCTTTATTCCTACGAAAGAAAACATGAGTTATATCTTTATTAATTTCCTTCAGGTTAGAGACTATTAAGGACCTTCCTCCTAGCACTGAAGGGAATGTAAGTACTTAGTTGTAACTGTATGAAATCAAAATTTATCAGTATTTATTAAAAATTGTCATTGTATTGACAAGTTTCATACCAATTGATTAATTTTGTGGAGTATAGTGGTAGAAGGATTCTAAGGCTTAGTCTGGGTTCAGTAGTCAAAGGTTCTATGTTATCATTGGAATGATAGTTGTCGGAAACCAAATATTGTTCTCACTAAATGGATGTAAACAGGACGCCAGAAGGCTGGTCAACCTTAATTGCTCTGAAAGGTCAGAGCTAATTACTCACTGTTTTGTTGAAACATTATTGGTTGAAGCAACCTCTATGTTTGTTTCTTGTTAATTTCTGTTTTTGTTATTTCCTGCCTAAAGGCTAGGGGTGTGTCCCAAAGACTTAATAAAAGGGAGAAAAAGGCCAGAGCAAGAGGCAGTCTTTTCCACTAGAGGAAGGCTCCCGCCTGGCCCCCCAATATCACCAAATTTATGCTTTCAGTCTCTCATTTCGTTTGCGTGCGGCCTCCTTCAGAACCCGAACCCTGACCCGGGAACCCTGAACCACGCGGGACGTGGAAAGAGGTTCCCACAGATAGTATGATAAATAGATTTATTTGCCATCATATACAGACAATAAACAAGTAACAGAAGAATGACAGCCCTCAATAAGAACAATATTTCCAATATGTAATGTACTAAAAATCATCTTGTTAGCTCATAAAAAATAAAGATCGCTGATATCTACTCTGGAGAATAATATTTAGTAAGTTTAATCAGCATGTTTTCCAAACACCTACATAAATCTTATGACAGTGGAATATCTATACTTTAAAAATAAACTTTTTTTAAGTCAAACTTTCTGTTCTCTGTAGAGCTCTGAAAATGCCAACCAACTAGATAGTTAAATGAAATTATATAATTATCAGAACTAGTGAAAATGTAGGTGTTAACCCAACATCTAATATTTTATGTGAATTCTTGCTATAAATAAACAAATTAATTCAAAAAATATATTTTGTACAGATAATTATTCTTATTGTTTAAGAAAAACAAGGCTTGGGGTATCTGTAATGTTTTAGATTATCTTTGATGATTTTTATTGGTCAAGTCAATTTATCTAAAGATATCACCAAATTTCTGTATTTTAAGATGAGCCCCAGTAATTCTAATAATTTTTTTCCATAAGTAATTTTCCTATATTTAATTTGTCCAGTAACCTCCTGTTTTACTAATATGCTCGGAAGTTTAAGTCACTTTGCTATCTGAATCATTCAGAAATTTGTTAATGAGATTCCTGGCGATCTTTTACTCAGATTTAAACAATAGTTTTCCATGTGGTTTTAAGAGTTTGACCCCTTTCATCATCTACTTTCTACCTATTAATGTAAGATTTCAGCAAAATCCTAGAGAGCTTGCAATATACTGGGTAAATACATGAAACAGAAATGGGATTGCAATAAACTGGGTAAATACATGAGACAGAAATGGGCTCTGATTCTTAGATGTCCGAAATTGTGCAAGATTATCACATATGAATGGGTGGTAAAGAACTTTTGACGGAATGTGTTTATGTATTTCCTTTTCATAATGCTCAAATTATTAATAGAAAATTAGTTAATACAACATTTGGATGAAAACTTCAATTTTTATATTTTATGTAATTTTCAATGGAGGGAAACTTTAAAGGAAAAAATAGTTAGAAATATATTTCACACTGGTGAGTTACTTCCTGTTCAGGGAGTACACAACCAGATCCTAATTATTCTAAATTGAGCTAACCACAAATAGCACTTCAGACATGATCTTTTCTTGAATTAATATTCCCTCTGCCAAAATATCCTGTTTGCTTGTATCATAATACACTGGCAGATCTGGCCAGTCACTCCCATTGCCTGCCTGCATGCCTCCTGGCATTCAAAGGTCTGAGCTCCAGTCCAAGTGACCCAATGATTCTTACTCTATGCCACAAGTTTTATTTTCCTTATCATCTCCTTGGGATTATCTAATTATTGACCTAATTCTTGTGACAGAAACTGCAACTTGCCTATTCTCTATTGATTTTCATCTTCTTCCTCATCAACATAAAGTAGATCTTGTGAATGGAATGTGCCTAGCCAAGAAAAGTACCTTTTCTAGTCTCATATATATATAGGGCTAGCCGGTAGCTAAGTCCTGGCCAATGAGCTTTCATGGTAGTTTTTATTCATGAAAATTGGGACCTCAAAAAAAGAAGGGGTTTAAATCAGCTGGCATATGTCATTTTGTTTTTCCTCTTTCTTAATGCTTTAAAAGAAAACAAGATGGTGAGAAACCTAGTGGCTATCTTCAAAGCATGAGGCTCCTTTGAGTATGGAAACCTAAGGATGGCAAAGCAAGCAGGAAGTCAATTATGTCATTTGAGTTGACCTAAAAGCCCAATTATATACATTTCATTATTTGAGAGAAATATGAGTCTCTATCTTATTTTAAGCATTATTTTCTTGTTTCTGTTACTCAGAGTCTGACATATTGATATATCACTCTGAGAGAGGTGGCTCAGATAAAAATGGTTCTGATTACTATTTCATAGAATCCTGTAATTCTCCAATGGAACCATTTCTGCTTTATAAATTATTCATTCATTCATTCATTCACTTATACTATAGAGGTTATTAGAAAAGAAGAATTGCTAGTTATCTTAGTTACCAAAAACTTAGAAGAGATTAAATCCTAAACCATATGTCCCATACTTGCTTATGAAAAGTATTAGTGAATGATAAATAACTAAAAAGATGTCAAAGAATGCAATAATAAGCATGTATTATAATAATACTTTCTATAAAATCTTTAATCTGTGAAATACATTCATTAAATTTTCTTAGGAAAAATACAACATTTTTGAGATATTTTAGTGTCTTTGGGTGACATAATTTGTAAGTAGGAGTTGCCTTACACATTGCAGGGCATTTAACCTAACCCTTTTGGATTTCCCCCATTCAAGTATTCTATCCTCATTCATGTGAGAGTCAAAAAATGCATTCTGACTGCTCATCCTTCTGCCCCTACTTCTCTCACCTCTTTCGCCCCCACCATTTATCTCTATTGATTTAAAATGTTGAAGTCAGGTAACCTTTACTCTTATCTAATAAAGTAATTATGTCTATTCAGCCATCTCTCCTCTCTTGATTTCCATGAAATATGCTAAAGATGGTAATGAGCATAAATTTTAGGAAGTACATATTAGTGAAATAGTTAAAGATCTGTATGTTGAAAACAACAGAGAATTTTAGTCTAGATCTACTACTAACTTGCTACAAACTTCTTAGAGTTTTATGCATCAGTGAAGTATGTTTAATACTTTAATTTGTATCACATGGTAATATTATTAAAATTATATGGATTAATGTGTGAATAATCATTTTATATGAAAGAGTGGGATAGTGATTTTTCTTTGAAATTTGTACAATTTAAAGTTTCTGCATATTCATGAATATATTTCTCAAGACTCAAAAAAACAGATCATTAGTTTTACATTAGTTATATTAGACATACAGTGATAGAAAAATATGAATATTCTATTGTCTCATGTTTATATTTATAGTTATATTTATGTACGTTTATATGTATATTTATGTTTGTGGGAGAATCACAGATATTTGTAATCATTCCTCATTACTCAGTTTTTAAGTGGAAACTAATAAATGCTATAGATATTCTTAATCTTTCCCTAATGACTCATGACACAAAAATTTGGGGATACTCCAAGATAAGATTAAATTGTGAAAATATTCTAGCATTTAAAACAATTCATTTTGCCATATTTTGAGTAATATAGATTTTGTTTTTATTTGTTTTTTTGGTTGTTTATTTGTTGCTTTCAATTTTATATTCCACATATTGTAATTGTTCTTGCAATAATCTTAACTTAATTTCTGAGAAAAACCTATTATATCAATAGAATTATGTACTCTCCCCCAAACTGCCATAATTTGTAAATATTAAAAAAGGAGTTGTATATAGTTACAATTGTATTTCTATGAATTAGCTGTTATATAAAGGGAATGGAAGCATCCTGTCTAATAAAGAGGAGTATGCTAATTGACTGTCACACCCTCACAAAAGATGGCAGTGCCCACAGCCAATAAGGAGGGAATATGCTAATTGACTGCCACACCCTAAAAGATAGCAGTGCCCACAGCCACAAGATGGTGGCGCCCAATCCCATCAGCCCTGCTGGGGTAGCAGGTGCATGACACAGCTAGGCCCACTCCCAGGTGGGCCCGGCCACTCTGTACATCTGCCTCCAGAATCCCCCAGTCTCTTCAGCACCTCAGCTGCCCAGGACCAGCCCAAGGCACTTGGATGGCGGCTGCCCAACCAATGCCCAAGCTACAGGCATGTCAGCTGCCCAGCTGTCCAGGGCCATCTGAGGCTCAGGTAACCAGAGCCATCCAAGGCTTGTGCTGCCAGTAGTGGCAGCACCAGAGGTTTAATGGGAGCATCACCTTCCCCTGATTGCTGATCACCTTCCACCCCTGAGGGCATCCAGACTGTGAGAGGGGGCAGGCCAGGCTGAAGTACCCCCCTCTCCAGTCAATGGATTTCATGCACTGGGCCTCTAGTGAAATAATGATTTGTAACTAAACCTAAATTTTCCAGATATCCAAATTTATGTACATTTTGGTGATATCGAATATTTAATATCTTATATAGTAACTGGAACAGAATATACCCTAGGTTTAAAAAATACCCGAAATATGAGATAACTATATGGCACAGACTTAGGAAATATCAGCCCTGGGATGTCACATTTAATTGAGTAATTAACAAATTTCTTCATGCATGTTCTTTGTACTCTCATCCATTTTTCTTTTGATATCCAAGTGACTTGCTCACTTACTTCCTTTAAATCTCTCACATAACTTTAAAGTGACCAATATTTGACTGCCTTATTTAAAGTTGCACAAACTCTCCCTATTACCTTATTCTACTTAATTTTTATTCACTACAGATTTTGTAAATAAGACTATATGGGCACACAACCATGCCTATCTATTTATGTATTGTTTGTAGTTATGTTGTCCCTTCAGTGACAGTTTTATATAGTTACTAGAGACGCTATGCATGAATTTATGCATGGGCGGGGCCCCTCTGGGTGGCCTGTGGAGATCATGCCAAAACCACCTCTCCAACATCCCCTCAGAGATATGAGAATATGCAGGTCAGGCCAAGGGAACCCACTGGTGCATGATCGGTCCAGGTAGGGAGAACAGGAGGGGTTCAGGGTGTGTCTGTCCCATCTTGCCCAGTCCCAGTCGGGACTGGCCAGCCGGGGAAAGATGTGGGAGGTTGGCCAGCCAGGGAGGGACTGCAGGAAGGCTCCAGGGCCTGTCTGGCCAATCTAACTCAGTCCCAACCAGCCAGACTCCAGCAGCAAGCTAGCCTACTGTTTGGAGCTTCTGACCAACATCATAGCAAAAAGTTGAGTGGCCTTAGCATAACATTAGCATATTACCCTTTGATTGGTTGAACAGTAGACTGGTCACCAGATGACCCGACACTTAGCATATTAAGCTTTTATTATATAGGATCAGGAAGATCATTTGGCCAATAGAGGCTAAGTATTTATTATTTGGCCCTTCATAGTAAAATGTTTGGTAGTCCATGCCCTAAAAATAAACTTATTAAAAATTCAATAAAGCAGAGATTTTCTCTGTATTTTTAAATATTTATCATTTCTGTATTCCCTGTGCCTGTAATAGCACCTGACCTAGTAGGCACTTAGTAACTGTTGATGTATAATGAGTGAATAAACAACAAAAAATAAAGGAAATGTTACTCATTTTCTCCCCCATATATCTGCTCTGTTCACTGGTTAAGTCTTTAATGTTTTTAATTATGCATTTTATAAAATAAAAGTTATATACAAATTTAAAATATAGAAATGAAACAGTATATAAAATTATTTGCAACAAACATAATTTGTATAAAAATGACTAATAAAATAATGAATTACCAAATTATTTATAACATGACTTTTTAATTATTATACATATGTTATGTATTCTCATTTTATCTTGAATCATTTTAATCCACTGGCAGAGAGAAAAGTAGAAATAGTTTTACTCTTTAAATATAGAAGTGATAACAAATGTTGCTTTTTTGCTTTTAATGTGATCAGAAATGAAAAAATAATGTAAAAGAACCGAAAAGAGGCTGCTGCATTTTAATATCTATAATAGACAAAGTATTGTTAAGAATTGTCATACTTGAACAAAAGATATTAGGAAACTAGATTTCAATAAAGTCTCACAAAATAAGCAATTCCAACAGCCTTTATATATGACTATAGCTTAAAATGAATGCAAAAATGTATCAAGGGAACTGAGACTGGTTTGGCTCAGTGGATAGAGCATCAGCTTGCAGATTGAAAGATCCCAGGTTCCATTCCCGTTGGGGGCATGTACCTTACTTGCGGGCACATCTCCACTGTGGGGCATGCAGGAGGCGGCTAATCGATGCCTCTCTCATCAATGTTTCTGACTTTCTATCTCTCTCCCTTCCTCTCTGTAAAATAAATAAATAAATACATAAATAAATAAAAATAAATAAAATATATTTAAAAAAGATGTATCAAGGGATTTTGAGAAAATATGAGAAAATATTAGTGAAGATGAAAATAATGAAATATCTAAGAATCTGAGTAGTTTCTCAAGGTACTGGTAATGCTAAAACTTATGTATATGAAAGTGTTAAACATTTTCAGTAAGCTAAACTTGAGATGTGCTGAGACCTGAAAAATGCCATTGCCAGAAAAATGCATGTTACCTTTTCTCTTTTTAAAAAAGTATATTTTTTACTGACTAAATGGAGGGAGAGTGAGTGAGAGATAGAAACATCAATGATAATAGAGAATCATTGATTGGCTGCCTCCTGCATGCCTCCTCCTGGAGATGGAACCCAAAATCTAGACATGTACTTTGATTAGAAATTGAACCAATACTTCTACCAAGCCAAACTGGCTGACAGCCAAAAGTTGAAAAGGAACATAATTGTGACCACTTTTGGGAGAACATGATGTAATGATCTACATTGAACATGAGGGAAAAAAATAATTCCCCACCTTACTGTGGCAAGGTGAGTTCCAGGTGCTAGGAAACATATTCTGAGACAGATCAGTTATCAGGATGTGTATTTTGAGAAGTTCTTTTGAGATGAACACCTGTGGAAGAGAGCAAAGAATTGGGCAAAGACAGGAGATGACATGGAGTCCTAACAAAAAGAGCACTGTTGGGTTGCTCTGAAGTTAAGGTAGATTGTCAGAATTGTTCCAAGTTGGAAAGAGATAGCTATACCATTTTATACCCATGTCATTCAGTCATTGAGTGAGGCTGCCACTGGAAGGAATAATAATGTGAGCCAAGGCATAGCAACCTGCAGATAAGTCTTAAAGCTGAAAAATTTTTTTGCCAGCATTCATAATTGTGTTATTGCAGGGGGTATTTCATTCTCGAAGTGAAATCTGGGCTGTGCATCATAATGTTAACTACAGTCCACTTATTCATTTAGGTTCTGGGAGTAGTTCCTTGTGGATTTCAGTGGCTTTCTCTTGCTGAGGTACTTCTAATATGGAAGTTAGTATGAACCCTTGCTCATTGCAGGGTTTAACATGAAAGTCAGCATCTTCATCCTCTTCTGTCCATTCTTAATTCCACTTGCCTTCTGGTGGTTTATTTTGTGTCATGACCCATCCCTCAACGGTGGGGGTACTAAGACATTGACTAGCATGTCCTTCTCAGGTTGAGCTTCACTCTTCCATTTATTATTTACTAGAAACACGTGAAATCATGCAGCCCTGGCCAGCCACACTCACCTCTCCACACTTGCAGCCTGGCCCACCAACGCATGCCTCCCTGTACTCACAGCCCCACCCACCTGTGTGCACCTCGCCATGCCCACCTCACTGCACCCCACCTCCCTGCTGGCCGCCAGCCTTGCTATGATTGCAGCCTGTGGGCTGCACCATGTGATCTGAAATTGCATGAGACCCCAGACTTGCCAAGCCAGTGAGATCCATCAATGCACCCCCTAGTGACCTGTTGTTTGGTCATTACAGCATTATGGCCATGAGCTTTTTATATATATAGATTCTCATTGTTCACATCTTCCATACTTTTGATGATTTTGGTCTAGTGCAATGGTTGGCAAACTCATTAGTCAACAGAACCAAATATCAACAGTACAACGATTGAAATTTCTTTTGAGAGCCAAATTTTTTAAACTTAAACTTCTTCTAACATCACTTCTTCAAAATAGACTCGCCAGGCTATGGTATTTTGTGGAAGATCCACATGCAAGGGGCCAAAGAGCTGCATGTGGCTCGTGAGCCCCAGTTTGCTGACCACGGGTCTAATGAATTTATACATTATTAAGAGTTAGGTATTAAAGTTTGCAACTATTACAGTTGATTTGCCTATTTCTCTCTTCAATTCTTTCAATATTTATTTTCTATATTTCTGAGCTTTGTTTTTCTGTGTGTATCCTATATAATAAAAGGGTAATATACAAATAGAGTGAATGGCAGAACAACCAAACAACCAATCAAAGCATAATATGCTAATGATATGCTAAGGCTGCTTAACTGCTCACTATGACGTGCACTGACCACCAGAGGGCAGACAGTCAACTGGTTGATCAGTCATTATGATGTGCACTGACCACCAGGGACAGATGCTCCAACTGGTAGGTTAGCTTGCTGCTATGGTCTGGCAGATTGGGTCTGAGAGAGATGGGCTGGACATGCTCTGGAGCCCTCCTGTGATCCTTCCCCGGCCCGATCATGCACTGGTGGGGTCCCTCAGCCTGGCTTGCACCCTCTCACAATCCAGGAACCTCAGAAGGATGTTGGAGAGCTGGTTTCCGCCTTATTCTGCAGCCACTCCCCTTGGGAGGGCATCAGATACAAGGCTTATGGCTGTTGAGTGCTGCTGTGGCAGCGCAAGCCTCTCCCGATCAAAACTTACTGGGTGCGAGCCTGTGGTAGGCACAGCGGGGCCAGGATGAGCAGAAGCAGCAGGTAGGAGCTGCAAGGGGCATTTGACTGTGGGTTTCAGCCTGATCCCTGCAGGCCACTCAGAGAGATCCCACCCATGCAGGGATTCATGCACTGGGCCTCTAGTTTTTTGTAATATTTTCATAATAATGAATACTTATATCACTGAATATTTTTTAGTCTCCAGTAATATATTTTGTTTGAAATCCCATTTTTATGGAATTAATTTAGTTATTTTCAGCTCTTTTACATTTTTTTTTTGCATGATATATATTCTCCCATCCCTCTTTCTGTTGGAGATGGAATTTTGGATTATAGCTTCACAGTCACCAACTTTCTCCTATTTACTGATATCACATTCCATTGTCATCTTTCATAATTTAAATTATAAATCTTTTATAAGTGTTTTTAAAATTTGTCCTTTATGTAAAATGTCTCATGAGATCCCTTTAATATTTTTTCCTTTATCATTTTCTTGTGAGACTTGAAAATGATATAACTAGTGATGTTTTTGTTTGTTTTTTTGAGGGTGTAGGCATTTATTCTGCTTAGTTTTCTTCGAGATTTTAGGATTTGTTGTTTGCTTTTTATCATTAATTTTGGAAAATCCTTATCCATCATGTCTTCACATATTTATTTTTCTCTTTCTGAGATTCAACTACATATATATTACAATATTTGATATTGATTTATAGCTCTTGATTATATAGTTTTGTCTGTTCTTCCTTTTTTTCTCACTGTGATTCAGTCTGCATAATTTTTAATGCCTCATCTTCCAGTTCATTGATTCCTTTTTTGAATATGCTGAGTTTACTGAAATACCTGTCAAAAATACTTTTCCATATGTTTCTATATATTTTATGTAATTTTTGTTTCTTTTTATTTAAATTAGCACCATTTACACATTAATTATAGTTATTTTAAATTTTGTCGGATAGTGTAGTGTCACTGTCATGCCTGTGTGTGATTACACTTTTTTTTTTACCTTTTTTCCACATTTATTTCTCTTTGTTATTAAAAGCCAGACATCTTGAATACAACAGTAGAGATTGAGTAAATAATTTAATGTCTGAAAATAGGCACCCCTTTCCTTCTATTGAGCCTTTAATTCGGTATTAAGTTTGTATAATGATTAAGGTAGAATTTGAATAGTTCCTATTTTTCTTGGTTACTAAGGCTACCTTCAATGAACCACTGGTTTCAAATTTCTGTAGATATGTCTTGTATTTAAAATACAATTGATTTTTCAGAGTCTTGTTGAAGGATGAAATTTAGGCTTTTCCCTTTGTGTTATGTCTCATGGAAGTTGTTAGCATTTTCTGGCTCCTTACCTGTTCTTTCAGGAATAATCTGCTATTGCTTGTTTTGCAGAATTTGTTAGCTTGACAGTGAGAAGGACAATTGGTTAACTTAATTCTCTGTTGTTAAAGTTAAACCTCACTCTTAGATCTGCACTGAGTTCCTGGGTCTCAAGAATGGGTCTTTATACCATATTTCTTCACTCTGCTTTGAATATATCATGGGTGGATATGTATTGTTGCCCTGATTCTAAGAGCGGTTTTTTTTTTTTTTTGGTTGTTTTGTTTATTTTTTTCACCCTTCTCTTTCCCCACAGATATAATGAGTTTTCACCAATGCCCTAAGGGCAGCAAAGCTTTGTGTCCTTAAACTCACAGATTAAGGCTTTCTTTTCCAGTGGAGATAGGTGAGTCCCAATGGAGTTTGTAGAGAGACAGCCTTAAAGAGGGTATAGACCTACTCAATATCAATAGCTTGAGGTCACAAGTTTTTACTCTATGTATAAATGCTTAAAGACCACATTCAGCATTTACCAACTATTTTTGTAACTCTCATTACTGATGTCTACTTGCTTCCACTCATATGAGCAAGTACTCACATCTCAACTCCCAACACACATCATCAAGTTTCAGATTTGGTCCATTTGTTTTCTATAACCTTAACTATGCAATAAATTTGGGGAAAAAAATCCTGAATTTGAAGTCAATTGTATTCCTTTTTCATTATAAAGTGAGAGTGACACTCCTTTCAGTTATATGACTTCTAGGAGTAAAATTACACTTAATTTTTAGTTGGTAAGTAATAATTCTTAGCTTTCTATTTTTCCATATAGAATTAACAATGCAATGCAAGCATTGCAATAGACACCCAAGTTCATTATCTTTATAGCTGTTGTTTCTCCTCTGTTATTCTATTTATACTTCCTCTACCTTAAATGACAGGATTCTCATTGCTATCAAGACAGCAAGTGCTTCAATTCTAAAATTCATTCTTTAATTTTTTTTGTTTGTATTTGATCACTTCTGTCCCTAACACAATCCATTTGGATTCCACACGTAACAGAATATAAGCTATAGCTAACTGTGAATGAGGCCTTGGAATAACATTTTTGGAAGAGAAGGAAAACAAAGATAAAGGCTTCAGCTAATTTCAAGGGGATATATAGAATTAAGATAGCCTGAGAGGGTTTTCCTGAGCTGGGAGGTAGGGCTTTACACTCCTATGTAAAAGGTCATGAGAGGGGTCTTCCCACAGAAGTAGCATCATAGTGTGAAAAGTAGATTTCTTCAGTGGAGACTTATCATCAAGACCTGTCAATTGGCAACACTCTCTGTTGGTAGTATCTACCATATTTACTTTTTTTCCTTTCAAGTAAAAGTATCTTAAAACTAATAGCCATGATTATTAGGAATATATATTATTAGGAATATATATATATATATATATATATATATATATATATGAATATATATATACATACATGAAAATATATATACTTCTGATTGCAGAGTCCACTGACTAATTAGGAGGAAGAAAATCAGGCAGGCAATAAAAACTACTGTAAGGTAAACATCTATAATATCATTTGGTTGCCTTTTCTTCTGAAAAATCACTGCTACCTCTTGGTACCTTAGAAATGGAAGCACCTTTGTCAATATAACTTCCCTTCTTGCTTTGGGAAGTTTTTGTCACAAAAGTATCTGAAAAAACAGTTTGCTCATCTGAACAAATAGCTGTCAGATAACATTTTTCACACTTGGAGAAACAGCTCACTTACATGACAACAGTTCCATCAAAACTTACCTCAAAATCCTGACCCCATTTTGTTACTGATTCTGTATTATTCGATGATTCCCTCCCATCATTGATGTTTCTATCTCTCCCTCTCCCTTTCTCTCTCTGAAATTAATAAAAACACATTAAAAATAATAATTGTTAAGCTATGGCCTGCAGGATATAATTGTTCATCATGTCTACACCTTCTTTCCCTGATGCAACAGCAGAGTCGCATAGTTGAGACTGAGACAATATGGTCACCACTGCTGAAAATATCTACATTTTTAGAGAACAAGGTTATTGACCTTTTATCTAGATCTTAAATGCTGAGCTTATCTCCTGAGAATAGAAATCCTTCTTTTACAAATCATTTCATTATGTGCTCATGAATATAAAAAAAAAAAAAAAACATTTTTTGGTGGAAATGTGATTTTCAGTAGCAACACTATAGTTTTTATCTGTCTTTGTCATTTTTTAAAAATCTTTATTGTTGAAAGTATCACATACCTTTTTTACCCACAACTGGCCAGAAATCTCAAACCCACTAGAATGTCATATCTAAAATGAGAGGTTTCTATACTCATTCTCAAAAAAAAACACTGGTAAATTTTGTAATCAACCAGTTGATTATGAAACTACTTCATAAATAAGGAAAATGGAACACATTTCAATTATATAGAAGCAATCTCTATTATAGAAACTTTAGTGTATATTTCCTATTTAAATATATTTCTATATCTATTATCCTATCTAATAAAAGAGTAATATGCAATTAACCATCACTCCACTATACCCACAGCCCATGCCCACCAGCCAATCAGGAGCAAGTATGTAAATTACCCCGACCCAGATGGCTGCAGCCATGAAGCAAGCATGAGGCTTAGGTTTCCCCAGCAATGGAAGAAGCCAAGCTTTCTAGACACCCTGGCTGGCCTAGGGCTCTATTCAAGGCTACAAAGTTTCAATTATAGAAGATAAAAAAAAATCCCAACAAAAATGGTGGCAGCCACAGAGCTGGAGAGAGCAGGAGACTTGAATTACCCCCGGTGATGGAGGAAGCCAAGCTTTCCGTACACCCTGCCTAGCCTAGGTCTCCACTCAAGGCTACAAAATTTCAATTATGGAAGATAAAAATATCAGATACCAGGGTTCTCACTTGGATCACTAGGGCTCATGGCAGCCTGAAAACCACCACAGGGCCCTTGCCTAGGCCATCCCATGCCCCAAGGGAACCCCCACCTGACCTGGGACACCCTTCAGGGCAAACCAGCTCGCCCCCATTTGTGCACCAGCCCCTATCCTATCTAATAAAATAGTAATATGGAAATTTACTATCACTCCAACACACAAGATGGCTTCCCCCATGTGGTCAAAGATGGCTGTCCTCATGTGGACATAAGATGGCCACCACAAGATGGCCAGCAAGGGAGAATGGTTGGGAGAGACCAGGCTTACAAGGAAGGGCAATTAGGGGTGATCAAGCCTGCAGGAGAGGGCAGTAAAGGGTGACCAAGATGACAGGGGAGAGCAATTGGGGGGGACCAGACCTGCAGGAGAGGGCAGTTAGGGGTGACCAGGCCCACAGGGAAGGGCAGTTAGGGACAAACAGGCTGGCAGAGGAGTGGTTAAGGGATTATTAGGCTGGCTGAATGAAGCAGTTAGGGACAATCAGGAAGGCAGGCAGGCAAAATGTTGGGAGCCAGCAGTCCTGGATTCTGAGAGGGATGTTTGACGGCATGTTTAGGCTGGATCCTACCTGGATGGCACCTAAAGGGGCAATCGGACATCCCTCAAAGGGTCCCAGATTGGAGAGGGTACAGGCTGGGCTGAGGGACACCCCCCGTGTGCATGAATTTCATGCCCTGGCCTCTAGTTTCTCTATAAATATTACTATCTAGAATTTGATAACTTTAATAAATAGCACAAAAACAAAAATATTATTTAACAAAGTATAAGAATATTTGGGCTAAAAAGTATACTGAATGAACCATAGTGACTATTGTGGTGAGTGGATTATATGGGAGAGACATAATATTTAGAGAAATAATTTGAAAACTGCTGTAGTTATTGAGGCAAAAAGTTATATATAATTTTGAACTAAATATTATAAGAAAAAGAATAAGAAAATAAGAAGATGAATGAATTAACAGGACTTGATAATTTATTGATTTTTAGATTCCTAGTTAAAAATATAGAAAACATCTAAGGTAGTGCATTATGTGTGATCATGTTTCCAATCTTTTGTTCATGGACCATGACTGGATGATTGAAGTGATTGTTATAATAGTTCTCCCTCACATCCTAATTCAGGTCCCTGTGCCAAAAGAGATTCTTCATTTTTCAAAACCATGTTTCTTATGTAACTTGCTTGGAAAGAGGGATGGCACTCACCGTTCTAGTCATTGAGGATGGGAGAATACATGGAGAAGCAGCAGTAGGAAGATTTTTATGGGTTAACTGACTATACCACATATTGTTTTTATTCACTCTCTATTGACTAGAACTCAGTCTCAGAAAAGGAGACTATAATATATTTTGTTGAACTTATGATAGTAACTTTCAAAGTTTTAACAAAATTCAACCGTGGAATGCTTTGTAATCACAAACAATAGAAAAACACAATATGGGATGCTGAAAGTCTAGATATACTTTGACTATCAAAATGGGGACTTATTAAGATTAAACACAGCATTTTGAACATGATTTCTGAATATATTCTAGGCTAGGGTATATTCTTAAAAAGACAGATTGAGAATTTTATTTTAAAAATAATGACCATTAAATGAAATTTGCATTCTTAAATGAAATGTCTGGTCAAATAATATTATAAAATGTTGATAACTCTTTTATCTTGACATCCAAACAGTGTATAGCTATATTTCAGCTTACATTTAATGTGGAGAAAAAAAAAGAATAAGCAATGGGATGAGACATATGCTCAGGAACTCAGAACTACTAAACACATACCATGAAAGGGAAAGTCTTAACAATAGACATAATGACATTCCCTTGAAGGCACATGACTGTAAATGAAAATGGGGCAAATCTTAAAAAGAATCCAATATAGAGTATAAGGCAGAGGTCCGGGAAAACAGGTTAGTGAAGAGTCTGGAATCAGGCTGTAAAGATCTAAGAATGGGGCTGGATTTCAATTAACCCGATCTTTAGACCTTAGTATTCCTGGTAAAAGTTGAAGAGAATTATAATGCTACAGTATCTGAGGTATTAGTGAACTCAAAAACATCTGTTCTCATGAGCCAAATATTTCTTCTCAGGCAAAGATTGGCTCTCATGATCTTCTACCCCACCTCCGCTAGCCACACATCCCCCAACTTCAGGTTCTTTACTCCTTGGGTAAGTGACATTATTCATACAATTCTTTGAAGTCCTGCTCCCCATCAAGAAGCGCTGCAGAGCAGGATACAGATTCCCTGATGTATCTTCCTTTTAGTACTGCTCTAGTGCATTCTCCCACCCCTCATATTGACTGTGAAATTCATTCTACAGCTGTTGGCAAACATTGGCAGCTGATGGCTTATGGTTGTTACTTCTTTCAGTCTTCTTTTTCCTGTGTTGACTACCTGTATATGTAAAATTTTTATTAAGTAACAGTAGTACATTTTTCTCTTGTTAATCGGTCATGTCAGTTTAATTCTTAGGCCAGTCACAGAACACAGAATGTAGAAAAAAGTTTCTTCCTTGCCTATGTCAATGTTGATGTTCTTTTATTATGCATATTTCCCAGTATTATATGAGAACTATTGAAATGCCTTAATTACTCTTTGGAAATATATTCAAATATTTTTCATAAAATGTTTGTTTTAAGCCCTGGCCTGGTGGCTCAGTTGGATGCATGTCATCCTATATGTCAAAAAGTTGCATGTTTGATTCCCGGACAGGGCACATACCTAAGTTGTTGGTTTGATCCCCGGTTCGGACATGTTCTTGAGGCAACTGGTTGATATGCCTTCCTTCTTTCTCTCTCCCTCTCCACCTTCCATTCTAAAAATCAACAAAAATATGTCCTCAGGTCAGGATTTTTAAAAGACAGTTGTTTCAAAATATTCATAATTTTAAAAAAAATTGAGTGACTCTCTAAGAAAAATGGTACTTATTGATTTATAACGTTTATAGTTTTGAAAGGGAAATGTTTATAGTTTTTAAAATGACCTAGAAAAGCATTTGAATAATTAAAAAAATTATAAGTTACATAATCAGAGTGCTATGTCTGGGTCTCATTTTGTTAATTTAATAAAACAAAACTATACATCAGAAAAAAAATTCTTAAATGTCTTCTGTTCAGCCAGTTTCCTAAGTTTATTTAGACAATAGTCTCTACAGAATTTACTGACAAGACAGTTTGCATATCAGGCTCACCTTGTACTGCTAATTTTAAAAGATACCAGATACATAGCTCAAATGCAACCATTTTATTGTATTATAAATGGAAATGGCCAGGAAAGTATGTAGATATTCAATAAGCTTAACAAACTTATAACTCATTACAAACATAAAAATGAAAATAGTCTACTGCTATTTTTCTACTACTTTAATTATGTAATTTTCTAACTAAACTATTTAAAATGAAATAAATTTCTGCAGTTTCTGAAATTAAAATTATATTTAAGGTTTTATATTCTACTAGTGGCCCAGTACACAAAACTTGTGCATGGGGGGCGGGGATGTTCCTCAGCTTGGCTTGCACCCTCTCCAATAGGGGACCCCTTTGAAGAATGTCCTTCTGCCTGTATATAGTGATCGGGGCCTAAACCGGCAGTCAGACATCCTTCTCACAGTCTGGGACTGATGGCTCCAGCTGCTCATCTGCCTGTCTGATTGCTTGATTGCCCCTAACTGTTCTGCCTGAGTCTTGCTCACTCCAAACTGAACCCCGCTTTGTCCTGATCACCTCCATTGACCCCCTACTAAAAGCCTGTCCAACCCAACTGGCCCCCCTGCTGGTCTGCTTACCCCCAAAGGCTCCTGTTCTCTCATCCTGACCTGATCATTCCCCCCCTCCCTTTTTTTTTTTTTCAGTGATTCTTTGAGTGGAGGCCAGGGCCAGCTGGAAGCAAATATCTAAGATTTATTTATCTTCTATAATTGAAACTGTATAGCCTGAAATGGAGCCAAGCCTCCTGTTCGCTCTGTGACTGCAGCCATTTCTCTTGGGATTTATTTATCTTCTATAATTAAAAGTTTGTAGCCTTGAGCGAAGGTCAAGGATGGCCAGGGAAGGCAAGAAGCTTGGCTTCCTCCATTGCCAGGGAAACCCCAGCCTCCTACTTGCTCTAGCTTCATGTCCAGCTGCCATCTTGGTTGGGTTAATTTGCATACTTGCTCCTGATTGGCTGGTGGGCGTGGCTTTTGGGTGTAGTGGAGTGATGGTTAATTTTCATGTTTCTCTTTTATTAGTGTAGATTGAGCACCTTATCTTAGTGTTTCATTAAACCATATGGAGGCTATTTTAGCTGATGTTTTCCTATAGTTGAAAGATGGATTTGTGATACTTTATTTTTTTATATTTCACTTATTGGCCATATTGGTATATACAGATCAGTTAAACTTGCTTACCTCTAGAACTGAAATTTTTACCTTTTAATTATATCCTATTAATTGTTATCCTCTGAAAGTATGGCAAAACAATTTATTTTTTAAATATTATCTACCATCTAAAAGTTGATACTTTTATATTCTCTGAGTGTTGCCTAAGTATATGCAACTATTTTCAAAAACCCAGCACAGGTATGACATGGTTAATCAATAAACTTCATGCCATAGCTGGTTTGAATCAGTGGCTAGAGTGTCGGCCCATAGACTGAAGGATCCCAAGTTCTATTCCAATCGAGGGCACATGACTTGATTGCAGTTTCCCTGGTCCTGCTTGGGATGCATGCAGGAGGCAACCAATGGATGTGTCTCTCTCACATCAATGTTTATCTCTATCACTCCCTCTCCCTTCTACTCTCTCTAAAATTTAGTGGAAAAATATCCTCAGGGGAGGATTAACAAAAGCATAAAAATAAACAAACTTAATTTTTACTCTATTTTGCTCAAGACACTTTTAAAACAACTATCATAATGAATTTCAATGAGTTTCTCAGCCCATTTGCTGTGTGGGAAGCAGAGTACTATTAGTTAGAAGATTGCAAAGGCAACTAAAAGTAGAGCTAAGAATGTTCATTAGATCAGTGGTAGGATTGGGATGAAGAGCATAAGATGAAATAAATTGTGAAAACAAGGAAAGGAGAGTGATGAGTTACAGTTGAACCTGAGTATTCCAGTAGCAGATTGAACTACTGTGCCACCATGTGAGAGGTCGGTTATTGAAAGTAAAGTAGTTTTAGGAGAATTAGTTATATACTTTTTGAATATATTGTGCTTAGAGAGAATTATGGTGAGGAGAAAATTTTGCAAACTCTCAGTGGTTGAGAGTTAATTATTTAAAGAAGAAGCCATACTGAATAGAAAAGGTTAGAAAATTATGAGGAATTCAAAGAGCAAAGATGTCATGCAAACCAAAGGACTGTTTCAAATAGAAGTGCATGATCAATGATGTCACATGTGGCAGAAATCTCCCATAACAAAATGTCTGCCAAGATAATGAAGCAGTCTAGTAAAATATTAATCTAATGAGACCCTTAGGTACAGTTTTTAAGGAATTGGTGAATGTTTTTCTTTGCGTAAAAAAAAAAAGCCTTGATTTATATTCATTACAATGCACTGCAAGGATAAGATGCTCTATTTATTATAATAAATTGTCTCTAGAGCACATTGAACTTCCCAGTTAATTAAATAATGCCATAAATTATTTCTATTTATGTTTTGTTATTTTTCCCTGGTGGAATCTAAAACATCTAATATCTTGAACCAGAATGTATAGTGCAGTTTTGGAGCAACATTAACTTTCCACCCTTCATTCAGTGCATTGAAGACAATAATATACTTGGCATACTCATACAAATGTATGGAAATTGGCTTCATTCATCTGAGTGATCAGGGACAGTTTCACATTAATCCTAGAAATTATCTCCTAATGTAGTCAGTTCTCTTATTGTGTAAATTACTTCCTGTGAGAATTGAGTCATTTTTGAGTCAACACTAATTTTGCAGGTCATGATTAGTTACTGACAAAGACCAAGTTTTTCTAATAGCCACAAATGGAATATTTAGAAGAAAAGAACTATGGACCTTTAATTTATATAGATACCTAAACAGGTGTAAATCCACATGCACACAGTCAGAGATAAATATAATCAGAATACAAGGTAAAATAACATTCTTCTAACTTATCCTATTTTTTTTCTGAACAATTTCCTTTGCTCGTTCACTGATTGAATAGTAGATAAATGACTTAACGCATATTCATTGATTGTGTACATTGAGCCAACACTTTTCCAATATCTAGGGACATAGCAGTGAACATAGCATATCTCTCTAATTGCCAAGAAGCTTACAATTAGTAGGGGGTAAAAATAATAGATAAATGAATAAAAATCTTAAGTGATATGAAGAACTTAAATAATTTTTATAGAAAGTGATAGGTTAAAAGTATGTATATTTTTTGGTTGCCATCCATTGTTCTCTTACTCCCTTCTCAAAAAAACCATAGTTATTATGTATCTACCTGCCTGAGACCATGAAAAAACTGGTTACAGGGGAACATGATTCCATTGAGAGCTCAGCATGAGACGTACTTAACCATAGTCAATCAGAGCACAAATAACTTTGGTAACTCTATAGGTCCCATAGTGATCATAAGACCCAAGTTTATCCAATCAGGTGAAAAAAAGACTTTATTTTGTGGATGAGTGAAATGAATTTGAAATGTTAGAGTGCCAGTGTGGATGGAGTTTAGAGGGGGACAGAGTTCTGAAGCTGTTATAAAAGTAGATGGCGCCAGATTATGTAGAGCCTTCTGTGGATAGTTCTTCATGCATGAAGTCATGGACATATACATAGTGTATGTTAAGGATTCTACATCTTGTATAAAACTCTGGGAAGAGAAATAAAACATCAAACATTCAGTGAGAATTTGTGGCATTTCCTATTTAAATAGGAAAGCATTTCATACAAAATTGAGGTCATTTTTGAATCACTAATGAAACATTGAAATATTTGCATAGCTAAAAATGATATGAAATCTTGGAAAGAATCCAGAGTATGTCAGTTTGACTCTTCATGGTGCGTAGGTTCATGAACATGTAGTAGGAAATTATAACTAAGAACCTTTTCCTACTTATTGAATATCTCTCTGATAGTATGCTATATAAGATCTTATTTTTGTAAGATATGGGAAAATTTTATTTTATTATTTTTTTTCCTTTTTATTCCCTTGTCAATATTAAATTAATTATTACTAACAATATTTATCTTGACTATCATTTAATTTAATTTTAGTAATTTATCAGGTAGCTGCTAAGTTCCATCTTGAGATTTACTTATTTATTTTCTGTAAACAATGTTATACAACATAAACTGATGTTAACTGAGCTATTTACACTAAATAAATATAGTATCTATTTCTTGTATTTTTTCTAAGGTATATTGGTACTTTTTTGTTCATACCAACTATGCTGTCCCCATACAGTTCTATTTAGGGGTTAATTTTCTTGTGTTAGGCCTTTATTAAAATTTTAATAATATTTGTCTACATTTTTATGCATTTTATTGAGAAAATATTTATTGACTGCCTACTGTTCATCACAAAAAAATAATGATGAGCAGTTTATTAAAATTCATTCTACTATATTATGAGAACCTGTACCCAGTTTTAAAAAAGCTAAATGTAATATAGATTGAGGAATGTGTCATCTTTCCCTTCTTTTTTGACAAGTCACTTTTCTACCTCTTCTCTTATTTGTTCAACTATATTCTCTGTAAGCTCTGTAGTAAAAGAGGTTATACCGCTTCTCTCTCAGTGAGAAAAGTAACTTGTAGTTTCAGTTAGCTTGATACATATATAAACCCTATGGAACTTTCTGGGTAATACTTTCCAATGGTCTCTCTGCAGCGGATTATGTGTTTGCTCTTTACTCATTTCCAATACCACAGAGTAAGCGCACTCTAAGGTCTAAAAGAAAGAAACGGTAAATTGAGAATTAGGTGACTGTAAACCTCTGTCCATGTCAACAGTGAAAATGCCTCTCTTCTTTAAAGATTCCACATGCATGTTCTTAAACCTGTCTGCAAACAAGACATATACCGAGTGGCCAGATTGTTATGATCTCTGAATACATAATAATCTGGCCACTCAGTGTATATCCTATATAATAAAAGGCTAATATGCAAATTGTGCCCTAGACCAGGAGTTTGACCAGCAGGCATGCCAGTCAACTGCCCATGTCCCCTAGCCCTGGCCAGGTTGGCTGGACCCCGCCCATGCACAAATTCATGCACCGGGCCTCTAATATATATTCTGAGTGGCCAGGTTATTATGCATTTAGAGATAATAATAATATGTCCACTCAGTATAATCTTTTATGGTTACTTAGATGGTCTGGTATGTGGTCCCATTAGTACTAACTTTACAAGCTCCCCTTTCTTCTGTATTCTGATAACAGACTTTATTCCCAAAACCACAGGGGTGAAAATGAACCCTAGTTGAGACATGTATTATTCTCTGCAATTGATGGCATTACGGGCTCCAATTTTTCACTCCTCTCTGATCTGTACTATTTGCCATATGATCTATCATCCCTCTGCAAAAGGGATCTTAAAGAAGTGCTGTATTTGTACTTCTCTGTCCCTTAATGTTGGATTTAGCCATGTGAATTGCTGTGATTAATAAAATTAGATAGAGGATAGATTGCTAGAGTAAAACCGAGGCCCAAAGAAGACATGCATGTTTCCTGTTGTACCTTGTGTCTGTCATCATCATGAAAAGAGCATCTTGGGCTAGGAGAGGGAGGAGAGAGATGTGGAAAAGACTTGACCTCACCAGGCCACATGAGCTGGCCTTCAGACTTACAAGCTAAATTAAAGGTTATTATTTATTGAGATTTTCTGATATTTTTATGCAGCATCATTTGGGCTACAGTTAAATTTTATATACATACAATTTATATCCACCTCATAGATCAGGTCTCAATGATAAATTAAAGCACAGACAATGGACCTGAACTAGGCAAAGCTGAGTGTTTCCCACGCATTTTATATGCTAAAACCTGGGAAAATAATTAATTATCATATGGGATCACCACAATGTATAAATAAAATCCAGAAATGTACATTTTATTTTTGTTGGCATAAAGTGAAAGCCACCCACAGTGGGAGAAAATGATGCTGACACAAAGAGAGAAGCAGACATCAGAGAAAGGGGGAAAAAACAGCTCTAACACTTCAGCCTCTGAAGTCTGCTGTTCTAAATAACTCTCCCACTTCTGTTCCAATGGTGCAAAAGCCAGAGCAATGTTGTAGGAGAAAGACTCTAAAATGTGAAATTGGTTGATTTGAGGCACTGAAAGAGGCATGATCCTGAGTAATGATAGACTTCTTGCTATGCAATTGTTTTTGTTTTTATTTTTTAAGGAGCTCAAATTAGTGTCTAAACAGGCTTAAATTTGCCCTTATTTCTTTATACTATTTTAACAATATTTCTAGCTCTTAAAGTAACTACTGTGATATTTATCCTATCTAATAAAAGAGTGATATGCAAATTGACTGTACCCCTGCTACACTCACAAGCCACACCCACCAGCCACACCCACTGCCAATCAGAGCAAGTATGCGAATTAACCCAGTCAAGATGGCGGTTAATTTGCATATCCTGGTGCAGAGTGAAGACTGAAGACAGTGTAGAAGGAAGCCAAGTGCTGCAGAAGGGAGGGAAGCTGCAAGAAGCAAGCAAGTGGGGTGGTGGAGAAGGAAAGGAAGCTGGTGGGGTAGCGGAGACTGCAGCAGAAAACCCTATTGCAGGAATCTTCCTGCAATGGGCCTCTAGTTTAAAATGAAACCCATTTTTTTTTTCATGTAGGTAGATAATTATCCTAAGAGTATTTCTTAAATAGTTGTCCTGTTTTTGAAATGTCTACTTTGTTATAAAGTATATATGCTTAGGTCTGATTTTCAATCTTCAGTGTCATTTATCTTCTAGCCTTGCCTTCAATTGATACCAATTGTTTTAATTATCACATATTTTAATTTGATATGTATGTGCACATGTTATATAAATATTTACATCTAGCATGACTATTTTCCCACCATTATTATTGTTCATGATTTTTGAATATTCTTAATATGTTATTTTCCAGTTAAATTATAGAACCAGTTTGACAATTTCTTTTTTTTTAAATATATTTTATTAGATTTTTACAAAGAGGAAGGGAGAGAGATAGAGAGTTAGAAATATCAATGAGAGAGAGATATCGATCAGCCACCTCCTGCACTCCCTCTACTGGTGATGTGCCCGCAACCAAGATACATGCCCTTGACCGGAATCGAACCCAGGACCCTTTAATCCGCAGACCAATACTCTATCCAGTGAGCCGAAGGAAGCTTTTCTTTAAAATTTTTTGGTTGTTGAATTTATAAATTATGGAGAAAATAGAAGCCTTTCAATAACATGAAATATTTTCATCAGAGAATATGGCTTTTCTCTCCATGTCTTCAGTTCCACTCTTTTTCCATTGGTGGAGCTCTATAAAAGTATTTATATTATTATTACACATCATTTTATAAAATGATGTATTTTTATTTATTTATTTATTTATATTTATTTTTATTTTTTAAATATATTTTATTGATTTTTTACAAAGAGAAAGGGAGAAGGATAGAGAGTTAGAAACATCAATGAGAGAGAGACATTGATCAGCTGCCTCCTGCACACCCCATACTGGGGATGTGCCTGCAACCGAGATACATGCCCTTAACCAGAATCGAACCTGGGACCTTTCAGTCCACAGGCTGATGCTCTATCCACTGAGCCAAACCGGTTTCGGCTAAAATGATGTATTTTTAGAAGATTTGGTAGAAAAGTATCCAGTTATTGAATATTCTTTGCTATTTTTTAAGAGATGCAGTAATATACTAAAATAGTATAATAGACTTCAGTTTCAGGAGGCCATCTGAAAGCAAAATATGAGAGATCTAGAGACCCAGTGTACACAATTTGTGCATAGTGGGGGGTCCCTCAGCCCAGCCTCCACTTGGGGGATGTCCAACTGCCTAGGATCGGGTCTAAACCAGCAGTTGGAAATCCACCACTGGCTCCTAATAGCTCACCTGCGTGCCTGCCTGGTTTTCCCTCACTGCCTCCTGCTGCTGGCCAGGTCACTCCCAACTGCTGCCTCCCTGGCTACCTGGCCACTTCTAACTGCCCTCCCCCCACCTGGTCACCCCTTACTGCCCCTCTGCCCCCTCTACCAACTGGTCACACCATACTGCTCACTCCTGCTGGCCCTATTTCCCCTAACTGACCCCCCCTGCCAGCCTAATCACCCCCCAAATGGCTCATGCCAGCCTGGTCGCCCATCCCCGCCAGCCTGGTTGCCCTATGAAGCCTGCTGTTCAGTCATTTGGTTGCCCCTCACTAACCCCCTGCCAGCCTGGTCTCCCCACATGGCCTGCTTGTTCAGGCATTTGGTCATCCCTCACTAACTCCCCTGCTGACCTGGTTATAGGCAGCCATCTTGTGAGGGTGTGTGGGTTAATTTGCATATTACCTCTTTATTATATAGGATTATGTAAGTTTTATAATAAATGTTTCTTATACTTCCAGTCAATACTTCTAGACAGCTGACAGGTGGACAGACTACAAATCCTCATATTTGAGAAAGTCAGAAGAATGGAGGGAAACCTAGTGTTTCCAGACTTATTCTTAAACCTTCCCTTTTGAATTCTCTTCCAATAAAGAAATCCATATAGAAATATTCTGTCTGAAAGGTATCAGCATTGCATCTCAAAGGAGTGCATTGTTTTATGTTGGTGTAAGGTAGAGACCAAGGTGCAGGCCATTTATCTGAAAGCTTCATGGTTGGTTGGAAAAAAGGAAACGGTAAGTTCAGTGTACAGACCTAAATATCACTGCATTAACTATAAGTCTAATACTGTCCATGAGGGAGTGGAGTCCTTCAGCTTGAAGATGATATATGACCACTTAGGGTGTTAAGGGACCAATATTAAAAAAACCTAAATTCTGGCAAAAATAAGTCTAATATTTCATAACATTTAAAGCATCCCCTAGGCTTATAACTAGAACAATAGAAATTAGGCACTTTAGGGGTACTACATTCAAAATAAGAATTTGCTGCTCTATTTACTATCATTTGACAGTACACAAAAGAACACCCTCACTAGTAAAACAGGATAGGCAGACTAGGGGCTCTCTCTACCTTTAAGAACATGATTTAAAAAACTGATATGTCCTCACATCTTGATTGCTAGTGTATAGAATTTGCTTTTGCTGGCAACACTGTGTATTGCTTCCTAATTCTACATTTTGTATTTAGAAATTTTATTGTGATTGTGATTGCATTTGGTTCTGAGGTAGATAATTTTGTCAATTATTGAATAGTTTGTCATATCAAAAGAAAACAAAGATTGTGAATTTGAAGATACAGTGATGAGGAACAGCATTATTATCAAGCAGAAAACCCAGGTTAGCATTTCCTATCTAATAAAAGAGTAATATGCAAATTGACTATCACTCCCATACACAAGATGGCTGCCCTCATGTGGTTAGAGATGGCTGCCCCCATGTGGACACAAGATGGCCACCACAAGATGGCCAGCAAGGGAGGGCAGTTGGGAGGGACCAGCCCTGCTCACCAGGACAATTAGGAGGGACCAGGCCAGTAAGAAAGGGCAATTGAGGCTGATCAAGCCTGTAGGGGAGGGCAGTTAGGTGTGACTGGGCCAACAGGGGAGAGTAGTTGGGTTGGACCAGGCTGGCAGCAGAGGGTGTGCAGGGGGACCAGGCCAACAGAGGAGAGCAGTTGGGGAGACACCCAGCCTGAAGGAGTGGGCAGTTCGGTTGGACCAGACCTGCAGGGCAAGGCAGTTGGGGTGGACTAAGCCTGCAGTGGAAGGAAGTAGGGGGAGAGAGACAGCCCAGCAGGGGAGGGCAGTTGTGGGAGACCAGGCTTTCAGGGGAAAGCAGTTGGGGTAACCAGGTTGGCAAGGGAGGGCAGTTAGGGGTGACGAGGCCCCCAAGAGAGGGCAGTTAGCGGCAAACAGGCTGACAGGGAAGCAGTTGGACTTCAATCAAGCTTGCAGGGGAGTGCTTAGGGGGTGATCAGGCTGGGAGGCAGAAGCGGTTAGGGTCAATCAGGTAGGCATCAGATGAATGGTTGGGAGCCAGCAGTCCTGGATTGTGAGAGGGATGTCTGACTGCCCGTTTAGCCCGATTCCTGGGAACAGGCTTAAATGGGCAGTAGGACATCCCTCGAGGGTTCCCCGATTGGAGAGAGTGCAGGCTGAGCTGAAGGACACACCCCCATCCCCCATGCATGAATTTCATGTCACAGGTCTCTAGTCTACACTAATAAAGAGAAACATGCAAATTGACCAATATTCCACTATACCCACCAGCCAATCAGGAGGGAATATGCAAATCAGAAGGACAAAGATGGTGGCCTCCCAGCTGCTCCAGGGACAGAGTGGCTACTTGAGAGGGAAGGTGGGGGTGGGGGGAGAAGGGATCTATAAGAGCGCCACTCTGGCCCAGCGAAGATGAAGACTGCAGACCCTGGCGTCTGCAGCAAAGATGAAGAGGCAGACTCTGGCCTGAATCTGCAGCAAAGGTGGCAGTTTCCTGCTGGAGCAAAAGCCTGGGTCCCAGGTGCCAGAGGAAAACTGGTGCTGAAAGCCAAGGGAAGGAAGGCCTATTGCACAAATCTCTTTGTGCAATGGGCCTCTAATGTAAGATAAAGGTGAGGGATGGAAAAGAGGGCTTTTTGTTTATTTGTGTTGAATTTTTTTTTTTTCATGTTTGGAAAGCAAAGTCACTGATTGGCTGATAATAAGTGAACCAAATGCTAAACATTGACTTAAGATTTACTTGACTGTGATTTTTCCATTAAATGAGCTTTACTGATTTTGTGAAGTGACCAATCCAGGTGTATGGAACTGCACTTGTTGTTTTTGCAGAAGTCAGGTCTTCACTGTTAGTAGATTAGGCAGCATGTCAAGATTCACTGAATGTATCACAAGGGAACCCATTTAAATTTGACTGAATTGAAGGCTCTTCATCTCTTGCATTCAGAGTATGCAGAGTAATTAGACATAGGTATGTCTTTGAGGGATGGTAGGAAAATACTTGCAGTTTTAAGTGGAACTGTTATTTTGCGTGACATTAGATTTTTTTGGAAATATATACATTTTTATTCATGAAATTAAATTCCAATGAGACATCAAGAGAGATACCATTTTTGTTTGTTTGTTTGTTTGTTGTTTGCTTGCTTGCTTGCTTGTTTTTATGGCTTTTACCTTATGTCTCACCTCCACATTTTCTTTCAGTTAGTGGCACCTATCTTCTTCCTGATCACATGAATAACATAGCCTGGACATAATCATTTTTTCTGATTCTTTGGACATAATGATAAGACTAACAATAGCCTGTGTCAATTCACTCTCTGTGGATTTTACAGAGAATTCATTCATTTATTTTATATAAATATTTTGAGTGTCAATAATATAATAGTGTTTTTGCTACACTTGAAACAGCAGTAACTAAAGAAAATTAAAAAAAATGTTATGTACTCTCACATAACTTTTGTGGTGAGAAAATGAAGATAAAATTAAAATGAATCTTTATATATTTATATATCTACATATCATATTTGACTTTCCATGATTATAAGGTATGAAAAAATTCAGTCTCCTCATAGACATCTGTTACTCTAAAAATGTCCAGTTGGATAATTATGTGAACTGTTACTAGTGTTACCATTACATGAATTTTTTTTATAAGTCAGAAGTTGGACATAGAAATAATGCAATTAGTTTTAGATACAGTTTTCATATTTTATCTCATTTCTCTGGACCACATGCATTCATCTACAAGATGGCTGGCTGCAGTTATAATGAACTTATGGATGGCTTTCTCTGGGTAGAGTTTAAGTAGCTCATCTGGAAATAAAATACACCATTCACTTTATTTGAACCAGGCTAAAACCAGATGAGCAAATTAGACTATATACAGAGTTGGCTGCAGTGTTTAAGTCATAAAATAAGGAAATTCATTTGGAAACTCTAGTCTCATCTGTTACTGAACTCAAAGCAAACACATAAATACTGATCTCTGTCCCTGTTTAATATCAGGTATTTCTATGTGGAATTATTAGTATTTCAGAGAGCCTCCCCTGCTTTTTTTGTATGTGAGAACAGACATATTTGTGTTTTAAGGATAAGGATAATATGCCTGTAATGGGTAGGGTAGTGTAGATCTGTATTGAGGGCATCATGCTGTGATTCTTGTGGCTTGTTAAGATCAGTGGAGGCACAGAGACAATAGCACTGAGGAAATGATGAGATGATTATTACGTGATTTAAACCACAGTTAATTACACAAATTACACACTGAAAGAGAATTAATTATTTCCTTTGTATGTGCCTATTTGTAACATGAAGTGGCCTGATAAATATTTAAAAATATAAGAATTTAAAAGAACACCTATTCTCTCAAAAATATTATAAGAAGCATAGCAATATTTTTTAGTCCCTTCTACTGTTAGGTGTACTCCCTTTCTTAGTTTGCTTTAAAAAATGATAAAAATGTGGGTGGCTATCAAACATAACAAATTAAAAGTTAGTTACCATAAAAAAGTATAAAACACACACACACACACACACACACATACACACAGTCACTCTCCTTCAAGTCTTCTGAGTCCCAGAACTTAAGGTTGATTGGATCATTCTTCCACATTTATAAATGCTACTAAAACATTTCTAGAATTAAATTCTGGACTGTAAAATGTATGTAATTACATCGATTAAAAAGGAAATATTGTAAAACAAATCAAAAGTTTCTAAATTTGAATAAGAGTATGTGGGGACATAAGCATGACAATGTTTGGATTCTCAGCTAGGATAAGAAAAAGCAGGATTTATTAACAGATTTCAACTATTTTTCACACATGTTTTTTGTGCCTGATGGGCTAAGTTTTAAGATATTAAGCTACCTACTGTTCTTGGTTATTACTTTAAAAAAACAAACAAACAAAAACCTAGAACCATTATGTAGAAATCTTCAGATATCATATATGGGCAAGGTAACCAACCTTATGATATATCTAGCCTTATGCCACTATCCTAAAAATTTCAAATGTTTCCTTTTTCTTAGAAATCAGGAAACTTTGTCTCATGGATTCTGAATGTAAGACCCTAGACTCAGGAAAGCTCTACGTTTTAGACAAATGAGTGTCATGCAGGGTGAATCTGCATTAAGTAATTTTCTCATTTTTTAAAATATTTTTATTGATTTTTCACAGAGAGGAAGGGAAAGGGATAGAAAGCCAGAAACATCAATGAGAAAGAGACATCGATCAGCCGCCTCCTGCTCGCCCCTACTGGGGATGTGCCCGCAACCAATGTACATGCCCTTGACTGGAATCGAACCTGGGACCTATCAGTCCCCAGGCCAAAGCACTATCCACTGAGCCAAACAGGTTTTGGCAATTTGCACATTTTTAAATCTATTTTTGCCGGTGCCACATGACATGATAGTATTTGCTGTTCTTTTTCTGAGTGGCTGAGTTTTTTACCTCTTTGGGTTGAGCAGGGCTTTGTGCCTTTTCCACAGCTGTGCCTCTCCCCTCTCCCAACCTTACAACATTCAAGGAACAGTATCCTTTCAAAGCATAAATCACATCTCCCTGTGACTCGACTCAAAAGCATCCAAAGTCAATCATCTGAACTCTTCTCATTTAAGTTAGTGAAAAGTTCAAATCTTTAAATTGTCTGTAAGAGCTGCATAGTCAGGCTCCATTATATTCCAAACTCATCCTGCAGTCACCTTGTTGCTCCTGCTCTTTAGCCACTGGTCTTTTCATTATTCCTAAAACAAGCCAAACATGTTCCAGCCTTTGCACATACATGCCTTCTTAATACCTAGAATGTTCTTCCCTCTCAAATCCACATGATTAATTTCCTTCTTTCAGTTCCTGCTCAATGCCCCTCATCAGTGAGAACTTCATAAACTGGCCTGAATACATATTGGAAGCTATTCCCTCTGCATGTTCTTTCCTTTGGCCTGTTGTATGTTTCTCTGTAGGACTTACCTCCATTTGAGTTATTATGTGTTTATTTTGTTTTTCTCTGCTAAACAAATTGCATGAAGGCATGTTTGTTGGTTTACCACTATTTTCCCAGTACTTAGTATAATGCTGGGCAGAAAATCTATCTTCAATATTTATCTGTTAAATTAATGAAAAACTTAAGAGCTTGAGTAAATAGTTCTGTCACTATTTATACAAGTGCCCTATTTTTCTAACATTTTACTCTGAGAGGGCCATTCCTCTTGTAGTTAGTTTTATTAGATAATCGCTGAACAAGAAGTGACTGACTAATGTGTGTTTGTTGATAGTTGAATAGTTAACAGAAAATGATGACAATTTCTTGGAACAGCATGAAAAAATGATTTGATTGTATTCCAAGATGTTTCAAATGAGAATAACTGTGTTCCTAATAAATGAGTGTGGTTTATTACACAATAATAGATCATTGAATCAATAGTTTCATTCACGGCTCAGTTGGGAAAACATTAAGGCCTTTTCCACATAGTATTTATTAATTTACTTCTATTTATTATCTTTATTACTTAGTCCTCTACATTTCCTTTTTGGGATAACTTCTAAAATAAGCTTCTTGCATGTAAATTATTGTTCCAGGTTCTGCTTTTGGGGAAATCCAAGGTAAGGCAAAGAGAATCATTAAACAACTACCTTGGGACAGAATCACAAATTGATATTTTGTACAAATCACTCTCATATTTGGAGAAGGTTTGAAAGAGATGCATGGAAGAGGAGACCAAGTAGAGAGCTATTGTAGTAATCTTAATGAGAAAGGAAAATATATTGTACTAAAATAAATTAATGATATTGTGAAAGGAGACAAGTAGTTGAATATGAATGCTAAGTCAGAGATAGAACCAAAAAGAATTACAATTGTTTTAGATGTTGATGTTAAGTGGAAGTGAAGAGTCAAGGAATTACAATTGTTTTAGATGTTGATGTTAAATGGAAGTGCCTTAGGTGACTGAATAGATGCATAGAGTACACAGAAGGGAGGTCAGTTTAAGGGAGGGATTTCATAAACAATTGCATTTGTTCAGAATTGAACATGTTTTCTTGATGTGTGATGCCCAGTAGGCAGTTGTACATATGTAATATTTTGGGACTGGGGTTCAGAGTTTGATCTGAATGGATTGGAAATAATAAATTAAAAATTACCAGAATTCAAATGCCAATTGGATATTGATTTTTGTATTAGGTATTTCAAGGGTAATAATAATGATTAATGCTATATAAATAACTTAGGACTTTTATAGTACTTTCTCATATAAATTTGGTTGTAAATTGCTGAAGATAACACATACAAATGCAATTAGAACTCCTTTTACATTAAGTAATAGCATTTCAATAGATAACCTTAGTGGGTTATGGGGATTCCCTATTCTAAAATTGAATTATCTCAGTAATCCTGCTACTTCTCATTTGGTTCAAAGTGATGATTATAATTATTTGATTACAATATTATTGAGTAAGCAAAGCCTAGATTAGTCCATAGAAAAATATACAAAGTTTAAAAATCCTAAAAAATAACAAAACAATAATTTCAGATATCCTTGAGATACCCCATGGTTATACATGTGAAGACTGAAGCTATAAATGTTAGAGCAGTTTGATGATTTGGTTTAGAAGTGCTATTTCATCTTGGAGGTGAACTATGACTACCTAAGGAAAGTTACCTTTTGGAAGAATGATTAGGGCCCATGTTATGCCACTTCCAACAAAGAATTTCTCTGAAAGAAACCTCTACTGAGGATGAAAGTCACCAATGGAAGCAGAGATCCCTGAACTGCCATCTTCAATCCCTGACTTTTAAATCAGCAAATCAGAATATTTCCCTTGAGCAGGTCAAACCAGCTAAAATCAGTTCAGACATAGACTGATTCTGTAGATCATGACCCTAATTTTTATAGTCACTTGGGAAAGAGTGGACTCTCCCTGAATTTGACTGAACAACTATTTTTTTTCCATTGAGCTGCTTTGAGAGCTACTTCTGTGAATAGCACATTTCCACAATGGAAATTCAAGGATCTTTTCTATCCCAATACTGTCAGCCCCAAATGACTTCAAGCAGTTTCAGTTCTGCCATCTGTAAGAGATGAATTTGCTCAATCAAGTTAAATAACTGTGTAAGCTGTCAGTGCACCAGAAAACACTCGTTTTATCTAACTGTTCTTATTCCAAGGTTAAATGAATGTCTGAAGTTCCACATTTTGCCCCAGACTAATCACATATACTTGTAATAATATATTTGTAAAAAATAATTTAGCTAATTAAAAAAGTCACATGGAATGAAATATGTGTTTGAACTTGTACTAAAAATTGCTTCAAGATTTAGTGTTTTTTTAACATATTTTTATTGATTTTTTTTTTTTATTGAGAAGGATAGAGGGTTAGAAATATTGATCAGCTGCCTCCTGCATGCCCCATACTGGGGAAAGAGTTCGAAACCAAGGTACATGCCCTCTACTGGAATGGAATCCTGAACTTTTCAGCCCATGGGTTCTGAGCCAAGCTGGTCAGAGCAAGACTTAATTTTAACTGAAATAAGTAATATTTTCTGCATTTCATTAGATGAAGTTTAATCTGTACACTTTATATCTTTAATATACAGGGTATTCTACCTTCCTAAATATGTATACACTCACACACACACACACACACACACACACACACACACACATTTATAGAGACTTATACAAAAGCCTGGAATGTAGCTCACCTTTTAAAATGTCCTGAACTTCTATGCCCTATTCACCTTACCCTAAGTCTTTTTTACACATTTGGCTTTTTATATTTATTTTCTTTTCTAAACTACAATTGCCATTGCCTGTCTTGAACCCAAATCTAAAGATAAGAGCTCACTTCATTTTTCTTGTTTTATCTTTCTAAACACTTATCTGAGAAAGTTACTAATAATTATTTCTCAAAGGAAGGCTTGTTTTAAAATCACAAAACAGAGTATTTAATGTAGCTATTAGGGAATAATGTTTCATACC
Source organism: Lasiurus cinereus (assembly GCA_011751065.1). Taxonomy (NCBI): domain Eukaryota; kingdom Metazoa; phylum Chordata; class Mammalia; order Chiroptera; family Vespertilionidae; genus Lasiurus; species Lasiurus cinereus. The sequence continues at coordinate 62,653,643 of JAAGEH010000018.1, forward strand.
TAAGAGGATTCTATTTGCTGAAGTGGTTTGTGGGAGCCCCTTTCCACGTCCCGCTGTGGTTCAGGGTTCCCAGTTCAGGGTTCAGGTTCTGAAGGAGGCCGAACACAAATGAAGAGAGAGAGACTAGAAAATATTAATTTGATGATATTGGGGAGCCAGGCCAGAGCCTTCCTCTATTGGAAAGGACTGCCACTTGCGCTGGCCTTTTTCTCCTTTTTATTAAGGCTTTGGGACACACCCATAGCCTTTAGGCAGGAAATAACAAAACAGAAATTAACATGAAACAAACAGGGAGAGGCTGCTTCAGCTAACAATGTTTCAACTAAACACTGAGTGATTAGCTCTGACCTTTCAGAGCAATTAAGGTTGACCAGCCTTCTGGTTTCCTGTTTACATCCATTTAGTGAGAACAATGTTTGGTTTCCGACATCTCCCCGGTTTTCTTTTCTTTAAAAATCTTGTATCTGCAGACTAGAAATAAATTTTAAGAACAAAAAATAAGACAAGCAACAATGGCTATGCTAAGAGGTAAATGAATAAGTCTGTAGTAAGTTTCTTTCTGGGCCAATAGTCCTTTGAGTCCCAGTTTCAATGTTCAACAGCTTTATGAAAGTACATGTTAGCAATGATATTTCAGTTCTGGATGGTGGACAAATGGTGGCAATGCAGTTCCGACCCTCTCCGGTTTGGTCCTGGGCAACCTGCATCGATGCACAGCTGCTGACTGCTAGGATTTCAAAGTGTCATCAGCGTCTTCCAACTCTGGATTGTTTCTCCTCTTGTCTTCATAGCTGGAACATTCTCTGTTGTAGGAATTCACATGGTCTTGAAGCTGTTTTTCTGAAAATATACAAACATTCTCGACCAAAGTTAGTAAAAAAAAAATTATTTTTATAATTTTTATTTTGGATCCTTTTTATTTTTGCCCAAATGATCTTCCTTTGGCTTATTTTAATACAATGTATGTTTTTCAGGGGTGTCTTACTGTTAAGTATAACCAATTTTTCTAGATGTAATTTGCTTACAGGATACTTTTCCTTACATAACATTACTGTACTATCCCCCTTTTTTATTTAATTATTAGGAGGCTTTTAGAAAATTTTTATAATGCAAATATTACTGCTTTATGTTTATTGCATGTTAAGTAATTTTACCATGCAATGAACTACCAATAGAAATTTTAGTTAATACTTTAGGAACAACTTTTTTCCAGTACAATTAAATTTTCTTGAATATTCACTTATTTTAATTAGCCAATTAAATTAATTTGAAAATTTAACTACTATTTTATTCTTAAATTTAATATTCTAACAACAATCTTAATTTTATCCTGTAAATATTAGTGGAAAGGATTATTTGCATTCTTGAGTAGGCCCTGAGCATTCCTGGATTTAGAATATTTAGGGCAGCTGTCAGCCAAGTCTGTCTGTTGCTGGGTCCCAATCTGAGCTGCACCAAATCTTTGTCTGTCATCTGTGTCCCAAACTGAGCTTGGCCAAGTCTCTGTCTTGTCACCTGGGTCCCCATCAGAGCTGAGCGTGGTAAGTGAAGCAGCCATGAGGCAGGAGACCTCCCTCAGAAGGGGCAAAGGTTCAAGCCCCTGCAATGTTGGGGGTTGAGGATCTGTGTGTCACCTCTGTTGATCCCCAAGTTTTCTCCTGATGGCCCCTCTGCAACTGTGCCTGTCTTAGGTTGTTCCTCCTCTGAGGAATCTTACCTGTCACTGGCTAACTAGCCATCTTCCAGAGCCAAGCAGGTTGACATGAGGTTCAGTTCTGTCTCCTTGGTAGCCGATGCCCTTGTGGCCTCCACACCCAGTACCTGCCTTGGGATCCCCTAGCGTGCTGGCAGAATCCCAGCACTGATCACATATCTTGGGGAACCCAGGTTTCTTCTCCAGGGAGGGCCCAGCTCACAAGACTGGGTAAGAGACAGATTCATGCTATAGCCAACACGAGGCTTCAACCTTAGCATGAACAGAAAGCTCAGGCAACAGCTGTGGGAGGGTCCCTCTTGGCAAAAAGAGCAAGAAAAGCTCATATATGATTTAAAGATTGCAATACTTTTTATAATTATCTTAAGAAGCCAATATAGAATGCTCAAGTGCTTTCTCACTGCATTAATTCCTTTCATGTTATTTTTTAAATTGCTACCAAATATTCAGAGAATTAGATTGTAAGTTTGTTTGGGATATTTGTCAAAAAATTATAATGATATTGTAGAATAATATTATGTAAGGATATTCTTTGTTCTAGGCCATGGCAATTCAATTTCAAGCTGGCTATCAATTTCTTTTTGTATAGACAAGGTCTTAGTTACTTTATTAGAATACTTAATCAAATTGCTTACAAAAATATTGGCTTTTTATTTAGCTGAAAACCTTGATTTTTATTTAAAAAGCTAATTTATTAATTAAAGTAGGTATCTTAATTTAAAAAGCAAAAAAAAATTTACTAAATGTTTATGTCTGATATACAAGCCACAAATGTTGTCCCGCCTCTAGGTTAAGAATACAGGCAGCTATGGGCTTTTTGTCATTTTATATTCTAATGTTGGAATTTTAAGAAATATTTAGTTACTTAATTTTGCCCTTCTTAAAGACCAAAATCTTCATAACATTTAAAATATAGTTATTAATTCTTATTTGATAAAGTTTTCCATGCAATTTCAAGTATATTAGATTTGTTAAATTTAAAAAATTTCCTTTAAGAAGAGAGAACAAATTTCTTGTATTACTCCAGGCCCATGGAACTTTCCAAGAATCATCTCTGTTAAAACCTTGAAATTTTAACATGGAAGAAAACTATCAAATATATATATTCATATATGATTTAAAGATTGCAATACTTTTTATAATTATCTTAAGATGTCAATTATATCTTTAAACTGTTTTTTTATATTAAAGTGTTTTCAGGTGGAAATCACAGAATTCTTTTTTAATTAGACCATTAAACAAAATATTTTGAATTCCTAATTAGAGAAATTTTATTTTATTTTCTCCCAATTTAATTTACATTTAGCTGAAAACTTTGATTAATAACACAAAATCTTCTCCTTTTGGTTCTTTACGCCTTTTTTTTCTAAATAAAGACCAGTTCTGGGTTTTTCTTTTTCTGCAGCTGTTGTGGAGAGATTCCAGCTTTAAATCCTGTCTAATATGTTCAAAAAGGTGGACAACTGTGCGCATTTCTTTTTAAGCCGGCTTCTCTCCTCACGAGTACAGAAATTCCAGACACATCTCTAAATTTTTAAAACTTTTTCCTGGCGAGAAAGGAGACTTTAGATTAGTATACTGGGAGATTGGCTTTTATATTGGATTGCCGTGTGTCTATCCCTTTCCCCACATCCTGCTTACTTTAGGGGAAAGCATCAGTAACAGATCTGGCCAAATTTCTTTTCATGCTTAAAAGATAAAGACAGATCTTAAATTTTTTCTTTCTTTTTCTCTTTCCCAAGTAATTACTAGCACCTAATTTGGCCAAGATTAGCATTTCCCTGAGAGTTCCTCTATAATTTTTAAATGAAACCTTCAGTAATCTCATTGCAGGAGAGCCGAGAGCCTTGCCCTCTCCTGCCACCTTTGAATTTCTCCGCACCAGAGGCAGTTCCTGCAGTGGAGTTTCACTTATTACAGATTTCAGATCCCAAATGCAAACTAAGATTTTAATTTGAACAAGAAACCACATTATTTAAGCATGCAAACCATAAGTCTATAATAAAGTTTACTTTATATTTACAACCTAATTCTTCCCCATTAGCCTGGCTGCAAAAGACGTTCCTACTCTACTTACAGATCTCGTCTCTGCAGTTAATCCATGGGCTTTGTGAATGATGAATTTCCCTCACCTTTTCCTAGGTGAATTTTTCCTCACCATTTTTTTTGGTGAATTTTCCTTCTTTCGTTCTTAGGTGAATAATATCTTCTCCTCCAGACATCCCGTGGTCAGGCGCCAGATGTGGGCACCTCTTTCCACGTACCTGTTCGGGCGCCAGATATGGGTGCCCCTTTCCATGTCCTGCATAGTTCACGGTTTCTGGTTCAGGGTTCGGGTTCTGAAGGTGGCCACACGCAAATTAAGAGAGAGAGACTAGAAAATATTAATTTGGCAATATTGGGGGGCCAGGCGGGAGCCTTCCTCTAGTGGAAAGGACTGCCACTTGCTCTGGTCTTTTTCTCCCTTTTATTAAGACTTTGGGACGCACCCTTAGACTTTAGGCAGGAAATAACAAAACAGAAATTAATATGAAACAAACAGGTAGAGGCTGCTTCAGCTAACAATGTTTCAACTAAACAGTGAGTGATTAGCTCTGACCTTTCAGAGCAATTAAGGTTGACCAACCTTCTGGTTTCCTGTTTACATCCATTTAGTGAGAATAATGTTTGGTTTCTAACAGTGGTTATCTTGCATTTGCAAGGCCCTCACTTATGGCCCAGCTGATTCTAGCACTCCCATGGATGCTCAGTCCTCTGCATATGCTAGTTTCTCCAGCTGCAGTAAGGCTTCTTTCTTCTCCCTCCATTTTCTTGATTAATTCCTAAATAACTTTTTGTTCTCAGTTTAGAAATGGCATCCTTCTATTTAGAATCCCCATATGAGTTAAGTGTTAATACTGTCTTACTTCATAGCATCCTTATCGTAGAACTACGAATAAGCAAGGGGAATAGCTTTTTCTCATTCTTCTTTAATATTTTGCCATTTACTTTCTATCATTGTTTCATTATTTTTGAAATATTAATTTTTAATTAAATTATTTTATTGAAGAAACAATACACATCCATTGTGCAAACTAGAAAATTATGAAAAAGAAAATAACTCATTAATTAATAAAATAACTTGTAACCAGCATGCACAGGGATAAATATAAATAATATAAAAATTAAATATTTTTACCATTTTGAAATTACAAAATACATTATCATGCATTAAGTTATTTGGACTTTGGCACACTCCAGTAAGGTGGCCAGGGTAGGTGGTGTGATCTACACTAAGATACAATACGAGAATTATGTGATCTGCATCAGTTATCACATTGCTTTATAGGAATTTTTTGCTAACTTCAATAACTGTCCCCTGTGTTTCCCACTTAAAGCTGCTCATACAAGAAAGGGTGACATGAGTCTGAATAGTCGATGGATAAGAGTTCTATTCCAGTTTACATATGAGGAGATTATGATGTAGAAAAATTACATAGCTAATGAGAGAGTCAGTAAATAATACAACTCTAACTTTCACATTAGATTCCTGAATTATTTATATTAACTGCTAAGTAATATAATTAAAAAAAAGATTTAGTACTTTGCCTAGAAAGAAGTAAGTGTTCATTTACAGTTAGCAATTATCATTAGTTTTCCTTATTTTAAAAAATGAAAGAGACTTTGAGTAATTCTTAAAATTTCTTGGTGTTTGACATTATATCAAAATAAAGCTGCCCAAAATATTCTTGTGTTTATAGACACAAAAGACATATGTCTAAACACAAAGATAAGTAAAGTGTTGTGATGCCTGGATTTGTTTTAAAAGACTGCAGCAAAATAAGACAACAAGTGAGGAGGTTAGATACAACAAACAACTGCACAGTATGAATGAGTGTTGAGCCAGAAACTGATTACTTGGAGGTCTGATATACTTTCTTTCTAATTTATGCATGTTTGAAGTGTTCTCAGATAAAAAATTATAATAAAATTAAATGTACATGTATACACTAGAGCCACCTATGTGTATTGTCAAGGTAATGAATAAAGATATGTGTGTTAACATTTGAGAATTAAAGGAAAACAAGGAGTGATTATAAAATTTTGCATGCAAATACATAGAATATATCTTACACAACTATCAGACACAAATAAGGTGAGTTGCCTCCTGAGAAGAGAAGTTTATGGCTGAGGATTTGACATGAGAGGGAGGCCATTCAATGTGCCAGATAAAATATTTGGAACCATTACATACTTAAAAAATTAAAACCAAAGTTTCTCATGAAACTACTGTAGAGAATTATTTGATTGAGTGAGGTACTCATGAAAATCTGTTCCTTGAGGTAAGGGGGATAGTGAACTTATGTAGAAAATTTAGGCATAAAGTAATAGATTGGGCTAACTTTATCTTGATTGCAGATATGCAATACAGAACACTTGAAAACTATTTCTCAGTTATTCAATTTTTTTTTCTAGAATATGTTCTACATATAAGGCATTCAATTAATTAAATATTGTCCCTGCCCACATTTGGCTTATAATCTAGGGGAGGAGTTATTTAATGAAAACACATAAAATAAAATTCATAGTTATTATAAATTTGTGCTATATTAAAAATGAGATTCTCAGAGAAAGTTTTAATAAAGGGAAAGGGATAGTGAAGATTTTACTGAGGAAATTACATTTAGTTTCATAAGAATTAGGCAACAAATAATAGAGTATCCAATAACTAATGAAAGGGGCAAGCTTAGAAATGCAGATTGAAAGAAAATGATGCAGAACCTTGTAAATTGGGCTATGGATTATCTGTTTTCTTAAATGTGGAATACATGCAAAAAGTGTTTTAGAAGCCCTGATATTGCCAGATATACAATAAACTACCCTCTGGAGTGGTAAGAAGAGAAGCCCATCTCTGCTTGATATGTATTAAGGCAATAGTCTAAGAGATATATTAGGGTACAGGAAAGGAAGAGAACTAGGTTTGAAATATATTGGGAGGTAAAATCATTAGAATATAGTGATGCATTGCCAGGGTTAAAAACTTAGAGGTAGGTGGCTATGACAATGACTCTTTCATGGCTTGACAGCTGGGTAAAAGGAGATGGGCTGTTATTAGACATAGGAAGGACTAGAAGAGGAACATTTTGGGGCAGAGGTCCTAGAGTGTTTTTTGTTTTTGTTTTTCGTTCATTCCTGCAGGAGCAGATGTTTGTTTACTGTCTGACACAGATTTCTCTATTCATTCAGAGTTATCTGATATAAAAATCAGCTCAGTGCACAAAAGAAAAGATTCAGAATAGGAACATTGTCTTCCATATGGCAAGGTAGTGAATACTGTTAGAGAAAAAAAATGAGGAATATTATCACCTTCATCAGAAAATGACACACATAATGTCTCAAATTCCCAATGTCAATTAACCTGTTTGTTCAATGTCATTAGCAAAGATCATTTACTAAGCAATTCTCATTGTTCATTTGGAACATTTCTTTATTTAGCCTTTTAGAAGTCAATTTTGAATTGGCATGTCACTTTGCCTCAGTAGACACCATGGAAATGAGGATAGGCAGGCTGAAAGAAGATGATTTTAAAATTACATCTAAATATATATATATATATATATATATATATATATATATATTCTTTTTAAACTGAGACAGAACTGTGGACTGTTTTTGAAATTATTCTATAAAAATAGCTTTTTCATTTCAAATGACTTTAACATTTAAAAAGGTCATGTAAAGATGTGTGGTAATGATTTAACATTAATATTTAGATTGGCTCTAGCCTCAGATCAATTTTTGACTATGTTTCATTTTTTAAATGATGGAAATTTTAACTTACTCTCATACTTCTTGTTACAATATATCCTCAGATTTTTCTTTGCTAGAATCCACTCACAGGAAGAAAATATAGAGAAGTTCCAGAGTCACTGAGTCCTGAGCTGAATGGCAGGATTTTGATGTTATAATGTGTTTTACTTTCTCAGACCTCAAGAAGCCCGAACTGTCTCAGGTCTCAGTTGGAAGTTATATGTTCAAAACAATGTGGTTTACCTATCATTAGATGGCTATAGTTAGAATACAAGCCACTATCAAAAAAGTTGTCTAATTTTATCAATGCTAGGTTTAATGGTGAGGTTACACTTGTGAATCAATATTGATGTGAATTATGAAAGGAAGTTGTTCTTCAGATTGGGAGAATATATGTTTTAGGAATAATGAGCTATTCTGGATGAAAACTGTGCCAGTCAAGTTGAGAATACTGAAATTGTACAGTGATTTCTATGTATACAAAAAAAAAAATACTTTTAATGTGAGATTTGTACTATCTGATATAAGTGTCTCCATATCTATAAATGGGTGAAAATAGTGGATATCAAAGCCAGGTATTCCTGGCCAATTGCATGTGAAACTAGAACAAAGAAATGTGTTGTGAATTTAGGTTAATCTTCCATTCTGCTTTCCTGGGCTAATATCTGATGATCATGTGTGTCACATCCTTGTTTCTCCCCTTTTAAGAATATACATTTAAGCACATACTGAGTAGGGTTACACACTTTCTGTGACTATAACTTTTACATAACATTTTATTCTGTATTAATATTGCCTGTTATTTTTTACTCTTTTCCTTGCTAAGACTATTATAATTTTGAAGATAAGATGTATATTTCTTTCTATTCAAAATATGGGGGAATCTATTGAGATAAGAACATTCATTAATTAAGTTCCTAAGTAAACATATAGAACTAGAGCCCTGGTGCATGAAATTTGTGCATAAGGGGGTCCCCTCTGCCCAGCCTACACCCTTTTCAATCTGTGGCCCCTCAGGGAATGTCCCAGGATTGGGCCTAAACCGGAAGTCAGATATTCCTCTTATAATCTGGGACTGCTGGCTCCTAACTGCTCACCTGCCTTCCAGCCTGATTGCCCCTAACTACCCCCCCCACTGGCCTGGTTACCCTTTACTGACCCCCCTCCCCACTAGCTTTGTCACCCCATGCAGCCTGCTGGTCATTACTGTTACTGTGACAGCATCCTGGACAATTTGCATATTCCACTAGTATTAGTTTAGATGAGGGATACATTATCTTTCATTCTTAGCCACTGATATTTTGGGGTTAATTTGTTTACCACATCTCACCTTTACCTATCCTGAGTAATAGAGTAGTCCTGAGAACTTATATGTATGTTTGATTTACAATGTGTAAAAAAATATGAATTGCATGAAGAAAGGAACATATATCTCTTCCTCAGCTGAAACTCAAAATGTCACCAACTTTGAAAATAGATATTAATGTTGCAGTGTTCTCATGGATCAAAGTAAGCATCTTTTTCATTAATATTCTTCATGACTTACTACACAAAATGCTTGTCAATGTCAAGAACCTTGAAGGATCTGCCATGTTACCCTGCTGACAGGCTAATGACTTAGACTGCTCCACTTTTGTGGATGCTGACAGAACACATGAGACTCCTGGGACAGAGACATAGGACCTCAGTAATCACAGCAGGCAGCATGCATTCACAATTGCTGGGTCCTTCTTACTGTCTAAATCCCACAGAGTTATTCAGAGTGACTCAGTGGTTGCTATACAAAAGCAATGCATTTGCATCACAGTTGAAGATCCCTGAGCTAATAGTTAAGAAAAACTTAACTTTTTAAAGTTTATGCAAGCAGCCGAGACCAGTTTGGCTCAGTGGATAGAGCATCAGCTTGCAGACTGAAAGGTCCCAGGTTCGATTACGTTCGGGGGCATGTACCTTGCTTGCGGGCACATCTCCACGGTGGGGTGTGCAGGAGGCGGCTGATCGATGTCTCTCTCTCATATATGTTTCTGACTTTCTATCTCTCTCTCTTCCTCTCTGTAAAAAATCAATAAAAAAATATATATTAAAGTTTATGCAAGCAAATCTTAAATGTTGCTCTGGTCAACAAATAATCCACCTTCTGCTATGGAGGGATAGATAGATAGATATTTCCAAGATGCATGTTATGGAAGCATTTTTGAAAATTTAACCTAGAACAAGAGTTGTTAAAACCCTCTGCATGGAAGACATGCAGAAACCCAAGAATTAGAAGACTTTGGATTTCCACTGGAAATTATTTTATATTTTCATTTACTTATTTGACAATTATTTATTAAGACACTTTTATAGAACAAGAATAAATGCCTAAATGGGGTTTTGGAAGCCAAGTGTATTGTCAGGTATGCAAAACACTACCCTCTGGAGTGATAAGAAGAGAAGCTCAGCTCTGCTTGAGATACATTAAGACAATTATCTAAGATATATTTTAAGGTACCAGGAAGGGAAAATTCCTAGGTTTGAAATATATTGGTAGGTAAAATAAGTAGGATCTTGTGAATGCAGACTTTTATACACAAACTCACTTCTAGTCCCTCCATTATTTATCTCTTCTTCCTCCCAGTTCTGTTCCTCTCTCTCTCTCTCCTCTTTTTTATTTCTTGTTTCGAGCTTTATCTCTTTGGGTATTTTTAATTTCTGTTCTCCCTTTTTCTTATCTTCCTTCCCTATTTCCCCCTTTTCTCTCCCTTTCTCCCTCCCTCCTCCTGACCTCTACTCTTCTGCCTATGGTCCCTCTTGCCTCCCTCTGTAGCCTTCCCTCTGCCTCTCCCATACAAGTGCAACCATCCAAACACTTTATATTTTATATCATGTTTTTACTATACCTTTTTTATGTTTAGATGTGGTTAGATTCACAAACACTATTGTGTTATAACTACCAGGAGTATTTGGTAGAGTAACATGCTGTTTCCCAGCTTAAAGTCTGGGAGCAAAAGGCTATAAAATATAGCCTCCATGTGTAGTAGGCCATACCATCTAGGTTTGTGGAGATACCCCCTATGATGCTTGCAGAACAAACAAAAAATAGTTTAACAGCGCATTGCTAAGGGTATATTCCTGTTGTTAAATGACACATGGCTGTAATGTATGATCTCACTTAAAAATAAAATTGGAAAAAGCACAGAACAGAATGGTGGTTGCCTGCAGCTAGGACATATGGGAGATGAGGATATATTGTTTAAAGGGTACAAACCTCTAGTTCTAGGATGAATAAATTCCAGACACCTATGGTACAGCAGGGTAACTGTAATTCATGGTACTGTGTTGCATACTTTAAAGTTGCTGTGAGAGTAGACTTTAAATATTCTCACCATAAGGGCAACAACAGAATGGTAATTATGTGATTTGAAGTGTGTGTTAACTAACCCTATTTCAGTAAACATTTGGCAGTATGCACATATATCACATCAGCACATTTTACACCTGAAACTTACACAATGTATCAATTATATCTCACTCAAGGTGGAAGAAAAAAGATGACAATGAAAAGATGAAAAGAAAGAGCAGACGACTATTCACTTGGGGTAGTCCACCATGGAAAACACACATCTGATAATCAGCCCAGCTGGGTTAACTATCTTGCAAAGGCTATTGCAGAGCAGCTGCAGTGATCGTGAACACAGAACTTTGTATTTTTTCTCAATAATTCAGTAAATGTTCATTTGGAGAATCGTTCATTCAGGAAATTTTCTTTTGGCAAATTTGCTTGCAGTAGTAAATTGGTCATTTGGTTAATTGTGTTTAAATGAAACACAATTTGGTGATTTTCTGTTCATTGGCCAGAACTTGAGCAAAATCAGGGTGCTTCTCGGTGAGGATTTAGCTTTGGTGAGCTTTGTACAGTGTCAAGTTGGTTTTAGTTATGGAGGGAGAATGTAAAAATTAAAGATCACTGCAATGTATGTGGAGTCAGTGAAAAATAAAGAAATATTAAGGAAGTTATTCAAATAGCTATTATTTTCTTTAAAATCATTTTAAGTTTGAACAGAGCAAGTATGAGTAAGCTTGGGGAGGTCAGTAAGATTATCAAAGCCATCCATAAACAAAAATTATAGGCAAAAAACATATTTGTAAATCTATCAGAAGATGAACATTAGAAATGTACAATTAGAGTTGATTAAACCATAGAGCTAATAGTTTTGTTTGCATACTTCTTTGAATAAGAAAATAGTGAAGTATTTTCATTTCTGTATAGTACTATGAGATGAGTCAAATGCATATTAAAGGCATCTAAAATTATACTCTTACACATAGGGAATTAACAGTTGCTTAACACATTTTTACTGTTTTACTGCTGCTGATATTTTGTGTTTCTCTTGATGTGCTCTGATTTTATTTTTAGCCATACTTAATTTTATATCTATATTCATTATTATTCCTTTATATTTTTTAACAGTATGATTTAGTATGAGATGAGTAAAATTTATTTTTGTTTAGTAACGAATGAGGAAATCTTGTTGAGGTATTGTTTGTGTAACTTGTTATGTTTGCTCTGTTTTTTAATGTGAAAATATCAAATATAATATATACAATGAACACATAACTTTATTGTTACAAAAACTGAGATCATCAAAAGATATGACAAAATAAATAACACAATAAATCAGTTCATGAAATAATTAAGCAGCATGTGTCTCCTGTGGCACCTTTGGTGACTAGTGTTTACTACTTTCTTTTAGGTTTTTAGTGAGTTGTGGTCAACTACATTCTTTTCTTTAAATCAATGGTTCTCATATGATTTTAAAACTTTGTTTGATTTCACACTATTGTCTCAGGGAAGTACCCAGGGAATGTGACACTCTTCTAAAAACAGTGTGTTATTGATTTCTTTCATCATATTTTTCTTTCCAGGATTAGTATTTAATATAAAGTTTATTAAAGGTGTTTTTTTTATTGATCTCAAACCCCAACAAACTAATAATTTCTGTGGGTATGGTATTCAAAGTACCAGTGTCAGAAACTGCATTTTTTACTATTTCCATATCATCTTCACTTTCTCTGTATATTTTGTTGTCTTTATTTTCTTACAACAAGATGATAAAATGTAAAAGGCAAGAAAATCTGTGGATCCATGTGTAGACTTCAAAGGGTCTACTAATCCTAAAATGTGCATATATTTTTGGGCACCTATCTATGGGTAAGGAGAAGAACATATCTTCATTTTGGCAGTCTCCCTTTGTTTGTTTTTATGTATAGAGCTGCTATGTTTCCCAGTTTTGGTAGAATGGCCTTATAGTAGGTAACCTGTAGAGGCTTCCTGTTAACTCAAGCAGGGCACTCCAAGTGCACAACCCTGTGTGGACTGTGTACACCCGTCTTTGTACTTGAGCCTTGGTTGCTGATAGCACATCAATGGGAAGTATTTACCTTCAGGCCAATTAGCTGAAATTGGCTGCCATTGGCTGTGTCCACTTTGGAGGACCAGCTGTGCTGGGGGCCCACCCTACAGAGCAGAAAGTACTTCAACAAGGCTTTGTGGGCTGCTGAGTATGCTCCTTGAGTGTGTCACTTGTGAAAGTAGTTTAGTTGGGTGACTCCTCAAACTGGTCTGAAGCTATCCACCAGGTGCACTGGCTCTGGAGTCTCCTGGGAGATGCAGACCAAAGTCAACAGCCACCATTGTTCTTTCCAGAACTACCACCCTACATAAGCTACAAAGCGATCTGCTGATGGCTGGTATTTGTCTTGGGCTTAAATTTATCAGAAGAGGACAAGCTGGGAACCAAACTCAGTTTTGTTAGTGCCTGGCCTGTGGCCATTTAGCTAGAGGTAAGGACACACAGAAGCCAGATGCAGCATGCTTGATAAATTTTAGTCTGAAGCATGAGCCAAAAAAAGACAGTTTGGATGAAAAGGCCCCTGGAAACAGCTTGAGGGAGCCTTCAAGTTGTGTGGATCAGGGTCTTAGGGAATCACCATGGCAGGGCAAACAATAATAGCCAGGTTGATGGAGATTCAGATATAGCACTTGCCTGCCAGCTTCCTGAGGTTCAGGCTCAGAAAAGGAATACTGGCCTCTTCCAGCACTTCTGACTGGGAGAAAGCTGCGCCTCCAGCTCTCACCAGACAATTCAGCTCCTCTTTTTGTCCCTGCTGCCTTTTGAGCTGCTGTCCCTTTTGAGCTTAGACAGGGTGAATCAAAGTAAGTGTATGTGAAATCTGTTTAAGATAAATGTTTGGGACTCCAGCGACCCTCCATCTCAGTCAGCCAAAATTTCCACCAGGTTTTACAGACAGAAATTATAGGAACTTCTCTTGGCACTGAAACTCTGGGCTGGGAGAGAGGGGAACAGATGTGGAACTGGGACCTCTTGTTCCTCAGTGGGACCTCCACAGCTGAGATATTTCTCTCCGTTCTTATATGCTACATGTGGATGTGGAACCAGCTTGTTTTTCCTCTCTGCCCCTCCAGCCCTCCTACTAGTCTTGATGGAGCTTCTTCTTCTTCATATCCTTGTTGTAGGATTTCTGTTTAGCTATATTTCAGGTGGTTCTGAATGATGGCTGTTCTGAAGTTTAGTTGTAATTTTGATGTGGTTGCAGGAGAATGTGAGCATGGCATTTGCCTTTGTTGCCATCTTGATGGGAAGTCTGGAGATACCATTATCTCTAATTTTTGACAATAGTTCAAATGAACTATTATATGCCAGGAAAAATATGTGTGTGTGTATGTGTATGTATATGTATATGTATATATATATATATATATATATATATATATATATATATATATATAAATATATATATATATATATATACCATGAACACATTCACTTCAAATTCTCATTGATAGAATGAAATTAAGTGCTATTCCATGTGAGCCTCTCTGGCCCAAGTTAGTTTAGTGTGTACTAGTAAATACAGAGACATTATCATGCTTACAAGGGAAAACTGTATTTGATTGGGTATTTTGAAATTCTAACATCTTCTACTTATAACACATTTCACATTTTATCTTTTTAATTGTTAATTATGACATTTTATAGAATTATGGAGAAGAAAAATAGTAATTTGTTCAGTTTGGGTTTGGCTATCTTCATGTGATGCTGGGAATAGGCACTACAGAATTCTAGGAGCAAACAGAGGGAGGGATGCCGTGAAAGTGGCTGTTATCCTGCATTTTCAATGTACATTCTCTTATTTTTGGATCGCTATCTAGCATTTTTCCAACTTTCATTCATTTATCAATTTATATTGCCCAAGGATTGGGTTAATTTGATATATTACATAAAACAACAAGTTAAAAATAAAACTACAATGGAACTCAACAAATATCAAATTTTATTCTAGGTAGAAAAATTTCACATTTTATTAGATTGATAGGTCATCAATATTAAGACTATTGTATTATAAGATATTACTTGATTTAAATTTCTATTACTAAAATGTTGAAACTCTGAAGATTTTAAAAGGAGGTAACGAATGATATTTGATTAGATGACTAAAAATGTTTTGTAAATATTTTTATTTTCTGTATTACCAAAATGAATATAATAAATAGTAAAATTATATATTTAAGATGGATTTTAAAAATTACATTTTTTATGTGTAACTAACTGGGTAATAGCAGAAATAAAGTAATATAAAGTATAAATAAAATATAGCTTCAAAAATAGTAGTGATTTATAATCAAATCTTTTTCCCAAATGAATAATAGCAGAAAAAAAATAATATAAAATTATATAAAATATATTCAAAGGATAGTAGTTATTATAGCCCCCAAATAAAATAAATATCCTTGAGTTCATAATAATACAAAGTAATATTGGTGAAGAAAGGAAAACTATTACAGAAAAATTCAAATAAATGAATGTGTAACTAAGGAGGGAAATGTCAAAATCAACATTATAAAATTAATGTTAAAGAATTGCTATAAGCAGGATCCAATGATGAAGGCAAATATTAGTGTGTAAAATTGTAAATATATCTTGTTGGAATTTTCTGCATAACCTAAAGTACCTCCCACAAAATATGTATTACCTTTGCGGGGATTTTAGCACATGTCTAAACATTCTTGGATTACTTTCTCTCCAGCAGAGAAAACTAATTTCCTTCTCCTTGAGTATGTTTAGATACAGCCACTTGGTTCTAACTAATAGGATGTGGAAAAGGAAAAGCAATAAATTTACAATGCAGTTGCCTGGTGGACACTATCTTAATTAAGTGATCAAAGTGAACATCACCTGTAGTAAACATATTGGTATCATGTATTCCCAAATATTATATTGTGAGAAAGGCACATCATCTCACTGGTGCTATCTATAATTTCAGGATAATTGTGAAAATCATCAAGTTAGTCATTCTAAAAAATAAATGACCAGTATTCTTCAAAAGTGTCTTGGTCATGAAATTCAAGAAAGGACTAACTTTTACAGATTGAGAAAACCTAAGGACACATAACAGCTAAATGTAATATGGGATCCTGGATTTTATTCCAGAAAAGTAAAAAGTTATTTAAAATAATTTCTGGAGATGTTTATACATCATGGTGCCCATAGATAACAAAACTGTATTATATACTTAAAATTTACTAAGAGGGTACATATTATGTGAAGAATTCTACTAGATACACAAATGCTTAATAATAGTAACAATCTACCCTAATAAAAGAGAAACATGCAAAGAGACCACACGTCTGCATCATCCACCACCCAATAAGGAGTGAGTATGCAAATTAACCCAACAATTTGCATATGCAGGTGAGGAGCAGCCAGGTGAGTAGGGACACCTGCTATGAAGGAAAGGGCAGGGGGCAGAGGGAGCTATAGGAGTGACACTCCAGCCAGAGCAGAGAAGACTGAAAGCTTCTGCCTGAGGGAACACTGAAGGCTCTGGCCAGAGTGAAGATGAAAGGCAGCAGCCAGAGTGAAGGCCCGGATCCCAGGTGCCAGAGGAAAACTGGTGCTGGTAGCTAGTAGATGGAAGGCTTATTGCACGAATCTTTGTGCAATGGGTCTCTAGTAATAAAAATAAAAAGGGTGGAAAGAAACTTTGAGAGGTTAAAGATATGTTTATGGCCCTAATGGTGGTGATGGTTTCACAGGTATATATTATCCCCAAACTTACTGAATTATAGTCAACACATATATATATAGTGTGTTACATGCCAATAATACTTGAATAAAGTATTCCATAAAAAAATAAAACCTGCCGAGACTGGTTTGGCTCAGTGGATAGAGCGTCGGCCTGCGGACTGAAGGGTTCCAGGTTCGATTCTGGTCAGGGGCATGTACCTTGCTTGCGGGCACATCTCCAGTGTGGGGCATGCAGGAGGCAGCTGATCGATGTCTCTTTCTCATTGATGTTTCTGACTTTCTATCCCTCTCCCTTCCTCTCTGTAAAAAATCAATAAAATATATTAAAAAATAAAAAGAAAAAAAGAAAAAACCTGAGAAAATTTGAATAAAGTATGTTGTTTCCTTGATAACATTACATCAATGTTAATTTATTCATTTTGCTTATTATATGAAGACTAGAGACCCAGTGCATGAAATTTGTGCATGGGGGTGGGGTGTCCTTCTCCAATCTGGGACCCCTTGAGGGATGTTCAACTGCTCATTTAGGCTAGAACCCATAGGATAGGGCCTAAATGGGCAGTCGGACATCCCTCTCACAATCCAAGACTGCTGGCTCCCAAATGCTCACCTGCCTGCCTACCTGACTGCCCCTACCTGCTTCTGCCTGCCAGCCTGATCACACCCTAACCATTCCCCTGCCAGCTTGATTGATGTCTAACTGCTCCCCTTCCAGCCTGTTTGCTCCTAACTGCCCTCCCTTGCAGGCCTGGTCACCCTTAACTGCCCTCCCCTGCAGTCATGGTACCCCCCAACTTCCCTTCTCTGCCGACCTGGTCACCCCTGACTGCCCTCCCCTGCAGGCTTGATCACCCCTGGTTACCCTTAACTGCCCTCCCCTGAAGTAATGGTACCCCCCCAACTTCCCTTCTTTGCAGGCCTGGTCTCTCCCAACTGCCCTCCCTTGCTGGCCATCTTGTGGTGACTATCTTGTGTCCACATGGGGCAAGATTTTTGACCACATGGGGGAAGCCATTCTGTGTTTTGGAGTGATGGTCAATCTGCATATTACTCTTTTAGTAGATAGGATAGGGGCCTGGTTTATGGGTTTGCCCTGAAGGGTGTCCCAGGTAAGGGTAGGGTATTTTTGGGGGCATGGGGCAACTTGGGATAGGGGCTTGTGGTGGTTTGCAGGCCAGCCATGCCCCCCAGCAACCCAAGTGGAGGCCTTGGTATGTGGGATTTATTTATCTTCTATAATTGAAATGTTATAGCCTTAAGCAGAGGCCTAGAAAGACCAGGGCTGCAGCAGCTTGATTTACTCCATCGCAGGGGAAACCCAAGCCTCCCAACTGCTTGCTCCATGGCTGCACTATCTTGGTTGGGATTAATTTGCATACTCACTCCTAATTGGCTGGTGGCATGGCTGGTGTGTATAGCAGAGTGATGGCTAATTTGCATATTACTCTTTCATTAGATAGGACTAGGCATCCCTCAGCCTGCCCAGGTCCCTCATCTGTAAAATGGGATAATTATGTTTTCCTTACAAACTTAATGTGGAGATTTAATAGAACTAACTGAATGTCTAGGAAAGAACTTTGAATAGTAGCAAACTCTCACAATCTGGGACCCCTTTGGGGTTTGTTGGACTGCTGGCTTCAGCCTGAGCTCCTGTGGAATATAGTAGTGTGCAAAATGGCAGGCAGTCAGGGACGAGCCCAGAGCCAAGCCAGGCATCTCCTCCACCCATTTCCACTCATCCTGGTCCTGCTGCATGTGCCATTGCCATTCGGTAAGCCTGCTGAGTCCTCTGGGCGAGGCAGGGCGGTGTCATTGTACTGTCATAACAACTGGTCAACTGGTTGATTGGTCAGCCAGTCGTAACACTAAGTTAGATTACCAAGATTATGTAATATTTTAACATTAGGGATAATTGGGTGAAAGATATTTGAAAGTCTGTGAAACTGCATGAAGAATATTTGAAACCCTCTGTGCTACCTTTGCTTTTATAATTCAATAAGTTTAACTTTATTTTAAAATAACGCTATTCAGAATCATTGCTATGTTAAACATAAAATAACTTCTGTGGTTTCACTGATTGTTAAATCTCACTCAGAATAGATACTTTCTCTGTGTTCCTATATTCCACAAAGTTTCCTCTATCACAGCAGTTGTCTTCTTCAAGACACTTGTATACAGAGTCTTAGACAATTCCTGATTTATGAAGGCACTCAATATATATGTAATGAATTTATATGTATGAATATCTAACATCCACTTCTAAGTATTTAGAAAGAGCTCTTATTAGTTTTACATATTTCATAGTGTACTCAATATCAAATTTGTTTTATATGGTTCAGATGAATGAAAGAACTATATGAAAATCAAAATGATTTCATTAGATTACTAGATCAACTCAAATTAATTTTATACAGTATTTCATATATAAACAGTTTGATAAAGTTTTTCTTTGTAATTTAATAAAGTAAGATTTTAATTTTTTATAATCTCAAATAATTGTATTGTAAATGTACATGTTTTATATATTAAAATTTTTGCATCTTAATCTTGTCACTATTTCAACAGCATAATAAACTTTTATACATGTATCTTTTTTTTTCAATTTCAGGAAAACTAATAAAATTCTTTCAATATAAATCCCTAAACCTCTAAGCACTTTTTAACAACTCCGTATATTGTAACATAGAAATAATGCAGTCATTTTAATCATTTCTAAACGTACAGAGAACTATTACAATTATTTTTAAATAAGCACATAACAGTGTACCAGTCATCCTGAGAAATGGAGGTTCATTAGTTTGAGTGAATGAAGTTTTTTTAACAGTGGAATCATTCTTGCCTCACAGGAAATCTCAGTATGCAGATACAGAAATTACTCCTAGATTCCAAAAGTATTCATAAAAGTACATATAATTATTCTAAAATATTAAAAATTTGGTTTTACAAATATTAAATAATAAACTTCAATATTCTATATACACTGAATAATTGATTTATATGTTTTGAAGTGCAAATAATTTCTCCATTGTTTCTTCTAAATTATTTTATGTTTGGGTACTATACTTTCCTCATATATTAAGTTATGTTGCTTAAATACATTATGGTATGTATCTTATTTATAATATAAGTAGATTTTTACTTTATGTGAATAATTCAGTTTATGGAGAGAAACTATTTTATTTTAATTTGTAGAAATTATATAGAAGAAAATTTTTAGGAGAAAAATTATACTAGATTTCCAGTACTTGTAAAATATACTATAATGCTGCTGCTGATGCTGATGCTGCTGGTGATGATCTTAAAAAACATATTAACATGTATTTATATATCACCCCATTTTGGACAATAATTTTCAAATTAGAAAACGCTTATGCTCTTCTAGCACAGAGTATGTGTTTAATAAATATTTGCTGTAGTACAATTGACACAGTGACTATTGAACAGAAAAGTGTCATTGCCTTTTGGAATTATTATTGGCTTTTGGAATTAATTGATTGTGCTAACTGGAATAAATCCCAGATGGGACTGTTAACATAAAATTATTTTCTTAACCTTCACCTGAGGATATGCTTATTGATTTTAGAGAGAGAGGAAAGGGGAGAGAGAGGAAGAGCAACATTGATGTGAGAAACAACCATTGATTGCTTCGCCATATCTTCCTTGACCTGTTATCAGACCCACAAACTAGCCACCCGGCCAGGCAAAAGATGATTCTTGATGAGACACACAAATCTGAATGTGGAATTTGTTGTTAAGGCTGAAGAAATGAGTCTATAACTGACATATCATCAGATGGCAGAAAAAATCGTTCAATAATATATTCACGATGAGGAGAATTATTTATATGACAAAACTCCTAAGGTTTAAAACAGGAGAGTGACATGAACTTCAGCTTTTTTCATTAATAGAACTCATTACTATCTTATTATGCTTAGAAATTAACTTTCTTCTTCATGAAATGAAATATTAAGTACTTACGTTTTTATGAGGAATTACAAAAGGACTTTTGCATATTTAATCAATAGGTTGAGGAATAGATTTTATTTTATTTGAGATACCCAAGGCCTCGTAAAGCTATAATGTTAACACTGCCCCATCCTGAGGTCTTCCAAGAATATCAAACATTTTTGTACATTTTGGAACAGGTTCCTGATCATATCCTTAAAAGTATTCTCAGTAAACTTTGAAGATACTATGGTCATTGAATTTAACTGTCTATTCCCTTAACAAGATACCTAGAACATTATTTTCTGCTGAGACTTTAGCAGAATGAAGCAACTTTTTAAAAAGTGTAACTTTAAAGCATAAGAGAACAAAGAAAACAAACTTTAATAAATATGTTGAAGAATCTCTATATACAGAAGTCCTAAGTAGAGGCTATTTGCTAGAAAGCAAATATTTAAAAAAGATTATGTAGTGAGATACTTATAAGAGAAAGATCATAAATTCTGACCCATCATTTCTTTAAACTAGAGTACATGAAAATCATGCAGGAGTAGGGTCCCTAGAGAGTGCTGACTGCTGGTTGGGGCCTCCCACCCGCTGGCTACCTGCTGCCACTGCCGGCTGGGTTGAGAGGAGCTGTGGGCAGTTGGCTGGCCGGCACCTCTCCCTGGTCAAACTCCCAGTCGCGGTTGAGGGGGCAATTTGCATATTAGGCTTTTATTATATAGGATTTCTCTGCCATACCAGTCTTCTATATTTTATATTTCTGCTTTTATCTCTTCTCCTCAGGAGAAAACCCTTGGAGAAATGCAGAGGAGAGAATAATTTGGATAACCCTTTATTTGATTACTATGTGATAGTTCAGTGGAAAGAGCACAGACTTTGGAATCAGACAGACCTGTCTCTGAATCCTAACTTCAGTCATTTCCTTGAATAAGATCCTTAAGTTGTATACAGCATAATGATTTTTTACACCATTCTAATCATGCAAACATGCATACATATATTGAAGGCACATTTATGGAAAAAAAACATGGAAAATATTGATCAGGAAATAATCAAGAAGTAAAGAATAAAGTCAAGTGGAATTTGTGAAACTTCATTTATTCACCTGCATTGATCTATTGATCTAACATAAGTCTTACTCTTTTTGATGTATCACAAATTGATGAACAAGAGAACATAATAGATTCTACTTGTATATATACTTCCCTTTCATCAGTAGTTTTTTTTTAAATCAATTAATGGCCTCCAATATCATAACAAAGGGGTTCTTTTACAATGATGTACCTACTTTGAGCAAACTCTCTAAAAGAAGCCCATTACATTTGACATACTAACTGCTCAGAGTACAGGTCATTTTTCATGTGTATAAAAGTCCAAATATGGCTCAATTTATCATGATCCAACTATTTTAGCAGTGTTACATTATTTCAATAAGGACTACTAATTTGTCCCTGCCTCCCTAATATTCATGTCCCTATGCAACATAACTTTATCTTTCTACTTAAAAATGGATTCTAATTCTCCACCACTTGAATATGAAATTGGCTTTTGATTAGATTTTTCCAATTGCAAATAGAAAACATGACACATACTAGGACTTGAAAATTATTTTTGGATTGGTCTGTGCCTTCTATTAATGATGAAAACCCTTCTCCCAGCTAAGCAAGCCCGAGTTAGGAGGATGAGAGAGGTCTTAGCCTTCTCAGACATCCCATCTCCCAATCCCCACCTACCCTTCATTAATTGGATCAGATTTGAAAAATTGCCAAAATGTACTCATCAGGAGAATATAATAACTTTTTTTAAATTTTTTTGACTTGCTTAGTATTAAGGTATTGTATTATGTAAACTGATACAGACATTGAAGGTGGGGTGCTGCATAACAACAAGTTCCAAAGTTTTTGGAAAGGGTAGTTGGCAGAATTTTGATAAGCTGTGAGGAAACATAAAAAGACTGAAAAATGTGCAAAGTAGTTTGATGCTGGAAAAGTAGTGAGGGAACTAAAGCAAGCTAAAATATATTTTGTTCCTTTTATCAATATAAAAGTATACATAGTATTTTCAACATCCAGAGATTATTCTTACAATCTGTGTTTTTTCCATTTATTTCTTGATCACTCTTGTTAAGGATTTGTTAGTTTTTTGTTCTTCTGTGAGAACATTTTGTTTCATTAATAGTCATTCTAAGAGTGTGAGGTGATATCTCTTTGTGGTTCAGTTTGCATTTCCCTGAGGTTCCTAAAATTATTTTATTTTGACTTCTTGTACTGTATGTCCTGTTCCTTGCTAAAAAAAATTAGAGATTGCAAGTCAGTTTTATGACCTTTTAATTACTTTTTAAATATTGTAATTCATGATTTCTTCATTCTATTTCTCAGGGAAGTAAAAAAGTACCTATTGTGCACTGCTGTCCTTGTATTTATTTAATTAACTTTTTCACTTTTATTTTTATTTAATTTTTTAATTAATTAATTAATTATTTTCCCCATATTGCCCTCCCCACCCCTAGTACATGCCCTCATCTGCCCACACACACCCGCCTTCCCCCATTGCCCTGTATCCACTGGCTATGCCTACACACACATGCACACAAGTTCTTCCCTTATTCTCCTATAGGTCCTTCCTCCCCAACTTCCCCTGCCTTCCCACTGTAGCACGACAGTCTGCTCATTGTTTCTTTACCTCTGCATCTGCTTCCCCCCCCTCCACCCCTGTTTCTTGTCTTTAAAAACATCTTGCCCCTGTAGGCTAGAAATAAACCCACCAAAGCAAAATAAATATGATTGAGTCCCAATTTCAATGTCCGATAGCTTTGAGTCCCAGTTTCAGTGTCAGACAGTTCCTTATATGTACATCTCATCAATGGTATGTGGATACTGGACAGATGGTGGCGATGCTGGTCCGATCCTCTCTGGTTTGGTCCTGGGCATCTTGTAGTGATGCTCAGCTACTAACTGCTCACATGGCAAGGCGTTGTCAGCGTCTTCCATCTCTGGACTGTTTCTCCTCTTGCTTTTGTGTTTGGCGCAGACCTGTTAGTTCCTCTCTGTTACAGGAGTCCACTTGGTTTTGGAGTTTATTTTAGATGATTTCCACATATTTCTCCATAGCAACATTGTTCAAGGTGTAATCAAAAGATCTCAGTGAGCCCTTAAAACTCTCAAGATTAAGCTATTTTTATGAATAATATTAAGATGCTATTTTTCTTTTTTGCCTCAATCCTCCACTGGCTTCATAATATATAATGGACAAGCAGCAGACTGTATGCTTTATCAGATCTGAGCACCCAACTTCCATTAAGTCACACATTAAAGAAATTTGAGAAAATGTATAACAGTGAGTAAATGTAAAACAACAAGTCCACTGTCTATTATTTTTTACTTGTTTTGAAAATAGAGCTATTTTTCATAGACTGTTATTTTTTAAAACAGATAATAGATTTATTATTTTTATTGTAAAATTAAATTATAATTACATTTAAATTTTGTATTAATTTTTATTATGAGAAATGTCCATATATATAACCAGTGGTATGCTGGAATTGGTTTGCACAGGCTTTCAAAAGCTGACTGCACACAACTCTTTCCAGTGTGTGTTCACTGACATCACATTGGTAGCTTACAATTTAATATAGTGAAATTTATAACATCACAGAAATCAGCAAATGCTACACAATTTGGAATTTGTTCAAACCACAACCCCCTTATCTTTGAGAGCTGATTATTAAATATTTACCAGATTGTGCAGCTGGAATGACTCAATTGTTGAGCATTGACCTATGAACCAGGAGGTCATGGTTTGATTCCCAGTTAGGACACATGCTCAGGTCGTGGGCTCCACCTTCAGTGTGGGGTATCCAGGAGGTATCTGATCAATGATTCTCTCTCATCATTGATGTTTCTATCTCTCCCTCTCCCTTCCTCTTGGGAATAAATAAAAATATATTACAAAATATCTGCCACATCACTGGATGTAATCCCCATGATTAAATTATTTTTGATTTCTTGAAACGAAAATGTTTGAGAACCATGTTTCTATTGTACCCTTCAAGGCATATCCACCTAAAATCAGTTTGGAAAATAATAAATTCTTTATTAACAAAATCTTGTCATATCCAACTTCCTGACTTCCTAACTTCTTTAGCAATGTTGTAGAAACATAGAGCATAGGTGTGCATTTTCCTATGGCTTTTTCAAAAAAAGTTTTAGATGACTAATCCCTAATAGAACAACAAAAATCCCATAAAATATTACACTTACTTAAAAAAAAATAAAAGCCTGTTGTGTTGACTATTGTCAGAGAATATAGAGGTTGTATTTTGTGTTCATACAATGGGTACATTATGTGAGCATGACAAAGTAATTTAAGGAAAATAACTAATCTCTAGAAATCAAAGAATTGTGAGTCTTACTTTTAGTCCCACCATCTTGGCCAGTTATTTTCACTGGTAGAAAAAATGAGATAATTGTGTCAATACTACCCAAATCACAGGGCTATTTTAAATATTAATGAGAAAACTAGTATTAAAATACTCTGTATATAACAGTGCTCTATAAATACTAATATATTATAATAAAATATTAGCATATATATAACATCATTATATAAAAAAGGAAAATATAAATTATGTAAATCTATCTTTAAATAACCATGGAAACTATATTAATTAATTTAGTTATTAATTGTCTTACTAAACAGTAACATAACTTTGGTTATTTTATTTATATAAAATTTACTTAGTATATTCAGCATGAGAAACCTCTTTTTTCTTTGAAAATAAAATATATTGTGGATATTTTTATTTATATTACAAAATACTGAAATGTAAGTGATTATAAAGTAATTTCTACAGGTATTAATGCAGAAAATAATTTATGCATGTGCATATGCTTATCCTTATTATTAGTATGACATTTTTTTCCCATTACAAGTGTAATCAAGTAGTCAAGATAAAATTGCAATCTAATTGTCCTTATGTGAAGGCTAGTAAATTGTTTTAAAATATTTTTGTTTAAATGGACATATAGACATAAAAATTCAAAATATTATTTGAAACTAATACAAATTATTACCAAAAACTTGGACAATGCTTAGAAATGATAGATTCAGTAAATGTTGAACTCAGGAATAAGTTTGTTTATACTAATGTATTATCATTTTAAAAATGAGTATTTTGAAGTATAGAAACTTTATATTTGAGGATTCCAAATAGACATGCATTTTAAAATGGTATGCTAAGGTTTACAACACTTTCCATAATAAAACTCATTTTTCATGGGATGACAGGGGAGGAAATTGAAATCTGCTGCTCATTTTATAGCTGAGCAAACTTCTAAGAGGTAAACATTCATATATTTCATATGGTTCCCTCTGTAAATAACTTATTTAAGACTTACGGGATTTAGCAATCTGTATCAATGAATATGCATCTTTTACGAAGTGATATTTTTTGGTGACTCATTTAAATATTGCTTAACTTTAAACTCTATTTACCATCCTGTTTTTTATTATATAGAGTTCATAGAGTTTATTTTTATCTGCTGATAGATACCTATACAAAATACTAAAATGTCACAAAAAACATAGCTCCAAATATTTATTATCAAGTATCAAACACACATATTATTTTTAATTGTTTTGAAATTATCACTTTTTAACAAAATATATACTGATAATATTTTCTGTCTAGTCCTTTATCTTTGGCTTTTATTTTCCTCAAGAGCTAATTTAATATACAATGTATTGGAATTAGATTAATACAGAATTCCCATTTATGTTAATGAA
Source organism: Lasiurus cinereus (assembly GCA_011751065.1). NCBI lineage: Eukaryota > Metazoa > Chordata > Mammalia > Chiroptera > Vespertilionidae > Lasiurus > Lasiurus cinereus. The sequence continues at coordinate 62,679,971 of JAAGEH010000018.1, forward strand.
ATTTTTTAGAAACAATTTCAATCTAATATAACTACATATTATGTACAAAAATATATATTCATACACATTCTTGCATAAACATATTCTAAATATGAATTTATATTATCAGTATAAAAGCAACATATTTGCTTACCAGCTTTCCAATACATATCTTCAAAAATAATTAGTTTTCAAAATCTAGTCTTTAATGTAAAATTTTAGCATTACTATGTTTTATTGGTGGTATTGATATGGAATTTTTGGACTGGAACCCAGATTCTTTGTCCCTCGGAATCTGAGAATGAATCCACGGACAGAAAGTGGTATAGCAAAGGTGGAGATTTATTGAAGAACGAGTACAAACTCCAACGTGGGGAGAGGGAAAGAGCCCACAGAATGGACTCCCAAGTAGGGAGAAGGGAAGGGTCCCACTGAGTTCCTTTTCCCTATGGCTGTAGGTCTTGGTGCACTGAGATCCATTCTGATTGGTCACTATTCTCTTAGACTGTTTACAATAGTAACTCTTGGGCTCAAAGGTTGAACCCCACATGGAACATGTGAGGTTCTCCCACTTCCCCCTTCCTTATTGTTTTCCTGTTCCCTTTGACTTTCTTCTTCTCCTTCTAGATGAAGGGCTTCCTTCCTTTTATTTTGTAGATATAGACCTTTTGCTGTTCCCAGCTCCCTTGTTCTATGAAATGTACCTGTTGCAGCTTTCTAGCTCCTCCATTCTATGGAAATATACCTTCTGCTGCTCTGTAGCCCTGTGCTTCCTCCATAGTACCCCTAATTTCTAAAATTCCTAGTATTTCCTAAACCAATCCTATTTCACTCCTAAAATTCCTGTTTTAGTACTTAAATAGATTTTTTAAAGATAAAGTCTCTGATGAAAAAAATACAAGTGAACCACAACGAATCATTTGTCATAAATTGTTTATATTTTATGTGTGTCAAATTTTAATCTTTATCGTATTAATTAATTTGCAACTTCAGAAGTAAATCTTGTCATATTCACAAAATTTACTTGAATCATATTGCAGCTACATTTCTCTCCCAACATACTTATTACAGTCTTATTGTCATAATGTTTTACACTACATTGATTGTGATGGGGAGCATAAGACATTTTTAGGGCTAACAGTCTGAATTTGTTCCAGTAACCTGCTTTCTACTGCCCTTTCTTGCTAGCCAATAATTAACTCCATTTGTCTAAGAATGTTGGAGACTAACAGCCGGACTCTACCTAGTTAATCAATGTTAATAATACACATTCCTGAATGTGTATATTTATGTTAATAATGCCCATTCTTTTGTTATCTGGTTCTGCAATACCTATTTACCTAATACTTCCAATATAAGGGGCCTAAACCAAGGATGTAACAGCTAACTAGAGGGAGGTCACTGGCGCCATCCAGGATGGACATTAGGTACAATCTAAAGTAACCATTCTAATTGATTCTTGAGGAGGAAGAGGGTGAGGGCGGCTGTGAGAGTCCACAACAGAAGAAACAAAGAAACTCAGAAATATGTGAAGAGAAAATCTCACTGTCTAAGTTGTGCAGGATCTGGATCTTAAAGTCCCCTGAACCAGCAGCGCTGTTTTGAACAAAGGCTTTCCTGAAACCTCAGCTTCCAACTGTCTCTTCCATGCCAATTCTATAAATTCCATATTCCATAACAATTGTAGCCTCTGTCTTGCCACACTATTCCTGCCAGTTACTCTTACTGTTTAGTTTACTAATTCGTCTACTCAATCCATTCTTCTCTTCCTCACCCTCCTGTCCAATTACTATTTTATGGCGTGCCTATGTGCCTATTAAGACATGTATCTATAATAGATTATGCATCATAGCATTACTTTTTGTCCTCATTAATTATGCTGCTGAATAATAGAACATAAACAAATCTGTTAAACTTATTGAACATAGATTTATCTGATTTTTAAAAATTCAGATAACATAAGCAATTGCTAGCAATTCTACATTTCAGTTTGTGTTTCCATAATTTTTCAAGTGTATAATGGAAAGTACAGTCCTTATAAACTTTTATTTTTAATTCAGCTACAGACTCCTTCAAATTTTAAGTGTCTTATCTTGGACAAATTAACCCCTATAAATTATAGTTTTTATTTCTAATAACCAGACTCACTAATACTACTTATTTCACTGTAGTTAAGTGAAATAATAAAGTGTTTGCTATCATCGTCAACAAATTTGAAGCTTAAGATGTGCTACTTTATTTCCTTACAAATACAGTTAAAACAATGCAGACATTTTTTTGTCTATTTAACAAAATTTAATGCCCTTAATTCTTATTACTATGTGATTTTAAATGTTATTTGATAAAACATCTAAGTGAAACAGAGATTTTAGGGATAAAATAGGACAGGTTTAGGAAATACTAGAAATTTTGGAAATTAAAGGAATCATGGCTTCATAGCAGCAGATGGTATATTTCCATAGAATGAGGGAGGTGAAAACAGCAAAAAGTCTATATTTACAAAATGAAGAGAAGGAAGCCCTAACTCTAGAAGGAGAAGAAGAAAGCCCAAAGGGAATCTTACCTAATAATAGAGAAACTTGTAAATTGACCATACCTCTGCTACACCCACAGCCAATCAGAATGAGTGTACAAATTAACCCAACAAAGATGGTGGTTAATTTGCATACATACCTGGGTCCCAGAAACCTTCTCGGCACCCAGGTCACTCCCAGCCGGCAATTGGACAGAGGCTTTAGGCTTGGGAAGGGGCTGAGCCTGGAATTTGAGGGAAAGGGAAAAAAAAATCAATAGAAACATATTCTCAGGTAAGGATAGAAAGAAAAAGAAAGAAAGAAATGTCATATCCTATGAAGGACACATCTTGAAAATGCTTAAAGAAAGTTGTCATTTTTTCATGGTGATGGGACTGGAGTCCATGTTGATGAAAATACCTTGTTGGCTGCAGTGACTGGCAGTGGCTGCAGCAGCAGGGTAATGGGTCTGGCACCTTCCCCTGATCAGCCTGGTTGCCTCTCAAAAAGGGTGGCCAGACTGGCTTAGGCCCACTCTCAATAGGGAGCAGGCCTAAGCCATCAGTAGGACATCCTCTGTGGGCTCCCAGTATGTGAGAGGGGGAAGGCTGGGTTGAGGGACCCCTCCCCAGTGTAAAAATTTCACTCACCAGGCCCTTAGTAGGAAAATAATAAGGAAGGAGGTGGGGAGAACCTCACATGTCTCATGTAAGGTTCAGCCTTTGAGCTCAGGAGTTACTATAGTAACCAGTCTAACGTAATAGTGAGCAATCAGAGGGGATATCAAGGCATAAGGATCTACAGCCTTTGTAAGCCATAGGGAAAAACTCAATGGGACCCTTTCCTCCTCCACACATGGGAGTCCATTCTGTGGGATTCTTTCCCTCTCCCTATGTGGGAGTCTGTACTTGTTCTTTAATAAATTTCTACCTTTGCTATACCATCTTCTGTCCATGGATTCATTCTTAGATTCTGGAGGACAAAGAATTTGGGTTCTACTCCAAAAATTCCATTTCATTGCCATCACATAAATTACATCATTTTAGTTCTTTTAAATTAATAAATTCTAAATAACAACTCCATGTATCACCTACTATATTTATTCTACTCTATCTCTCAACTATGTAATTCAGCTACTTAGCCCCGTTAACTCAAGTGTAAATAAATAAATTTTTAAAAAACAGTGATAGTGATAATGTGTAACTTCCTAATGAGGATTTTTTAAACTTACTTTTAAGGATCTGAGGACTAGAAAGTGAAAGGACAAATAAACAAAAGTTTTGAAACCACAAGAAACTTCTGGGAATTCAGTCATGGGAAAGAAAGAGTTACCTTCAAAAAGTTCCTTACAATTTAGTATAGAAAAGACACACTGAAATATTATTTGAACATTAGGCATATTTAAATGGTTATAAAAATAGGCATACAAATATTTTGAAGATTTGAAGATAATAAACAAATAAATATAATTGTCAGTTCAAAGGGAAATGCTTATGATGTCTGTCTTGCCTTATATTTTTCCTCTGACTGAGCATAGTAGAGGCCCAATGCACAAAGAGTCATGCAAGTACGGACCTTCCTTCCCCTAGCTGCCAGCTGCACCATCGCTCCAACCTATAGCCACCTTTCTGCTTTCCCACGCTGCCCAGAGGCACTGAGCAGCTGGGGTGGTGCCTGTGTATGCAAATTAATCTGCCATCTTTATTGGGTTAATTTGTATACTCACTCCCAATTGGCTGGCGGGCATCATGAAGGTGTAGTCAATTAGCATGTTACTCTTTTATTTGGTAGATATTTATCTCTTAGCAGACTGTAGGTATTTGATGCCTTCTTATCACTACCCTCACCCCTATCCAGAGAATTGAAATTATTCTCTAATCAAGACAAGCTGACTTGTTTTAAAGAATTTTCAAGAAGATGAAAATACTTTAGTGTCTTACTCCTTTACCTGAAGCAAAAAAGCAAAAAAAAAAATGTTTAACTCCTAATACTTTTCCCTATCTTATTTTATTTTTCACCCTTTAGAAACTGGAGGGAAAACGATAGCACCAACAACAACATTCCTTCCTTTCAAAGGAGAAGTTTTGACTCTCCTACCCTTTAAGTTTTGGGGGAAAAGTATTATTCAGGCTGTATTTTCCAATGGCATTTTTCAAACTACATTTGAGTTTGGAAGCTCATAAACACAAAATCCATTTTTTAAAATCAGCCTTTATATTGTTTGATTGAAAGTACTTTCTGGAAAGACAAATTCCATGATTCAAAAAAATATTTTAAATGGTCTAATGCCTCATGTAAAATAGCAATGTTATGCACCTAAAAATAAAACAAGTAAAACATGCCCAAAACTATACAATTAAAATAAATCAGTGGTTGATATACATATATCTATCAACCATCTTGTATTAACTACATGGAACCCCTACAGATTTTGGAGAAAGGAAATCCTTGGATCTTTTTCTTTTAAGTGGGAAAGGAAAATATAAGCATATTGGTTAGATGTCAGTTTTTATGCCATAATGAATTTTATGTGTTTTATAGGGTATTTTAAATTTTTTAATTTTCTAGCTTCACCACATAATAAGTTGTTTACAGTCAGATTTATAGAATATTCAGTTCCCTTGTAATTCTCAGTGGCATTTAATATATGACTGTATGTGTCCTAAACCTATCACTCTGAGCTAAGAATGTATAGGAAGCTCTGGCTGTTGTAGACAATGCAGCAAGGAGTGACCTTTTGCTAACACAAGAGAGAGAGCAGACTAAATTTCAGTGACTTCTGAACAGGTGAATATTTATCTCTCTAACAAAGTGGCAGAGGCATGTAGAACCCATTCATAGCAGAGTAGCACCGGTCAGAGGCAGAGAGATGGAATCTATGAACAAAGCACAAATAATAGAAGCCATTCTGGAGAGAATAGAACTTATGCCAGGCATATCTACAAAAATAGTAAGTGAATGAAAATACATATGTTGCAGATTTGGATAGATCTCAATATAGTAAACTGGGAATAAGAGTTGCACTGATTTAATTTTTTCTTCCATAGGTATGAATCTGAATAAAACATATGACATTTATAGTTTTAATACATACATGTGTATATGTCCCTATAGAGAGAGACCATTTAACTTTCAAATTAACACTTTAATAGCAACCTTTTAAACTTATATTCCATTTTTGGGGGAAAGTGTGCCCAACATAATTAAAATTTGATTCTAGGCCACCTAAACAGAATATTTCACAAGATAGTTCCTTAACAAAAATCATTACCACTTGAGTATACTAAATGTATATTTACATTAAAAACCAAAATCACCTGAGTATATTGACTCAAGTAGACAGTGGGAAAAATTGTTGAATGAGTCAAGGGTAAATAGATGAAAATAACTTGTTGGCATAATAAAAAAATTAATTGCACTGATTTCATTTATTCTTTCACAAATACTTGTGGATTTCCCATTTATATCCTTTAAACATCACCATCAATTTTTCTCTTCTAGGTAAAGTGAATATTTTAATAGTGAATGTAAAAAATGAAAATTATTCATAGAAAACTCTGGGTAAGGAGAAAGCTATTAAAAATGTGGTGCTTGGGCCACTACTTTATTGTTACATGATTTTGTAGAGAAACATATTTTCATATATAAGTAATACAGCTGAATATAAACATGCTATATCATTTAAATGGATGGAAATTAGCACTTAAATTGTAATATAACATAATTTAGTGATACATATGATTACAAATATCTATCATGATATTTATAATCAACTAGAGTCCCAATGCACAAAAACCATGCAAGAGTAAGCCTTCTTTCTCCCAGCTGCGGGCACTGGTTTCCTTCTGGCACCTGGGATCCAGGCTTTCCTCACAGCCCTGGCTTCATCCCAGAGGGAACTCTCGTATTATTAGCATATTATACTTTTATTATTATAGATAGAGCATTTCTTTCATATGGCCCACATATCTTTTTTAACATAGTATCTATTGAAACTACATATTTGAACCAAATGCATAAAAATTATCATTGCCATTATAACTATTATTCCAACTACAAATATTTTTCTAGTATGAGCAAAGACAGTAATTGAGTTTAAAATAAAATTATTTATTAGCTTATTATTTATTATCTTCATTAAATTCATTGTGCAGTGGATGTTGTACAATGCTCATTATGTTTGTATATATGTATATTTACATTATAGAATTAAATAAATATGCATTTAGTTTTATGCTAGAAAATTAATATCCTGATGGGGTAAGAAACAACAACTTGAGACTATTGGACCAACATGTAATTGAAATCTTTTTAGGAGTCAAATCCTTGTAAGTTGTTTAGCTTTATACCATGAAAACGTGGAATGTTTTTGACAACTAAGTACCTATGATAAATTAATTGAGTACATTAAACAAGCAGGTCAAATAAAATACTTCAAGGACACTCTGTTAGCCAGCCTGAAGCAATGGGACATTGGGCAGACAGATGGGAAACAATGGTAACTGACAGTACCAGCTGGCATTTAACAACCAGGAAGATAATGTTTTATACATTTTAAGAAACAAACTGAAATATTAACATGGAGAGCAAATGAAAGGCATGTAGATAAGGTCTGGCCTTTAATGGAGTCTTACTGAGTAAAGTTGGTACTATAAAACACAGGGAAAGATTACAAATTACATAGCTTTAGTTTTTGCCTTTAAACTCAGTATAAGAAATCTATGACCTATAATTTTAGTTTTAATTTTACATGCAGTAGGGAAAGAGTTGTCAAAGACTTCTTAAAAATATTATCAGATCAGCAGTAAAAATATAATTTAAATAAAACTTTCCCTTATTTTCTTTTGATAAATACAGATTACATTCCCATAGTAGTCAAATTCAATACTATTTTACAGAAATCCATTTTGATCAATAACTACAAAAGAATATCAACAGCTATTTTTTCATCTTCTCTAATGTGGGATACTTGGTTGAGAAAATATTTCAGATGTTTTCTTCACCCAGCATAGGGATTATCTAAAAATAAACAAACATGATTTTATTACAATCTGAAATAATGAAATAATGCTAGATGCTATACTTTGAAATCTCGAGATTACACACAAAAAAAGTTTATATATTGTGGATGCAAGAATCCAGTGTAGACATTTTTGGGTGCTCCTTCTCAAGGTGGTATAAGAATCTAGACTACTGCCACTTGGGGTTCTACAATCTTCAACATATGTGTCCAAATATGTCTCTGGAAAGGGTAATACATACTAAATCAGACACAATTTAGAAAAATGAAGAAAGGTATTTGGGAATGTCTCTGGATGAAGCTTGAAGTAGGGTTCATCTTTTTACCCATATTTTTCACACTAGAAAACAATGCTCTAACACAGTGGTTCTCAACCTTTCTAATGCCGTGACTCTTTAATACAGTTCCTCATGCTGTGGTGACCCCCAACCATAATATTATTTTCATTGCTATATCATAACTGTAATTTTGCTACTATTAATGAATTGTAATGCAAATATCTGTGTTTTTTTACAGCAGCAATTCTGAACCTGTTGAGAACTGCTAGCAGGGTTGCCTAAGACCATTGGAAAACACACACACACACACACACACACACACACACACACACACATACAATATTTTTTTTGATTTCATAAAGGAAGTGTGAAAGAGAGATAGAAACATCAGTGGTGAGAATCATTGATTGACTGTCTCCTGCACGCCCCACACAGGGATCCAGCCCACAACCTGGACATATGCCCTGATCTGGAATCAAACCATTTCCTCCTGGTTTGTAGGTTGACACTCAACCACTAAGCCACACTGGCTAGGCTATATATTTTTAATTTTCTTAATGAAAACAAATTTTTTATAACTTATTACATAATTTGGCTCTTACTAAATAGTTAAGTCTTTACAAAGATTCTGATACTGTTTTTTTTTTGTTGTTTGTTTTTTCTTTACCCAAAACCTTAATTTAATGTACTTATTTTTTAATTTGTATGCCCTATCATTTTAAATGCAAACTCATCTGATTTTCCCCACTCCATGGGCTTCTTTGTATTTGTAAACTTATACAATATATAGTTTAGTCATCTTAAAAATGTATGTATCTTACATAACATTTTATAATTAAATAATCTTTGTGATTTTGAATTTTTAAAAATCCAGAGAAGTATTTATATTAATCTGCTGTAGCAAACAAATCAAAATAACAGACTAAGTGGCTTAAACAACATAACTTTATTTTGTCACCGTTGTAGAGTCTTGAAATATATGATCAAATTCCTAGACAAATCAGTATCTCATGAAAGTTCTCATGCTGGCTTTAAATGGCTATGCTTTCTTCAGATTACCTTACCTCAGTGCAGAGAGAGAGAGACAGAAAAAGGAAAGGAAGAAGGGAGGAAGGGAGAAAGGGAAGGAAGGAGGGATGGAAGGAGGGAGGGAGAGAGAGAGAGAGAACAAGAGAACGCTGGCATTTCTTATAAGGATACTAATCCTGTTGATTCAGAGCTCCAATCCCATTACCTCATTGGAATTATCACTTATACCAAGTACAGATGCACTGGGAATTAGGGCTTCAATATATGAATTTTGGGGAGATATAAACATTTAGTCCATAACAGTTCTGAATTCATTTAAAATGACCTTATTAAGTAAATAAGTAATGATATTTTTATTTTTCTTATAAAGAACATTTAATGAGAAATAATTTTAATCTCATCTATGGTGTGAATTATTGGACCATTTAAAATGAGCAAAGCACATAATTCTCTTGATAATTTCATAAAATGTATGTTAACTTTTATAAGTATTTTATTATATTCTAATAATTTCTTATATTTTAAAATGTGTGAATTATTTTCCCTTTATCTAGAATCACCAATACACTATATCTAGTGAAAAAAGAAAGATTATCACTTTATTTTCAGAATATCTATTAAAATATACCTTTATTGTACTGCTTTTGAAAAAATAAATGGTTGAAATGAAGACAAATATTGTATTTATTGTTTTTAAAATTTAACCAAGACCGGTTTGGCTCAGTGGATAGAGCGTCGGCCTGCGGACTGAAAGGTCCCAGGTTCGATTCCGGTTGGGGGCATGTATCTTGGTTGCAAGCACAACTCCAGTAGGGGGCGTGCAGGAGGCGGCTGATGGATGTTTCTCTCTCATCAATGTTTCTGACTTTCTATCACTCTCCCTTCCTCTCTGTAAAAAATCAATAAAATATATTTTAAAAAATTAATTAATTTATTTAGTTTTAAAGAGAGAGGAAGTGAGAGTGTGAGAGAGAGAGAGAGAGAGAGAGAGAGAGAGAGAGAGAGAGAGAGAGACTTGTTAAACTTATTTATGCATTCATATTTCAATTCTTGTATGTGTCATGATCAGGGATCAAATCTGCAACCTTGGCATATTGGGATAATAATCTTAACAAACTGAGCTACCCTATATTTACTGGGGACCTATATTTATTGTTTCTAATACCATAGTCACCAAATCTTAATCTTACAAGTCCTGTATTTTCTCATTTTATAATTAAGATTTTGACTACATTATTTAAGATGCTCTCTTAGTTCTAAAAATTTAGGTAAGAGTGGCATTCTTTGTACTATGCAAACAATATTAAATAAATATTTTTATCAGAAAAGTAGTTAAATAAAAAGTTGTGTATAAAGATGAGAAGGAAGTTTTTAAAATAGTTGAATTTAATATTCAGACTCTAATTAAGCTTCTGAAAATTTAGAGTCTGTACTAATGTGTTGACTTTTTTTTTTTTTTGCACAAGACAGAGGAAATGTCTTGTGAAACAGGATAGAGGAAGAGGTAATAAAAGGAGCAGAGCATATACTATACTAGTATGTGCTATTTTCCAAGGAGTGCTTTCTCAGAACATTCTGGTAGATTGTGACTATCACAAAAATACACCCTGTGTTTCTCTACATTGAAGAGTTAGAATAAAGGTTTTTCTTATTTTTCTCACCTGTTGCTCTCCCCCCCCCCAAAAAAAAGTGATGCATATACAGTTCTTGATAGGTATTAGTTGTAATACATATAACATATCAAATTAAATTTATTTTATTTTAATTCTTTATTGTTTAAAATATTGCATGTATCTTCTTTTCCCCCTACTGACCTCTCCCAGGTCACTCCCACTTCCCAGGACATACCCTGACCTCCCTACTGTCTGTGTCCATAGATTATGCTTATATGCATGCATACAAATCCTTTGGTTGATCTCTTACTCTCACTCCCTCTCCATCTTCCTCTGCCTTCCCTCTGAAGTTTGATGGTCTCTTGGATGCTTCTATTTCTCTGGATCTATTATTGTTCATCAGTTTATGTTGTTCATTATATTTCACAAATGCGTGAGATCATGTGATATTTATCTTTCTCCAACGGGCATAACATTGACTTCATTTTATAATTGGTAAGCTCCAAGGTAAAATAGGAAGTATCAGAACTCATAGGAAAAGATAATTTAATGTAACAATTTATAGACAGTTAAACTAAATGACAATAAATCTACAAATAATTAACAGAAATGTACTGTATAGGTGGATATATTTAGCTTTTCATTCTTGACTTTGAAAACCAAAGTGAAGAAATTTTAAAATAATCACCTCTTGAAGTAATTCCTCCCTACTCTATTTAGAATTATTTAATCACTAAAACCATAACTTTTATCAATAATAAGGCTTTCCCATTAATCATTTGGATAGTGACCTCAACTCTTCATTTCATTTGGTCATGCAAGAAAAAAAAGAAAGAATATTTTATATTTTGATTAATATTTATTGATGCCAAGTGGTTGCCTGGGGAAATAGAGGGTGTATTCTGTTCTTAGCTAGAATGGTTTTCTGTCTATTTTTAAGATTATTTTAGATTCATAATGAAAATTTGTTCTTCATGACAATAAACATATGAGCTTTTGAGGCAAATGTGATGTGGCATGTGAGCATTTGGGTATGTTTTACTAACTGTTGAGAGGTTTAAGAACACTTGTTGGTAGCCTTACTAATTATTATGGATAATGATGTAAATCACTATGGATTTTTAGAAAACTATTAATTAGTAAAGCAGAATCCACATAACAGTATTTGTGCCGGTTAATTAACTCTTCAGGGATATCAAGGCACCAGCCTTTGGTAACTATGTGGTTGAAGTCATTAAACTCATTCTTCCATGCCTACTTTGGCAGTTTTATCCAGGATATATGCTACTATCTTCTGACCTTTAAAAGAAGTGGAATAGAAAAATGCATATAGTGAATTTAAAATGGTCACTTAATATCCGATGGGAGATCTCCTATCTCCTATAATTATTTAAAATATCTGATGCTTTGTCTAGAGTTTGTCAAGAGGCAAATGACAATAATAATATGCTTGAATAAACAGGTATGAGTTAGCTGACAATCTTGCATATAAGAACATGGATTCTGGTTCTTAACTAACTTTTGTTACATGACTTTACTATCTAATTGAAAGGGAAATTGTTGTGGTTCTATCGCTATCACATCCCAGGATAATATTATTCCCATCACAAAGCCTAGTTCACTGTCCCATACATCTACCTACATATACTTTCCCTTTATACATAATATTATTGGATTGTTAAAATGCTTATTATCATCAGGTTTATAAACCATTGCCAATTTAAGCCAATTAGTTTTTGTTTTCCAAATATAATCAATAAGGCAACACCAGAAACAAAGGAGTACTGTAATAATGAAATAAGGGTAATAAAATTCTGTTACTTTACTTGTATTGATGGTTGTCATCACTGTTGTTATCTTCATCATTTTTACTATCACTATCGTCATCATCAGAATCCATATGAACTACATTATTTTGTTCTTTCTATGACTTCAGTTCGGCGACAGGCACTTTTCTATACAGTGAGTCATGAAATTTCCCCAACTTCAAGTGGGTATTATTCACAAAAGAGAAAAGGAAAACAATACTCTTAAAAATGGATAATTTTCTAATTCATGCAATATCTTAGATTTAAGCTGTTTTCTTCATCCAATATAAATTAGTTTCTATTAAATCTATATCATGCTGCAAGTAAAGGAGGGTATTGGTCACTAATGCTACTCAGAGTTCTAAAAGTATGCTACATGTGAAAATTTAAATTTAATGTGCTCCTTTCTTTGAGAGACTTTATCTCTGTTAATCCTATCAACATTTTCATAATCTCCTCTGAATTTTCCCTATTCCATATCTCAATGTACTTTGTAACAGTATCACCTACATATCTAACTTTATATCCCTAGGAAGGTCTTAAAATGTTATGGTTTTCAGTACATCTAAAGGTTGTGAAAATCTTGGGCACATTGTTTAATACCATTGAACTTTAGTAATCTCATCATTAAATGCTCTCTACCCTGTCCCACTCATGGTAGTTGGGATTCCATGCTCTATTTCCCATTGGAGTGACTGGATTGAGAGGATGAAATTGAAGGAACTGTGAGGATATCTCTGCTTTGATTTCACTCTGATTCCTTCTTAAGAATTTGGTTTTCTCATAATCAAGTCAACACCTCATCTCAATCTCTTCTTTATGTTTTAGCATGAAAAAAATAACTAAAATTCAAAAAAGGACTAGTGAAGAACAGTGTTATATAATATACTAAAATATTTAGTATTATTACATGATAGTACATATTAATTAACATATGTATTTATACATTACTATTCATCTGATGTACATTATACATTATATGATATGTGTAGTTTTATTATCATTCATATAATAAAAGGCTAATATGCAAATAGACTGAACAGCAGAACAACCGAACAAATGAGAGCTATGATGGGCACTTACCACCAAGGGGTGCATGCATAATACGGCGATCATCAGCAACAGGCAGCAGAGCGCAACATGGCGGATGTTGGCTGTGGTGGGATGATGGAGCAGATAAGCAAGGCAGCACAAGACCAAGCCAGGGCATCAGTCACTATCATTGGAGTGAGCCTCTGATAGTAACTGAAAATTCTTTGCTCTCATGCACGGTGGTCCTTCCTGGTCCTTGCACCCGATGCGGTGCCTGGCACCAGCCCAGATTGTTTGGTGCTGTCAGTGGGTGAGAGCAGCAACTGCCAATCCAAATCAATTCTCAGGGCTTCTGTACCTCCCCCTACTTCTGAGGGAAGATCAGGGCAGCAGCTGCTGCTAACACCCACTCCTGGTTCTGGCCCCAATTCCTCCATGCCTTTAGTGGGAGCAAGGGGGCAAGCGGGGCTGTTGGCAGACAGGGGACCAGGGACCATCAGCGGAGGGGCCAGGAGGAGGCATGAAGGATGGACTGAGACCCACTCCTGTGCCAAGGAGCCTTACGGACCACAGTTCTTTTCAAGGTGTATGGATTCATGCACTGGGCCCCTAGTTTGTATATAATAATCTATTATCACATATTATTTACCACATATAGCTAATAGTAGTATTTTGACTGTATTAACTAACAAAATAGTATTTTTTACTACATTAAATAGGAAAGTCTAAAAAAATAAATACATAGCCATGAAATTATACTGGATCTTGGAAGGTGTAGATTCTTTAGTGGGTTTTGATATGATACATTAACATTTTTTAAAATTTTTTTAATATATATATTATTGATTTTTCACAGAGAGGAAGGGAAAGGGATACAAAGCCAGAAACATCGATGAGAGAGAGACATCGATCAGCCACCTCCTGCACGCCCCCTACTGGGGATGTGCCCACAACCAATGTACATGCCCCTGACCAGAATCGAACCTGGGACCCCTCAGTCCGCAGGCCGATGCTCTATCCACTGAGCCAAACCTGTTTTGGCCAATACATTAACATTTTGCTCAGTCTAGTTACATTGGGGCAAATTTATTTTGCAAATTGATTAAAATATAAAATTTTTTAGTATCAAAAGTAATATGAACATTTAGAAACTACATCATGACTATGGTGTGCATGAATCAAAAATTCAGATATTTAGAGAAGACTGGAAAAATCAAATGTGTATAGATTTAAACTTTATCATAAGGAACCTGGACACAAATCTAGTTAAGAGCATTGTGTTTATGCCATGTCTGCCTTGCAAAAGGAGAAGATGCTTCTGTACTATTTTTCATAGTGTTTGTACTATTCACATTTACGACAGTAGTGTTCAAGAATTTTAATTTTTTTATGTCCTTGCCAACTTGTTATTTTTCAGATTTTATATTAACCATCTTAGGTGTGAGATGATATTTTTTTGTGATTATGATTTTCATTTCTCTGATGATTAGTGATGTTGAGCATCTATTCAAACACTCTTTTGCCATATGTATGTCTTTTTTTTAGAAATATCTATTCAAGTCTTGATTATTATTGTTATTGTTATTATTTTTGCTTTTGGGTTGTATGACTTCCTTGTGTGTCTTGGATATTAACCTGGTCTTAGTCAGTTTGGGTTGCTATAACAGAACAGCTTAGACTGTGTGGCTTATAAACAATAATTTATTTTTCACAGTTCTGGAGGCTATAATTCCAAGATAAGGGTGATGGGATGGTTTCGTTTTGTTGACAGCCCTCTTCAGAGTGGCATACCATTGACTTCTCATTATATCCCCATATGGCAAATTGCAGAGAGAAAGAAACAATCTCTTTTGTGAGTAACATCATTAATACCATCCACTAGGGACCCAAACTCATTAATTCATCTAATTATATTTATCTTTCAAAAAATCCACTTTCTAAACTACACTGAGGATAGGATTTCAACATATGAGTTTTGTTTGAACACATTCAGTCCATGACAAATCCCTTATCAGGTATATGGTTAGCAAATATTTTCTCTTATTCAGGAGGTTGCTTTTTTACTCTGTTGATTTTTCCCTTTGCAGTGTAGAACTGTTAGTTTAATGTAATCCCACTGGTCTAATTTTTCTTTTGTTGTTTGTGCTTTTCTTATCGTTTCTAAGAAATCATTGCCAAATCTAATGTTGAATTTTCATGTTTTCCTCTAGGAGTTTTATATTTCCAGGCCAAGCATTTAAATATTTAACACATTTTAAATTAATCTGTATGTATGGTGTAAGTTAATGGTCTACTTTTATCCTCTTGCAAGTGGATATCTAGTTTTTTCAACATCTGTTGAAGAGATTGTCCTTTCCACATTGTTTTCTAGATGACCTATTAAACATCAGTTGACTATATGTGCATGGGTTTATTTCTAGGCTCTATATTTTGTTCCATTGGCCTATATAACTGTGTTTATGTCAATACCATACTATTTTAATTACAACGGATTTGTAATATAGTTAGGAGTCAGGAAATGAGGTGCTTCCAACTTTGCCATTCTTTCTCAAAATTTCTTTTGGGGTAGTGACTCTGTAGATTCTTTGGCTAGTATTGATATGTTAACAAAATTCAGTCTTCTAATCCATGAACACAGGATGTTTTTTCATATATTTATGGCTTCTTTAATTATTTTCATTAGTGATTTGTTATTTTCAGTGTGCAAGTCTTTCATCTTCTTGGTTAAATTTATTGCTAAACATTTTATTCTTTTTGATACTATTGTAAAATGGGTTATTTTATTAATTCCCCTTTCAAAATGTATATTGTCCATGCATAGAAATAATACATAGAAATGGTTTTGGTATGCTCACTTTTTGTCCTATAACTTTAATATATGTATTTATTAGTTTTAACAGCTTTTGTGTAAGCTAATCACACTCTGCAATAATATCTAGATGAAATGGATTTTATGTTTTGTCCAGTTCTATTTTTTGAGAATTGATTTTCTTTAAAAGGACAAGGTTCTTCCATGTCTTCTAAATTGCATCATTCCCTAAAGTCAGTTGTATTTGACTGTTTAATACAACTGGGATTCCAGTTTAGTAATTTAATTGAATTTCAGATCTGACTCATAGCTGAGCCAGTTCTAAATCAGACCTCATTTTATTACAGTGCTAATTCACTGACTAAATCTGTACAATCCCCTTTTTACTGCCTTCAGTTCTGGTTACATAGATAAGCATTGTACAAAGACCTACCATTGCCTAGAAATTCATTTTGAATAATCTATCGTTTGAATATAAAACTTGAATTTGAACATAGACACTGGGTCTGTTGGTCATCCCCTCCTTCAATTCACACACACAAGTTTCAGGATTTGTACAATGTATATCCCATCAATATGGTTTTCTTCCCCTTCCAAATATTGGTGCATCTCAATTTGCTCTCTATTTGAGTCTAAACACAGTTTTAATATGTACAAAATGAGTCTTTTTCATAGAGCACAACTTTCATATGATATTAATTATCACACTATATAAATATTTAAAGGGCACATAAAAGGGATCAACAACATTTTTATTGTGATCGAGTTATTGCTATGTAGTTTATTGAACATATTTAGAGATAATGTAGAACAATTACTTTTTATGCAATATTTAATATTTGAATAAGTATCTTAAATGGGCAATGAGAACAATAATTTCCTATGAGAATTATAGCAGTTTAAAAAAGTTATGCTATACTCTATGGTGTGAAGGATGTTTATTATTCTTATGTGAAGCTAACTATTAAGATTAGGAAATAGTATTTACAACTTAGAAATGGAAATTTCACTTGAGTAGTTGTCCTTATACATTTGGCCATAACCATCAAATTATATTTCACTACTATTAAACATTTGGCATTATACAACAAATTAAACTGAATCACTTTTTTTATTTGTCTATTCATCAATAGTCATCCCCTCCCCCCTCTCCCCAAATATAGTACCAGGCTAGGTGCTATTGGAAACTAAGACATGTAGGACTAAACACACAATACCAGATACAATCTAAGTTCATGTATAGCATCACACAAAAATATAAACTCAAAACTAAAACACAAATAAAGTGAATTATGATGTCAAAAGGGAGGGAAGTCAGTTTCATCGCTGTGTTAGGAAAGGCCCTGTGAAGGAAAGAGAATCGAAGATTCAAGACTCAGATAGACTTTTAATATGCAGAGATCATAGAAAGGCATGGGCAATTTTTTTTAGTAAGATGAACAAAGACAAACAGTAAAGTTTAGGGTAAGACTGTAGAAAAAAATTATTTTGTCAGAAACATGAGTTGAAAGTTAAAATAATTTGAGGCTATTCCATGGAGAACCTTTAATGTAAAGTTCAATGGATTATATCTTGTAGCAGTATTCATATACCTTAAAGATGTGTAACTAATTCTATTTATTTGCTCATAAGTGTGCAAATGACAGATTATTCAAATTATTGAATATGTTCTTTACAATTTATTTTAAACTTCTTCCTTCAATGCAACCTCTACCTGGTTCTACTTTTTAATTTGTTCATTTCCTGGTCCCTGTGGCTTGACTGGAGATATGAAACCTTTTCTCTAATTCCCTGGGTGGAAGTAAACATACAGTATTCCTATCAGTTCTGACTATGGCAGGAAGAAATTTAAAGTGGAGTAAATGGGAAATAGAGTAAAAGTAACCACTTATTTGCTATGTTCTTAGAATAAGAAAAGATTAAAATAGGGGCTATTCTTTCCAGTAGCATTTTGCCAGAAAATCAGAGGTATGTATTTGCATTAGCAAAGTTTTGGATACATAGTTTTCTCATTCCTCATTATGCAAGGAGAGAAAAAGAGAAAATTTTGACCCTAAAATTAGGCACCTTTGTTTTTAAAGTCTGTGTATAGACTCCATGAAATCTGGAGACTTTTGGGGACAATGACCATGGTGTATACAGTTTTAGAAAATAAGTAAGACCCGGTGAAGGAAAGGGCATTGAAGTCAGAGAAAGAAAGAGTGATATGGTATGAGTTCAATGTGAGCAGTAATAGAAACAATGGAATGGAATGTACAGAATATAATATATCTTAAGAGAAATGCCTAAGTATAAGAAAATATATAAAACAAAGAGTGAGGGACCTTATAAGAATTTATAATCAGGAAATAATAATTTCAGTAATAACATAACATAAATAAATGTTAAACACATGCAATAATCCTATAAATTTCATATATATACTAGAAGTCCAGTGCATAAAATTCATGCAGAGAGGCATGTCTTTCAGCCCAGCCTGCTCCCTCTTCAATCTGGAACCCCTTGAGGGATGTCTGACTATCCAGGTAAGATCAGGCCTACAGGGGCAGTTGGACATCACTCTCACAATCCAGGACTTCTGGCTCCCAACTGCTCACCTGCCTACCTTTCTGATTGTCCTTAACCACTTCTGCTCACCAACCTGCTCACCCCCTAACTACTCCCCTTCTGGCCCAATTGATGCCTAACTGCTCCCCTGCCAGCCTGTTTGTCCTTAACTGCCCTCGCCTCAGGGCCTGGTCACCCTAACTGCCCTCCCCTGAAGGCCTGGTCACTCCTAATTGCCCTCCCCTGCAGGCCTAGTCACACCTAACTGCCCTACCCTGTAGGCCTGGGTCCCCCACAACTGCCCTTCCCTGTAGGCTTCTTGATCACCCACAACTGCCCTCCCTTGCAGGCCTGGTCCCTCCCCAGCCAGCCATCTTGTGGTGGCCATCTTGTGTCCACATGGGGCAAGATGTTTTGACCACATGGGGGCAGTCATCATGTGTTTTGGAGTGATGGTCAATTGCATATTACTCTTTTATTAGAAAGGATAGAGGTTTAGTGCATGGATGGTTTGCCCTTAAGGGTATCCTGGATCAGGGTGGGTGTTCCCTTGGAGTGAGGGGTGGCCTGGGCGAGGGGCTGGTGGTGGTTTGCAAGCCGGCTATTCCCCCTGGTGAACCAAGCAGAGGCACTGTTATCTGGAATTTATTTATCTTCTACAATTGAAACTTTGTAGCCTGGAGCAGAGCCAAGCCTTCTACTCACACAGCCATTGAAACTTCGTTGCCTTAAGCGGAGGCCTGGGCCTACCAGGGTGTGCAGAAAGCTTGGCTTACTCCATCACCATGGGCAACCCAAGCCTCCCTCCTGCCATCTTAATTGAGTTAATTTGCATACTCACTCTGATTGGCTGGAGGGCATGGCTGGTGGGCATAGCTGATGGGTATAGTGGAGGTTTGGTCAATTTGCATATTACTCTTTTCTTAGATAGGATTTGAAAGAGGTGGGTGAGTACATACAATCAGAAAAGCAGTTCTTAATGTCCCTGTTTTTCTGCTTTTTCTCTAGTTAGAAGATACTAAAACAGGATTAATGCTAAAATCAAATAAACCCAGTTAAAGCATATGTTACAACTCATTTACCTTTAACTTAGTATAGTTTAAAATAATGATTATGTTAAAAGATGAGCTTAGAAGTGATACTACCTTACTTTTCTATACTATGCAGATTTCTAAAATTTATAGTGTTTATAGATTTCTAAATTCTATTAGAATTATTTATGCCATTTACTTTTTATCTTGGTACACAAAGTAAACAAAAGAGTTGAGCATTCTGGGCAAATGTGGTTTTCTTTCCATGTAAATTTATATATCGTTTTACCTGGATTCGATAAATTTTATTAGTAAATTATAGGCCATGCGCATGAAATTCGTATACATGGCTGTGTGTCCCTCAGCCCAGCCTGCACCCACTCCAATCTGGGACCCCTCAAGAGATGTCCGATTGCCTGTTTAGGCTCAATCCTAATCGGCAGTCAGACATCCCTGTCACAATCCAGGACTGTTGGTTCCCAACAGCTCGCCTGCTTGCCTTCCTGATTGCCCCTAACCTCTTCTGCCCCCCAGCCTGATCACCCACTAATCACTCCCCTGCCATCCTGATTGATGTATAACTATCCTCCTGCCAGCCTGTTTGCCCCTAACTTCCCTCCCCTACAGTCCTGGTCACTCCTAACTGCCCTCCCCTGTATGCCTGGTCCTCCCCAACTGTTCTCCCTGGGAGGCCTGGGTCCCTGGCAACTGCCCTCCCCTGCTGGACATCTTGTAGTGGCCATCTTGTGTCCACATCGGGGCAGCCATCATGTGTGTTGATCTGATGGTCAATTTGCATATTACTCTTTTATTAGATAGGATAGGGGCCTGGTGCATGGGTGGGGGATGGCTGGTTTATCCTGGAGGATGTCCTGGATCAGGGTGGGGGTCCTTTCAGGGCAAGGGCCAGCCTGGGCAAGGGGCCTGTGGTGGCTTTAAGGCTGGCCATGCTCCCCAGTGACCCAAGTGGTAGCCCTGGTATCTGGGATTTATTTATCTTCTATAATTGAAATTTTATAGCCTTCAGTGGAGGCCAAAGCAGGCCAGGGCTATGGGAGCTTGGCTTGGACAACTCAAGCCTTCTGCTCTCTCCAGCTCCATGGCTGCTGCCATTTTTGTTAGGATTTATTTACTTTTATAATTGAAACTTTGTAGCCTTGAGTGGAGGTTTGGGCCAGCCTCTTACTCCCTCTGTGGCTGCAGCCATCTTGGTTGGGTTAATTTGCATCCTCACTCAGGATCAACTGGTGAGCGTGGCTTGTGGGTTTAGTGGAGTGATGGTTAATTTGCCTTTTACCCTTTTATTAGATAGGATGTACTATAGTTAGTGGTTAGGATCAGGGTTTTTCACTTACATAATGAGCCTACTTTATGGGTTGCTTTAGGTGCCAGGCATTTCTGGAAAGTTTTTTCATGTCATGGCATATGTTTTCTTACTATATTAATTTTTAAATTAAATTTAGTAGAGTAACATTGTTTACTAGGATCATATAGATTTAACATACATATTTCTATAATACTTGATTTGTATATTGCATTCTGTGTCCACCACCTAAAGTCAAACCGTTTTCTGTCATCATATATGTAGTCCTCTTTCCCCCCTACCACCCCCTTTTCCTCTGGTAACCATATATTCTTGTCTGTGTCTATGATTTTCAGTTTTTTGTTTAACTAGAAATTCGTGCAGGGAGGCGGGGGGGGGGGTTGTCTTTCAGCCCAGCCTGCACTCTCTCCAATCTGGGACCCTCGAGGGATGTCAACATCTCTCTAACAATCCAGGATTGCTGGCTCCCAACTGCTCGCCCGCCTTCCTTCCTGATTGTCCCTAACCAATTCTGCATGCCAGCTTAATCAATCCCTAAACATTGCCCTACCAGCCTGAATGATCCCTGACTGCTCCCCTGCCAGCCTGTCTGCCACTAACTGTCCCCCCCTTCCCCGTGGGCCTAATCACCCCTAACTGCCCTCTCCTATAGGTCTGGTCCCCCGCAACTGCCTTTTCCTGCAGGCCCAGTCACCCCCAACTTCCCTCCTCTGCTGGCCTGGTCACCCCTAATTGCCCTACCCTGCAGGTTTGGTCACTCCAATTGCCCTTCCCTGCTGGCCATCTTGTGGTGGCCATCTTGTGTCCACATGGGGGCAGCCATCTCGTATGTTGGAGTGATGGTCAATCTGCATATTACTCTTTTATTAGATAGGATACAAGCCTGGTGCATGGATGGGGGCCAGCTGGTTTGCCCTGAAGGGTGTCCCAGATCAGTGTGGGTGTTCCCTTGGGGTGTGAGGTGGCCTGGGCAAGGGGCCTGTGGAGGTTTTCAGGCCGATCTGGCCCCCAAGTGACCCAAGTAGAAGCCCTGGTATCTGGGATTTATTTATCTTCTATAATTGAAACTTTGTAGCCTTAAGTGGAGGCCTGGGCCAGCCAGGGTTGTGGAAAGTTTTGCTTCCTTCATTGTCGGGGCAACCCATGCCTCCCTCTTGCTCTCTCTGCGGCCATAGCCATCTTGGTTGGGTTAATATGCATACTCACTCCTGATTGGTGGTGGGCATGGCTGTTGGGTGTGGCTTGTGGGTGTAGCAGAGGTGAGGTCAATTTGCTTATTACTCTTTTATTAGATAGAATATGAGGGAAATAATATGGTTCATCGCTATTTCTGACTCACTTATTTTGCTTAGCGTAATATTCTCAAGATCTATCCATGTTGTTGCAGATGGCAGCACTTCTTTTCTACAGCTGAGTAGTATTCCATAATATATGTGTACCACATCTTTATCTTCTATTGAAGGATACTTGACCACCATAAATAATGCTACAATGAACTTAGGGGTGCATGTATCTTTGCAAATAAATATTTTCAAGATTATCGAGTAGATACCAAGAAGAGGAATTGCTGGGTTATATGCTAACTCTATCCTTAATTTCTTGAGGAACCACTATACTGTTTTCTATAGTAGCTTTGCCAATATAGGTTTCAACCAGCAGAAAGAGGGTTACGTTTTCTCCACTACCACTCTAACACTTGTTATTCTTGTCTTGTTGATAATAGCTAACAGGTGGTGGTGATATCTCATGGTAGTTTTGATTTACATTTCCCTAGTTGCTAGTGAAATTGTACAATTTTCATATAGCTGTTGGCCATTTGTATGTCCTCTTGGGAGAGGTGTGTCTGCTCAGATCCTCTGCCCGTTTATTAATTGTATTTGTTGTTTGGTGTTGAGTTATGTGAATTATTTACATATTTTGGATATTAACCCTTTTTTGGAGCTGTTATTTACAAATATCATCTTCCTTTAGTTGGGTTTTTGTTGTTGTTTTTGTGTATAGTTTTGTTTTTCAGTGAAAAAGCTTTTTAGTTTGATATAATTCCACTAATTTATTTTTCCTTTAGTCTCCTTGAATTTGGGGTCAGGTTCATGAAATATACTGTATGACCAGGCCCATAAATTTAGTACCTAAGCTTTTTTCTATGTAATATATCATTTCATATCTTATATTTACATCTTTGATCCATTTTGAATTAATTTTTATATATGGGAACAAACTGTAATCTAGTTTCACTCTTTTGCTTTCTAATTTTCCTTGTGCCACTTATTGAAAAGGATTTCTTTTCTGCATTATATGGTTTTGGATCCTTTCTAAAAAATGATTTGCCTATACAGTGGTACCTCAAGATATGAGTGCCCTCACATAGGAGATTTTTGAGATACGAGCCGTGGAGCAAGCGATTTTTGCTTTGAAATACGAGCCACATTTGAGAGAGGAGTAATTGCGCGCATCAGCCGGCTGCACACTACCCACCAGTTTACCACGACTCAAGCGCCTCATAGTTTCCTGTCGGAAACCAAATATTGTTCTCACTAAATGTATGTAAATATTGCTTTGAAAGGTCAGAGCTAATTACTCACTGTTTAGTTGAAACTATCTGTTTGTATCATGTTAATTTCTGTTATTTCCTGCCTAAAGGCTAGGGGTGTGTCCCAAAGCCTTAATAAAAGAGAGAAAAAGGCCAGAGCAAGTGGCAGTCCTTTCCACTAGAGGAAGGCTCCCGCCTGGCCCCCCAATATCGCCAAATTTATGCTTTCTAGTCTCTCATTTCGTTTGCGTGCGGCCTCCTTCAGAACCTGAACCCTGACCCAGGAACCCTGAACCACGCGTGACGTGGAAAGAGGTTCCCACATCTGGCACCCGAACAGGGACTGTGGAAAGAGGTTCCCACATCTGGCACCCATCAGGGGCTGCGGAAAAAGGTGCTCACATCTGGCGCCTGACCGCGGGACGTCTGGAGGAGAAGGTATTATTCGCCTAAGAGCAAAGGAAGGAAAATTCACCAAGGAAAATGGTGAGGGAAGATTCACCTAGGAAAAGGTGAGGGGAATTCAACGTATGCAAAGCCCACGGATTAACTACAGAGTCGCGATCTGTAAGTAGGGTAGGAACGTCTTTTGCAGCCAGGCTAATGGGGAAGAATTTGGTTATAAATATAAAGTAAACTTTATTATAGACTTTTGGTTTGCATGCTTAAATAATGTGGTTTCTTGTTCAAATTAAAATCTTAGTTTGCATTTGGAATCTGAAATCTGTAATAAGTGAAACTCCACTGCTGAAACTGCCTCTGGTGTGGAGAAATTCAAAGGTTGCAGGAGAGGGCAAGGCTCTCTGCTCTCCTGCAATGAGATTACTGAAGGTTTCACTTAAAAATTATAAGAGAAATTGAAGGGAAATGCTAATCTTGGCCAAATTAGGTGCTAGTTATTACTTCGGAAAGCGAAAAAGAAAGAAAAAATTTAAGATCTGTCTTTATCTTTTAAGTATGAAAAGAAATTAGGCCAGATCTGTTACTGATGCTTTCCCCTGAAGTAAAGCATGATGTGGAGGAAGAGAGACACTGTGGAATCCAGTATGAAAGTCCACTCTCCCAGTATACTAATCTAAAGTCTCCTTTCTCGCCATGAAAAAGTTTTAAAAATTTAGAGATGTGTCTGGAATTTCTGTACTGGTGAGGAGAGAAGCCCAGCTTAAAAAGAAATGCGCGCTATTGTCCACCTTTTTGGACATATTAGACAGGGTTTTAAGCTGGAATCTCTCAGCAAAAGCTGCAGAAAAAGAAAAACCAGAACTGGTCTTTATTTTTTAAGAAAAATGGCATAAAGGAACCAAAAGGAGATGATTTTGTGTTATTAATCAAGGTTTTCAGCTAAATGCAAATTAAATTGGGAGAAAATAAAATTTCTCTAATAATTAGGAATTCAAAATACATTGTTGATTGGTCTAATAAAGGATTAATTCTGTGATTCCCAACTGACAGTTTAAAAATATAATTGATATCTTAAGATAATTATAAAAAATATTATAATCTTTAAATCATATATGAATATATATATTTGATGTTTTTTTTTCCATGTTAAAACTTCAAGGCTTTAACAGAGATGATTCTTGTAAAGCTCCATGGGCCCAGAGTAATACAAGAAATTTGTTCTCTCTTTTTAAAGGACATCTTCTTGAATTTAACTGAACTAATATACTTAAAATTTCATGGAAAGCGTTATCAAATGAGAATTAATAACTATATTTTAAATGTTGTGAAGGTTTTGGCCTCTAAGAAGGAAACAAGGTAACACTCTAGGGAGAGGCATAAACACTTAGCCTCTGAGAGATCCAGTCTCTCGGTGTCCTAGATGTCAGAGAGGTAACCATTGGGCTAGACAGTGTAAATCAAAATTTCATAGAAATGGGCAGCCTCTAAATCAAGATACAGGGTATGGTCAACCACCGGGAAACGGCCAAAGGGGTGCCCCCCCAACCCAGTTATTAATAGGAGAAACCTGCCCTGCAAGGCCCACAATGGATTCCCTCATCCGAGCAACTCCAGAAAGCGCAGGCCTGGATCTTAACAGCACTATAGCAGTCACTTTGACTCCTGATATTGCTCTGCAAGCTATTCCTACAGGAATTTGGGGTCCTATGCCACCGGGAGCATGGTAAAGAGGACGGTACAGACACCTAAGAACGTATTTCTTGCAATACCAACAGTTATCAGCTGTACGGTAATATTACCTGGGGCACAAGGGGAAGTATTTTTTACTTATATTCCTGACCCTTCATGGGTAAGAGAACCCTTAGGTGTACTGATTCCCCTGTTTCTTGTAGTCTCTAAGAAGGGCAAAATTAAGTATGTATTTCTTAAAATTCCAACATTAGAATTTAAAATGACAAAAAGCCCAAAGCCACCTGTATTAAGCTAGAGGCGGGGCAACATTTGTGGCTTGTGAATCAGACATAAACATTTACTAAATTTCTTATGCTTTAAAATTGAGATACCTACTTTAATTAATAAATTAGCTTTTTAAATAAAAATCAAGGTTTTCAGCTAAATGAAGAGCCAATATTTTTGGAGACAATTTGTTTAAATATTCTAATAAAGTAACTAAGATCTTCTCTATACAAAAAAGAAATTGATAGCCAGTTTAAAATTGAATTGCCATGGCCTAGAACAAAATAATTTCCTTACATAATATTATTCTACAATGTTATTATAATTTTTTTGACAAATATCCCAAACAAACTTACAATCTAATTCTCTGAATATTTGGTAGCAATTAAAAATAAATAAATAAATAAATAACATAAAAGGAATTAAGGCAGTGAGAGGGCACTTGAGCATTCTATATTGGCTTTTCTTGCTCTTTTTGCCAAGAAGGACCCTCCCACAGCTGTCGCCTGAGCTTTCTGTTCATGCTAAGGTTGAAGCCTCGTGTTGGCTGGTACCATGAATCTGTCTCTCAACCAGTGGTGTGAGCTGGGCCCTTCCTGGAGAAGAAACCTGGGTTCCCCAAGATATGTGATCAGTGCTGGGACCCTGCCAGCAGGCGAGGGAATCCCAAGGCAGGTACTGGGCGTGGAGGCCACAAGGGCATCGGCTACCAAGGAGACAGAACTGAACCTCACATCAACCTGCTTGGCCCCAGAGGATGGCTGGTTAGCCAGAGACAGGCAACTGGAACTTATACATTACACCGACCACCGCCTAAGCCAGGAACTGGGCCTTATGCCGCCCTGCTTTCCAATGACGGGTAAGGTGGGTTGGTACCGTATGGTAGTTCCTGACCTAAGACAGGCACAGTCACAGAGGGGCCATCAGGAGAAAACTTGGGGATCAACAGAGGTTGATCCTCACCCCCCAACATTGCAGAGGCTTGAACCTTCGTGCCTTCTGAGGGAGGTCTCCTGCCCCATGGCTGCTTCACTTCCCACGTCCAGCTCCCATCGGGATCCAGGTGACAAGACAGAGACTTGGCCCAGCTCCGTTCGGGACACAAATGACAGACAAAGATTTGGTGCAGCTCAGATCGGGACCCAGCAACAGACAGACTTGGCTAACAGCTGCCCTATATTCTAAATCCCACTTAACACCAGGAATACTCAGGGCCTACTCAAGAATGCAAATAATCCTTTCCACTAATATTTACAGGATAAAACTAAGATTGTTATTAGAATATTAAATTTAATAATAAAATAGTAGTTAAATTTTCAAATTAATTTAATTGGTTAATTGAAATAGGTGAATATTCAAGAAAATTTAATTTTGTTAAGCCCGGAACGCAAGCCGCACTCACGGAGCACCAAGAGACGATCTCATGTAAAAACAAAGGGTTTATTCAGACCAGCATGCTGGGGCTCGCAGCATACTACGAACACAGAGCAGTGGCTGTGAGCCCCGAGCCTTTGTTACAGGGCAGTTTTTTGGCCAGGGATCGGGGGATGGGGTGTAGCTCAAGTTACTGAATTGGCCTATCCTGATTGGCTGGGTAGAGGCCGGGGTCTGCTTAAGCAGGTGCAGGATGTGGAAGCAGGATGAGATCTAATGGCAGGAAGAAGTGGTTTGGCCTTATTAGGTTATTTCCCAGCACATTTTTGTTGGCTTACCTAACGGTGGGTTGGGTAACTGGCATGTTTCTGTGTCTTGCTAGGGATGTAGTCACCTAAAATGGAGGAAGCTGGAATGAATTGCCCTTTCAATTGTACTGGAAAACAGTTGTTCCTAAAGTATTAACTTAAATTTCTATTGGTAGTTCATTGCATGGTAAAATTACTCAACATGCAATAAACATAAAGCAGTCATATTTGCATTATAAAAATTTTTCCAAAAGCATCATAATTACATAAAAAAGGGGGATAGTACAGTAATATTATGTAAGAAAAAAGTATCCTGTAAGTAAATTACATCTAAAAATTTTTTTTACTTAACAGCAAGACACCCATGAAAAACATACATAGTATTAAAATAAGTCAAAGGAAAATCATTTGGGCAAAAATAAAAAGGATCCAAAGTCAAATTTATAGAAAAATTCCTTTACTAATTTTTGTCGAGAATGTTTATATATTTTCAGAAAAACAGCCCCAAGACCATGTGAATTCCTACAACAGAGAATGCTCCAGCTATGAAGACGAGAGGAGAAGCAGTCCAGAAATGGAAGATGCTGACGACACCTCGCCATCCTAACAGTCAGCAGCTGTGCATCGATGCAGGTTGCCCAGGACCAAACCAGAGAGGGTCGGACCTGCATTGCCACCATTTGTCCACCATCCAGAACTGAAATATCATTGCTAATACGTACATTCAAAAAACTGTTGGACATTGAAACTGGGACTCAAAGGACTGTTGGTCCAGAAAGAAAGATACTATAGACTTATTCATTTACCTCTTAGCATAGCCATTGTTGCTTGTCTTACTTTTTCTTCTTAATATTTATTTCTAGTCTGTAGGTGCAAGATTTTTTAGAGGAAAAGAAAATGGGGGAGATGTCGGAAACCAGATATTGTTCTCACTAAATGTATGTAAATATTGCTCTGAAAGGTCAGAGCTAATTACTCACTATTTAGTTGAAACATTTGTTGGTTGAAGCAACCTCTATCTGTTTGTTTCATGTTAATTTCTGTTTTGTTATTTCCTGCCCAAAGGCTAGGGGTGTGTCCCATAGCCTTAATAAAAGGGAGAAAAAGGCCAGAGCAAGTGGCAGTCCTTTCCACTAGAGGAAGGCTCCCGCCTGGCCCCCCAATATCACCAAATTTATGCTTTCTAGTCTCTCATTTCGTTTGCGTGCGGCCTCCTTCAGAGCCCGAACCCTGACCCAGGAACCCTGAACCACGCGGGACATGGAAAGAGGTTCCCACAGTTTCCCACACCTCAAGGTTATGGAATGAATTAAACTCGTATCTCGAGGTACCACTGTATACATGTGGTTTTATTTCTGGACTCTCAGTCTTTTTCCATTGGTCTTTGTGTCTGTTTTTTTAGCCAATACTATGTTCTTTTTTTCCCATATTTAAAATTAATCTATTACATGTATATGCATCTTCCCATTATGGCCCACCCCCACACCACTCCCTTGGCAATACCATGTTGTTTTGTTTATCAGAACTCTGTAGTCTAATTTGAAGTCAGATAGTGTGATACTTCTAGCCTCATTCTTTTTTTTTTTTCCCCCCTCAGGATTGCTTTGGCTATTTGGTGTCTTTTTTGTTTCCATACAAATATTATGATTTTTTTCTACTTCCTTAAAAAATGACATTGGGATTTTGATAGGAATTGCATTAAATCTGCATATTTCTTTGGGTAATAAGACCACTTTAACTATGTCAATTCTTCCATTATAAGAACACAGAGTTTCTTTCCATTTCAATCTCCTTTAATAATGTTTTATAGTTTTCAGTAAATAGGTGCTTTGCATTTTTAAAGTTTATTCTAGGAATTTTATTCTTTTAGTTGAAATTGCAAGAGTGTGTGTGTTTGTGTGTGTGTGTGTGTGTGTGTGTGTGTGTGTATTTATTTTAATTTCCTTTTTCCTGAATTTTATTGTGACTATATAAGAAAGCAATGGATTTTTGTATATTGATTTTGTGTCTTGCAACTTTATTATATTTGTTATTTTTAATGGTATTTTGGTGGAGTCTTTGGGGTCTATATATAGAATCATGTCATCTGCAAAAAAGTGACACTTTTATTTCATCCTTTCCAATTTGAATACCTTTTACTTCTTTCTTTTACCTGATTGCTCTAGGTAGGACTTCCAAAACTATGTTGGATTACAGTGGTGAGAATAGGCATCCTTGTCTTGTTCCTGATTTTGGAGGAAAAGCTTTCAGTTTTTCAAAATTGAGCATGATATTTCAAGTTGTCATATATGGCCTTTACTATATTGGGACATTTTCCTTTCTATAACTATTTTATTGAGTGTTTTAATCATGAATGGATGTTCTATGTTATCAAGGGTTTTTTCTGCATCTATTGTTAAGATCATATGATTTTTTTTCTTTGTTTTGTCAGTGTGGTGTATCACATTGTTTTGCATATGATGAACCACCCATGTGCCCCTGGAATGAACCCCACTTGATGGTGATGCATTTTAATATTTACAAAGAGCCTTATAATAAAATGTAGCTTGAAAATGAGACTTAGTAATGGATTAGATTTTAGGCTGTCTGTCTTGAAACATATTCTGTGATATTCTGTTCTTTTACATAAACTGAAACTAAAATGATATCAGGTGAATATTTTCCTATATGTTTATAAAATTCAGAATCTAGTTACCTAAAGATATATCTGTCTCTCTACATATATGTGAACACACACAAATATGTATACTATGTAAGTATGGAAGTCTATAGACCCATTGCACTGAAACTCTTCAATTTTTTGTAAAGCTATATTACTCTTGAATTATTATTTATATATCCTCACATATAAATATCAACTCCCCCTTAGACATCTGATACTTTAATTACTTATTTCTATCTATAATAAATTATAAATGCAAAATCACTACTTTTTTCATGGTTGTGATCTTTAGAAATAGTCATTATCCAGATAATATTTTAGGTGGTTTAATAGCAAAATAGAGTTTATTTCAGTGATAAAATAGCAAGAACAGCTATCAAAATTTTTTATGTGTTTACATGACATAAAGGCTCCATTGCATAAATAAAACTAGTTTTTCATCAAATATTAAAATGTTTGAGAAGTGCAATTAAAAACAATGAGATATCACTGTATACCTATTAGAGTGGCCTAAAATAGGAACACTGACAACACCAATTTTGAACATGTGGAGCAATAGGAGTTCTTATGCATTGCTGGTAGAAACTGAAAAATGCCACAGCCACTTTGGAAGACATTTTTGTGGTTTCTAACAAACTAAACACACTCTTCCATATGACTCAGTAATTGCACTCCTTGGTATTTACCCAAAGGTATTGAACACTATTTCCATACAGAAACCTGCACTAGAGATGTTTATAGCAGCTTTATTCATATTTTCCAAAACTTGGAAGCAACCAAGTAGGTGAATGGATAAAGTGTGGTACCTCTAAACAACTCAATATTACTCAGTGCTTAAAACATAAATAAATAAATAAATACATATATAAATAAATAAACAAACAAATAATATAAATAAATTTTACATACCCTATGATTCCAAGAATATGA
The DNA here is from genome assembly GCA_011751065.1 of Lasiurus cinereus. Taxonomy (NCBI): domain Eukaryota; kingdom Metazoa; phylum Chordata; class Mammalia; order Chiroptera; family Vespertilionidae; genus Lasiurus; species Lasiurus cinereus. The sequence continues at coordinate 62,711,116 of JAAGEH010000018.1, forward strand.
CATTAAGGAAAAAGCAAAACTGTAGAGACAATAGAAAAACCTTCCATTTGGGACAATATGGATGGATTTTGATAATGTCATGCTAAACAAAATAAGTCAGACAGAGAAAATAAAGAACCATATTATTTCACTCATATATGCTATAAAACTGAAAACAAAAAGGAACAAACAAGAAAAGCAAATGAAAACTCAGAGACAGACAATAGAAGGGTAGTTACCAGAGGGAAGTGGGGTTATTATAAGGGTAAAAGGAGTCAAGTATATGGTGACTGAAGGAGATTTGAATTTGGGTGGTGAGCACACAATGTAATTTACAGATGATGTATCATAGAATTATACACTAAACACCTAAGTAATCTTATCTACCAATGTTACCCCAATAAATTTATTTTAAAAATTTAAAATGGTCATTGGTTTCCCAAGAGTGATCAGGATTTTTAGGATAAGGGATTTTTAGGGCAGTAAAGGTATGATATGATACTATATTGATGGATATATCTCATTATATATTTGACTAAATCCATAAAACATACAATACCAAGAGTGAACCATAAGATAAGCTAGTACTTTCAGTGATTATGATGTGTTAATATATAATAATTTTCAATAAACAATATAGCAATCTGTTGAGTGATATTGATAATGGAGGAGACTATATATTTGTGAGGGCTACGGATGTATGGGAAATCTGTACATTTCTTTCAGTTTTATAGTTAACATGAAGGTTTACAATAAAAAATAAATACTATTTTAAATATGTTAATAGAACTAAGTGATTAAATGATGAGTAATCAAACATTAAATAGTGTTATATAAGGGGAAAATCTCTAAGGTAAATGAAATAATTGCGTCACAACAATATGAAAGAGGTTTATAGTAATATATTAAACTCATATTTGAAGAATTTTTTATAAATATGTTAATAAGACATATTATTTACAAATGTGAGAAGAATCATACATGAACATAAATATTTTGTTTAGATCAATGAAAAAGTAATGACCTAAATCCAGGTCCAGGAACATGCCTATTTATTTTTATACTAAAATGATGCAATTTTAATTAAAATGTATGTTGTTCTTCCAAAATTTCTGTGAATTAAATGAAAAATAAAAAGAACAAGACAAGTAGTAAAATCATGAATTGCAGCTGCAAAGACACTAGTTTATTCATTCTAAGTAACATAGAAACTGGCTTTTAAAATATAAAAAAAAGATCTTTATTAAATAGAGACTTATAAAACTATTTTGATACATTGTTCTAATAAAAGCTAAATATTTTAATGCTTTAGATACAAATTTTATGCTACTAAAATAGCCAAAGATTAATTCTTAAAATTAGATTTCATGTGGGAGAATTTTACTTATTTTCAATAAATAGAAAAATAGAATAAAAATTTAAGTATTTTTTCAAAGTAATAATTGCAATCTAAAGTCAGAAATGTTTCTCCATTGGTGTGAAATTTTACTGACATAAACTAGTAGTAAAAATAAAATAAAATTCATTGAACCAAAGATTTATAGGAATAACATTTCCTATATGAGTAAAAAACAGCTGTGGAAGACTTAATCAAACACTGAAGCAAAAGTTTAAGCTAACTTTACTTAGTGACAGGCTAGAAGAGGTCAGCAGGGATAAAAAGGTGACATATGTAATACTTTTAAAAATAAAGATTAAACATAAATAGTTTGGGCTTACTCACAGCTTGGTGTCCTCAGGGTAGTTGAACTATTAACATGAAAGCTGAAGGCTGTAAGAATGAAATAATTCTAGCAAGAAAGGCAGGAGTGGAATCATTTATTATGAGCTAGACTTGAAAGTCACATTATGTTGCTTCCGTTATACTTAATTAGTTTTTAAAAAAATCCTGTGCATTTTCAAGGAGAGGAAACAGATCCCACCCCCTCAATGGAAGGAACATCAACATTACATTGTATGAAGAGCATGTAGCAGGGGAATATGGTTGTGGTCATCTTTGGGAAGTGCAATCTGCCCCTGATCCAGACACAAGGTGCCTTTTAAATATGAGGCATTTAATTTTTTCTAGGTCAATGGAGAAGGGTCAGGGACTGGGCAAAGAAATTCTCTAAAATTTAACCTCTTATGTTGCTCTAAAATTCCTCCTGGATGCAAATTTTTGGGAAAGGCATGGCTGAGTAAGAAACATTTTAAAGATGTGTGCACTCACTCGAATATCTTGTTGTTTTTTGTTTGTTTGTTTGTTTGTTTGTTTTGTTTTGTTTTGTTTTGACAGTATTATCAAAGTGAAGTACACATTTTAAGGCATTGCCGTGTCCTCTGGGCCCATGAAGTTTGGTAGGAGTATTTGTATTTAAATACATAGGGAGGTGGTACCTCATCGTTGTTTTAATTTTCATATCTCCAATGATTAGTGATGTTGAGTATTTTTTTCATATGTCTCTTGGACATTTGCATGTCCTCTTTGGAGAAATGTCTGTATAAGTTCCTGATATATTTTGGAAGTTAACCCCTTATCACATGTATCATTGGCAAATGGATTGTTTGTGTTCCATACAGTGAGTTCCCTTTTCATTTTGATGCTGGTTTCCTGTGCCATGGAAAAGCTTTTTAGTTTTATATAGTCCCATTTGTTTATTTTTCCCTTTGTTTCTTTTGCCTAGGCAATGTTATCTGTGAAAATTATGCTGTGTGAGATGTATATTTTGCTGCCTACATTTTCTTCTGAGATTTTTATGTTTTCACATCTTATATTTAATTCCCTTAACTATTTTGTGTTTATTTTTGTATGTGGTGTTAGTTGGTCTAGTGTCTTTCTTTCTTTCTTTTCTTTTTCTTTTTTTTTTTTTTGCATGTATCTGCCTACTTTCCCCAACACCATTTATTGAAAAGTCTGTCGTTACTCCATTGTATTCTCTTGCCTCCAATGTAAAATATTAATTGAGCATAATGGTCTGGGTCTATTTCTGGTTTATCTGTTCTGCTCCATTGTTCTATATGCCTGTTCTTATGCTAGTACCAGGCTGTTTTGACTGTGGCAGCTTTGTAGTAAAACTTGATGTCTGATATTGTGATCCCTCCAATATTGTTCTTCTCTTTCAAGATTTCTGTAGCTATTCTGGATCTTTTTTGGTCTCATATAAATTTTTGTAGTATTTGTTCTCAATCTGTGAAATATGCCATTGGTATTTTAATTGGGATTTTATTGAATCTATAAAATGCTTTGGGTAGTATGGATATTTTAATAATGTCAGCTCTTCTAAAGAACCAAATGACCCTTGAATCTGTTGCTGGCTCAATAGTTAACATCAATTTTTCAGATCTGGCTGCTTTTTCTGAACTCCATATTTTCTAAACTCTTGAGTTCCTGTGTGAGTCATTGCTTTGCTTTCACAGCATTTATCATGACAAAGGCAACAACATCTTTGACATGAGAAGTGATGGAGAGGACATTATATGAATCATAGTTGGGATGACTATTTTTAATTTAGGATTTTGTTTTGGTAAGTCCTATATATAACAACTTTTTCTACAGAAATCCAATGAAGATAAAGGAGTATGAATTATTGAATGGGAAATTTCTACTGGTGTTAATTATCTGTACAATTTTGTGATTACAGGTTTGTTGCATAGCATTTCTATTACACTACATGCCAGAGTAATGGCACATGCCAGAAATCACATGAAATGCTGCTTTGTATACAAAAATGAAAGGCCTAATATTTTTCTACTACTAAAGATTTGTTATTTTCAATACTAAAAGTTGCTAGATTAATATTAGTGAAATAATATCCTTGCCAGTCTGTGTTTCTAAAATGTTGAGTCTCCACATGTTCTTACTTGGATTATTACATATATATTAGATTGTAAAATAACCATCCTGGCGACAAGTAGTAAACTAATTTTTAAAGTGCAGAGACTTACGTTGCATGCCAAGCAATTATTTTCAAGAAGCAAAAAGCAAATTTTGTTTCTTACACAGCAGGATAGTATTTTATAATAGAAGACACTAGCAAATGAGTCTTAGTAAAAAATAAAATTAAATAGTTCTCTACCTCTGAACATTACCTTTATAAATGACCCATTAATGGCTGCTATCAACATTCTTTTTCATGCTTATCTTATTTTCCCCTCATTTTGTTTAGATTCTGGCTGTTTATGTTGCTTATAACAATTAGAGATGCTACAACTTTTAGAAGCTGACATATTTAAAATCTCCCATTAGAATACTGCATCTCCTTAAGTTGCATTATTTTGCCCACACTACTCCAATGGCCAGAAGAATAATTCTCCATCCATTTTTATAGCCTATAAATTGTAAATTGAAAACCAAAAAACAAACTCCATTTCTAGAAAACAGAGTGATTCATAAAAAGGGAGAAGAGTCCCTACTGAGGACAAAGGGATTCTACATGTTCCCAGCTAAACTTATACCCAGCTAAATATGACAATATTAAATAATTATTTGTGGTTAGAAAATATGAAAGAAAATAAACGTTATCCATAAATTAAAATGAAACAGTTAGTAAGGTAAGATGGAATACTGCCTGGGAAATGCATTAAAGTCTACCTGAGTTACTATGCAAGTAGTTCACAGAAAAGTTCAAATATGGCTTCTTAAGAGAAGAAGTAAGAGTGAGAAAACATGAGGAAACCTCAAGAAGCAAAACCAAACAATCAGGTTGGGACCAGCAATGTTAGCTTCATTTAAGGACCAGAAATTGATGCAGATATGACTCAGTCTATCAATTTTTTTGGTCAAAATTGATGAACTTGTAGCAAGATTAAAAACTGATACATCCTATAGATGGTCTTCTAAAATAGTTTGCATTACATTAACCACATTCAGTTCTAGAACTAGCTATTGACTCAGAACAAGTAGATATATGTCCCTCCTTTGGCTCTTCAGAAGACATTGGATAAGACTTCTAAAACATCTGAAAGCAAAGGCACACAAAATATTTTATATGATTTAAATTGTATGGAATCCACATTAAAAACTGAAAACATGATAGAATTTATAGAAACACTTATTTCTGAAAAACCTAAATGCTGCAAAAAGTAAAATAAAATAAAAGGCATGAGTGCTGAAGTGTTAAAAAAAATGTGCTGAGATTTTCAAGGTTTGTTTGGAACTGTTTGCGTGGTAATTTGTCTTAGACTAGAGGCCCTGAGAACAAAATTTGTACACGGGGATGTGGGTGGTGGGGTGTCTCTCAGCCAAGCCAGCACTCTCTCCAATCTGGGATCCCTGGAGGGCAGTTGGACATCCCTCTCACAATACAGGACTGCTGGCTCCCAACTGCTCACCTGCCTGACTTCCTGATTGCCCCTAAATGCTTCTGCCTGCCAACTTGAACACTCCCTAACCACTCCCCTGCCAGCCTGATTGATGCCTAACTGCTCCCCTGCCTGCCTTTTTGCCTTCCCCTGCAGGCCTGGTCACTCCTAAATGCCCTCCTCTGAAGGCCTGGTCATCCCTAACTGCCCTCCCCTGCAGGTCTAGTCTTCCCAACTGCTCTCCCCTGCTGGTCTGGGTCCCTCGCAACTGCCCTTCCCTGTAGGCCAGGTCATCCACAACTTTCCTTCTCTGCTGGCCTGGTCACCCCTAACTGCCCTCCCCTGCAGGCTTGATCACCCCCAACTGTCCTCCTTTATAGGTCTGGTCCCTGCCAACTGCCCTCTTCTGCTGTTCATATTGTGGTGGCCATCTTGTTTCCACATAGGGGCAGGAACTTTGAAAACATAGGGACAGCCATCTTTGTTGGAGTGATGATCAACCAATATATTACTCTTTTATTAGATAGGATAGGAGCCTGGTGCATGAGTAGGGTCCAGCTGGTTTGCCCTGAAAGGTGTCCCAGAGCAGGGTGGGTGTTTCCTTGGGGCATAGGGTGGCTTGGGTGAGGGGCCTGTGGTGGTTTGCAGGCTGGCCATGACCTCCCTCCCTCTGCCCCAGTGATCCAAGCAGAGGCCCTGATATCTGGGATTTATTTATCTTCTATAATTGAAATTTTATAGTCTAGAGCAGAGCCAAGCCTCTTGCTCGTTCTGTGGTGGTGGCCATTTCTGTTGGGATTTATTTATCTTTTATAATTGAAACTTTGTAGCCTTAAGCAGAAGCCAAGACAGACCAGGGCTGCAAAAGCTTGGCTTCCTCCATCACTGGGGAAACACAAACCTCCCTCCTGCTCGCTTTGTGGCTGCAGCTATCGTGGTTCGGGTTAATTTTCATACTTGCTCCTGATTGGCTGGTGGGCATGGCTTGTGGGCATGGCTTGTGTGTGTAGTGGAGAGATGGTTAATTTGCATATCACTATTTTGTTAGATAGCATATCAGTATTATCACATATACTTCAGTCTTTGGGGAAGGGATTCTAATAATATGCATGTTCCATTTGAATTTTTAAATATTCAAGTTTTTATGTCATGACTATTATTAACATTAATAAATCCTTTCCAAACATCACATTATTTTCCCTAACATTTTCTTTCCAATTTAATTTAATTTTCCAATAAAATATATTATGCAATCTTAATTTATCTAATTCAAATAAATACCACATATGCCATCTCTCTAGTAGAGTTTGTCTGTGTGTGTGTTTATATATATATAATTTTCAAAAAGGTATTTATAGTTGTACATAATTAAAAACAAACTAAATGCAATAAAAGCTATAAGAAAATGTCCAGTGTAAAAGTTCAAATTTGAAACATTTAGTATTGAGGAAAAATTTGTCAGTTTATTCTTCTTTTGGGTAAATGAATGTTACAGACAATTACAAATCATGTTTAATGGAATCAAGCATATGAGGGAGAGAAGACTATAATAAAAAATCTAAACAAGTTACCTCCTTGCCACAAATCTCCACATTTCTTGAGCTGAAAGGGAGAGTGGCTTTTCATCCTCTACTATTAGGAGATTCCAGTTGAAATGCTATATGACCACATATCCTGGAGCTCTATTTTTCTTCTTCAGTTAGCATACTATAAGGAAATTGTTGACAGATTTTGAAGCCAAACTTGTAGTGTGATGTTTGCACCATTTTCTTGTCTATAAATTTGTATCATTTTCTGTTTCATATTTTTTTTTCTTTATGCATTCTGATGACTGATTTATAATTTACGGAAGCTACACACATCTCCCCTAATGTCTAATGCCATGCACCACTGTCTGTTTTCTGTACGGGGTTCTTTTATAAGATGTTTCTGGTATTTCTATAATATTTTTAAAATCCAGTGTTAGAAATGGACTTTCTTTAATCCACATTCAGTAATAGTTTGTCCTATTGAAAAATGGCTGTTTCTGCATTTTTTTAATTCAAAGTTGGAATACACCCTTTTTTATTTTTTCTTTGTAACAGAAAAGGAAAACCTATAAGCTTTAATAAAAAATAAAAATCCAGACACATCTTCAATATGATAAATTATTTCTGCAGCACAGACTAATAAATGGAGAAAAGTCATGAATATAATTTTGCTATGACCTTAGAGTACATAATTGTTTATCTACTTACATGTCTATTTAATTTCCTGACTATTGGAGTCAATCTAGAATATTCACTTATTGTTAATATTAAAATTCTAATAAAAATAAGATATGTGTAATATCAGACTCAGGAAAAAGATCGAGATTTGTGTTTTATAATTCAAATAGTTCTTATTTCTTTTTAAATGCAGTAAACCAACTAGTGATGTGAAAAAATAAAAACTAATAAGCTTTCTATAAAATGCTTTGAAGCATCAGATTATCTAAGGTAAAGTTTAGAAAGATGATCTCAATATAGGAAGATGAAATTGGAGCATGGAATATCATTTATCAAAATCCTCTTGCATATGCTATCATTAACTAATATAGTCAATAAAATGTTGATTATGTAAGGATGTTGTACCACCATTTTAACATTCTTGCCTGAGTTGCAGCTTCCATCAGTATGTCAAAACACCTCTGAGTCCAGGTTAAAAAAGTTAACAGCTTATTGAATGTTAGGAAATATTAAGAGCAACTAAGTTCTCTAATACTTGAATATTTGACAAATGATACATAATGTGTTGTTCACATTCAGAACATCCCATTTATCCTAAGTTGTAGTAAAGATGATTGGCTTTTCTCATACTGTGTAATTCTCCCCAGAAATGGTTGCTGAACATGGAGTCTATTTCTAAGCTTTGAATCAAGATAGACCAAAGATCGAGAAGAAAATATATGCACCCCTTCTAGTCCTGGGCACTCCTACACTACCTTCTATTTTATTCTGTTTAATGCCTTCCTTATTCCTTTCATGAGTTCCCATTAGACACAGAATACTGCCATTTGTGTGCCAATATTTCCTTGTGTGATCAGGCCATCATAATACAACTAGAGGCCTAGCACATGAAATTTGTGTGTGAGTATGATCCCTAGGCCTGGCCTGTGATTAGGGCCAAATTCCCCAGCTGCCCACAGCTGACCCTGCCCCCCATCACCACTCACCCCCTGTTTCCCATTCACCATCAGGTGATTGGAGCTTGCCAGCCAGAGGTAGGAACCAAGGTTGGCCATTCTGCCCATTCACTGGCCCATCCCCACCACAGGTTGCCCTCTGTGTGTGGGGTGACTGATGGGGCAGGGCCTGAGCCTGGTGCCACCCCATTCCCTACCACCCAGCCCCAGTTCCCCATTCACCATCGGGCAATTGGAGCCTGTCAACTGGAGAAAGGGACTGAGAGGTGGTCAGTGCTCCTCATAGTGACTGGTCAAGCAGTAGTTCTGGTCATTCCACAGTTAGGTTCAATTTGCATATTACCCTTTTATTATATAGAATAGAGGCCCAGTGCGTGGGGAGAGCCAAATGGCCTGTCCAGATGGGGGCCCCTGATTGGGGTGGAGTCTCTGCTAGGAGGCAGGGCTGGCTGGGGTGAGGGGCCATGAACGGTTTACTGGCTGGCCACACCCTCAATTGGGGTGGGGGTCTCCACTGGGAGGTGGGGCCAGCTGGGGTGAGGTACCATGGGTTGGCCATGCCTCCAATGGGGGTCAGAATCCCTGCTCTGGAGCAGCAATGGCCAAAGCAGGTCGGCCATGCCTCTGTTCAGGTGGGGATCCCTGCTGGGAGACAAGGCTGGCCAAGGTGAGGGCTGCAGGAGATTTGCAGACTGGCAACACCCCCAGTTAGGTTGGGGGTCTCTGCTGAGGGAGCCTGCTGGCAGCTTGCAGGCCAACCATTGCCCTAATCAGGGTGAGGGTCCTTACTGAGATACAAGGCTGACCAGGCCAAGGGCTGCAGTCATTCTGATCTCTAGTTGTTCTAGTTGCTCCGCCACTTTGGTTGCTGGACTTTTATTATATAGGATGAGATATTTGGTGTCCTAATTTAACTTGCTTATAGCTTATTCATTTCTTCTTGTAGATTAACACAAAACCAAGGGTATAATGACTTTATTAAGCTTCTGCTTAATATACATGCATATGCATAATGTTGACCTTTAACAAATAGCCAGATATTTCTCCAGCAAACTGTGTTTATTTGGAAACATCAAGAAATTACAGCGTGGGACATGCAATCTAATTGCAAATCATACATAAGTCCAAACAAGCAAAGGAAAGGAGCACTTTTTTATGGATTTGAAAGGGGCTGTTTTAAAAGACGAGTATTTTGTTGAAAATTGAATGTTTGAAGTACAGTGACTTTTCTTTGGCTGAGTTTTGGCCATCTTTCATTGGCTGAGCTATTACTGGCAAGGAGAATCTCCTTCCTCCTGCTGAGGTAGTAAAGTAGTGTCAAGTCCTGTACTTGATGTACTGCTCTTCAGTTGGGGTAAATAGTGTATGTTAAGTGACAAGTGTGTGAGAGTTATCCATTATAAATGTGGTTTCATTATTAATTTCATATTTCCTTTATTCAGGATCTTTCTCTGAAAGCATTGCTGATTAAGAGTCAGGTTTTTCCAGATTCAGTGGCCGTTGCCCCTCAATGCCAGAAAGGATCTTTCTTGGGTATTGTGCCCCATTTAAGAGGGAAAGTGCACAAAAAGAAAAACTATTTGGGTTATATTTGAGTAACAAGGATAGATAGGAAGTAGACCTATAGGTATTTCCCATCTAAAGTCTGTATCTTAGAATAGAGAACACAGCAGAACTGAAAGAATTAAACAAGTGTTTTGAGAAGATACATTGTAAGAATTAAACATGAAGTGATTAAACAGTATTGTGATTTAAAATTAAAACATTTGGAACAAAATGTCTTAATAATACAGGGTATTGGTTGCAAATTCAGAAGCGATGAATTTGGATAAGAATCCATGATCAGTGAGTAGCCTAGATGAAAGGGGGACTTTTGGGAATGATAAATCTTCTAATAGGTCTGGTCTGAACATCTTGGGAAAGCTGTCTCATTAGGTATCATCTTCTATTTCAGGAAATCCTCACCTTCAGGTCACCAGCTGGTGTAGAGTTTCAATCAAGCTTAGTTCTTTTTCTTTAGATATGTCATGTGAATCCACAGAATATGCAACACAAGGGTTTGGTTAGCAGTTTCTGATTGGGTCCTTTCAAAGGTTGAAGACAGTCCTTCTGGAGATGTCCTTTCCAATAGATGAAATATTCAAATTGCAAAATGTGTTGCTTAAGGGTTTATCTCCCTGGTGCATGTTGTGAAAAGGCTGATCTACCAGAACATGGTTAATTTTGATGGAAGCAATGAGGCCTTTACAGTATTGAAGTACATTTTTATCAGCTGAAGATCAAAAGAAGCAGGGGCCAGATGCATTTGGCTCCCTGTTACTACCACTGGATGAAAGTGTATGAATTCCAAAGGGGGTGAATCTGAGATTTAGAAGGACCAACAGCAATTTTGGCCAAAGTATTTGGAGGGGCTCTATAAATTTTGTCAATTGAGTTTCAATAATGATGTTAGTGTGTTCTTCTCAGCCTGAGGAATGAGGGTGGTAAGTGCAGTGTTAAGTGTAAAATTGACCAAATGGCACAGACTTGTCAAAGCACCTAACTGATAAAATGGGTTTCTCAATCACTATTGAGTTCAAGAAAGATTCCCCAGGTAAGGATAGTATTTACCAAAAATACTATCCATAGAAGCAGCAGTAGCTTATCTACAAGGGAAAACTTCAGTTCAGTGAGAAAACATACAGACCATGACTGAAATATATTTTTATCCATTGGGACGCAGTATGAAATTTATTAGTAAAACCTCAAATTATCCATCAGACAGTTTAAAATGTTGAGGAGCAGTGTGAACAGTCTTTCTTGAGTGGTTCTTTGGACCAGTTGGACAAGTGTGGCTGCATAATATTTACTAATATTTTGCAGCCACATTAATATTTTCTCACAGATATTGATTTATGAATGTTATTATCTTGTTAGGAGACCAGTGGTTTAATGCAAGTACAGTACTTAGGAACCGGAATTTACAGTCTCCTGTAGGAAGTAGTCATTATTTGTCCAGAACCAGAGCTTTCTCTTTATCTAACCAACAACTGATGAATTTTCAACCTTGTGTGTTTTTTTCTTTTTTTTTTTTTCTCTCTTTCTCTCTCTCTCTCTCTCTCTCTCTCTTTTTTTTTTCAGGCCAATCATTGGGCTTCTCTTGCTAGTTTTTCTTAAATTATCATTTTGGGAAATATTCCTTTGGACCATAACAGATTGGTTTCTACTAATATTGGTTCCTTTAAGGGCATCATTCCTTGAGAAAATATCAGTAAGGTGATTTCCCTTAGCTTTCAGAGAGTTCAGTTTAGAATGTCCTTGGATCTTAATAATAGCTAACGCAGATGTAAAAGTATAGCATAATTCCTGAAGATACTACCTATTTTAAATTTTATTTCCAGTGGAAATAAGAAAGCCATACTCCTTATACAACATTTCAAGATCATAAGCTATGCTCAAAGCATGTCTACTATTAGTATAAATGTTGGAGCTTTGCCATGGTCCAGGTTGCAGACTTATGTGAGGACATATAATTTGGCTTGTTGGACAGTAGTATCCAAAGGCAAATGTGCCTACTCAGTTACATTAAAGGGTGTTGATATTGCATATCGAGCACAGTATTTGTCATTAGCAATAGAGCTATTGGGAATCTTCTCTAGCTCCTCATTTAGGCCATCAAATATGTTGAGCTTAAACAAATAGACAGCCAGATATTTCTCCAGCAAAATGAGTTTATTAGGGAATAACAAAGATTGCAATTCTGGACATATGACCTAATGGTGAGCCTACAAAAATCTAAATAAACAAAATGGGGCATGCTTTCATGGATTTGGAAGAGGACCAGTTGTAAACAAAGAGTCCATTGGAGGAAACTGGAAGTTGGAAATATAGTGACTTTTCATTGGCAGAGTTATGGTTGTCTCCCATTGGCTGAGCTAGGTGGGCATGATGGATCTTTTTTCCCCTCCTTCTGAGGTAATAAAGTAATATCACTTTCTTTCAGAGATGGAAGGTCAGTCTCTTCCTTTTGGTGGCAGTATGTATTTTGTATGACACATGAGTGAGAATTCTCTTTTCTAACCTCCAGACTCCATTTTAAAGAAGACTTCTGCTGCTGAGACTGGTTTGGCTCAGTGGATAGAGCGTCGGCCTGCAGACTGAAAGGTCCCAGGTTCGATTTCGGGCAAGGGAATGTATCTTGGTTGTGGGCACATCTCCAGTGTGGGGCGTGCAGGAGGTGGCTGATCGATGTCTCTCTCTCATCGATGTTTCTGACTTTCTATCCCTCTCCCTTCCTCTCTGTAAAAATCAATAAAATATATTTTAAAAATAAGACTTCTGCTTACCAATTTACACAATATATATATATATATATATATATATATATATATATATATATCAATGTGAACATTTAACATTTTTGTGTAAATTATAGCAATATTTCACTATCCAAACCACATACCAATTCCTTGCCTTTACAATCTTTCCTTTAAGAGAAAGTGAAAGTTTATTTAATGAATTTTTATTTCAATTTCTAAGTCTTGATGTCTGAATACTGAGTACACAACCCAGAATCAAGAAATCATTCTTTTAGTCTCTCTCTCTCTCTCTCTCCATGCACATACTAATGTTTCAAAATGCAGATACCAACATTGGACCAGGCAAACAACACTGTTTACATGAAGACTATTGGGAAGGCAGTAATGTACTCTTTAATCCACACTTGGCCACATAAGGATGGGTCTGGAGCCTAGAACCAAGAAGTATGGAGATTACAGAGACTACTCTGGGCTTATTGTTTTCTCTTGGGATATCTTAATAATATCAGGTACAATGTGTACTCCTTTGTCTTGCTTAAGCATATGTGTATTATGACATGTGGCACAATTCATTACAATATCCATTCCCAGAGTAAAAGGAATGGGGTCTTTCACCTACAGCATGAGAGCTGTGAGTGTAGACCATTACTTAGTAGCTGCTGGGGGGAAATGCCTGCAGGCCATGGTGGAACAGTGCTCTCTGGGAAAACTGATCTTTCTCTAATTCCTGTCCACATTAGTAAAGCAATATAACCTCCAACGTCTGTGTGAGTCATATTTTTCTTGGTGATCCTGACCATTCATTGACTGACTCCTGGTAGAATCAGACTCTTCCCCTCGAGGTGATAATAGGTGTGACTTCCTTGACAAGTAGTCACTTCTCTATTCTTGGAAATAGGCATTTCCATGCCCAATGTACTTGTCAATATCAGTAGAAATTTAACTTTCCCAAGAAACTGAGGTAGTCTCAATTATTTGTCAAAATGTATTTTTATGTTTTCCATGTGCAGTAACTGGTTTATATTTTATTAACCTAGTTAATAATGTTGTCATATTTCCTAGGAGAAAAAGAAAACCAACACTCCCATCCCCCAAAATAAACTAAAGAACATCAATGCCACCAATAAAATAAATTACTCCCACACACACATACCAATACACACACACACACACAGAGTGTCTTCAGAGAAAAAATTTTTGTTTACATATAATAGAAAATGATACCATACCACACACAAAAAAAGACACTAAGTAACTTTCTTGAGTCTGAATAAAACTCACCACACACAAACAAAAATAAGTGAAACAAGTGAAACTTTGAGTCTTTAGTTTATATTTATGTTACTAAACTAGAGACCTGGTGCACAAAATTCATGCACTGGTTAGGGTGGTCCTTCAGCCCAGCTTGTGCCCTCTTGCAGTCTGGGAACCCTTGGGGAATGTCTGCCTGCTGGCTTAGACCTGCTCCATCAGGCCTCAGCTGGCAGTCAGACATCCCTCTTATAGTCCAGGAGCTCTCACTCCTTATCACCTGCCTGCTTGTTGCTCCTTACCTCTTGGATCGCTGATCCTTAGCACTGCTGCAAAGGCATGAGAGGCTCCTGCCATTGCCATTGTACTTGCCAACTGTGAGCCTGGCCTCTGGCTGAGTGGCACACCCCTGTGGGAGCATGCGGACCACCAGGGGGCATCTCCTGCATTGAGCATTTGTTCCCTGGTGGTCAGTATGCATCATAGCAACTGGCCATTCTTGTCATTCTCCCTTAATGGTTGCTTAGGCTTTTATTATATAGATGATTTATACAAGTGGTTTTCACAGATTAAGGGAAGTTTTGTTTTGTTTCTTAACAAAAAAGTAATGAAGCTCTCATATCTATGAATAATAAAAGTGTAATATGCTAATTAGACTGGACAGCTGAATGACCTTCTGGACACCCTTCTGGATGAAGCTACTGCAGTGGGAGCTGAGAAAGAGGTGATTAGGGGCAATCAGGCAGGTAGGCAAGCAGTTACGGGTGATCAGGAGGCAGGCAGAGTGGTTAGGGTTATCAGACAGGCAGGTGAGTGGTTAGAGGCTATCAGGTAGGCAGAAAGAGTGGTTAGGGGGAATGAGGCAGGCAGGTGAGCGGTTAGGGAATATCAGGCAGGCAAACAGGTGAGCGGTTAGGAGCCAGTGGTCCTGAATTGTGAGAGGGTTCAGGCAAGGCTAAGGGTCCCTCCCCCCCCCCCGCCCATGCATGAATTTTGTACATGGTGCCTCTAGTGTCATATATCAGAAAACATATTAGCTATATTGAAAACAAAATAAGAACAAAAGGTTATTTAGATTTTACTACTTCAGTGAAGGGTTCAGAGTTTCTAGACATGCTTGCTTTAAGGAAGGAGTTTATATGTCTTTTGTTGTTGACATTATCATTTCCCCCCATTTTTTCCCACTTGGACCACCTCCACCCAGATCTCACCCTCCTCTTTTTATGGCCTTAACCACACTATTGTGTCCATGGGTTATACAAATACAATTTTTTGGCTAATCTCTTCACCTTCTTTCATCCAGTCATCTCTACCCATCTCCTCTCTGACTTTTGTGAAATCAAACTCAAAATGATATATAATTTATCTTTCTCAAAGTGGTTCCTGCCATAATTAATCATCTCCTGTATGAGGCCTAGGGAATTTGTTGAGGAATTTTTATCCTCAAAGGTTTGAAGTGGCCTTATTTCTCCCTTGTTTTTCTCTTTTGTAATATGCTGAAAATTTTCTAATCTTTTCCTGTTTAACTTTGACCTGTGTTAAGAACTGAATGTTTGTGTTCCTCCCAAATTCATTTGTTGAAGCTCTACCCTTTCATGTGATGTTATTAGCAGGTGAGATATGGTAATTAGGATTAGATGAGATCATATGAACAGGCCTTCATGTGTGGAATTAATGCCCTAATAAGAGTTGTAAGAGAGATTGCTTCCTCTCTCTGCTCTCCAACATATGAAGATACAATGAAATATCTGCAGCTTGGAAGAGAGTTCTTATCAGAACTCAACATTCTGGCACTGTGATCTTGGATTTCTATTATCCACAACTGTGAGAAATGAATCTCAGTTGTTTATAAGTCACACTCTATGGCATTTGGTACAGCAGCCTATATAAACTAAAACTATCCTGTATAATAAAGAGGTAATATGCAAATTGAACCTCACACCCTTGTACAAAATGGCTGTCCCCATGTGGTCAAAGATGGCTATCAGGGGAGGGCAGTTGGGGGTGACTGGGCCTGCAGGGGAGGGTAGTTTGGGGCAACCAGGCCAGCAGGGGAGGGCAGTTAGGAGCAAACAGGTTGGCAGGGGAGGGTAGTTGTGGGTGATCAGCTGGCAGGTGAGGGCAGTTGAGGTGGACCAGGCCTGCAGGGGAGAGTAGTTAGACATTGATCAGGCTGGCAGGGGAGTGGTTAGGGGGTGATCAGGCTGGCAGGCATGCAAGCAATTGGGAGCCAGTAGTCCCAGATTGTAAAAGGGATATCCGACTGCCACAGGGATTGGGCCTAAACCGGCAGTCAGACATTCCCCGAGGGATCCCAGATTGGAGAGGGTGCAGGCTGGGTTGACCCCCCACCCCCACCCCAGTGCATGAATTCTGTGCACTGGACCTCTAGTGTATAAATGAATGTTTTACAAAGTAGTTCTTAGTCCATTATGCACAGGTTCTTGATTTTCTGGTACTGATATCACTAAAGGAAATACCTCTAAATTTTGAACCGAATTTTATATCCATTTGCTAATGCCAATTGAAGCACTGCTATATTCCCACACATCATTCTCCTTATCTCAGACTATGTGTTCCATTTCTTAGGACATCTTTTCTGCCTCCATTATAACAGAACTTTCACTGGAGTTTATTCCTAAAGGCAAATTCTCACAGTGCCTTTTCTGAAGTGTCTGTAGTTTTCCATTGAAAATCTGCTTCTTCCATGTTTTGAAGAAAATCTTTTTTTTTTTTTTATTTTTTGGATGGAATGCTATTGTATGAAATTGTCAAGAGATAAATTTTCTAGTTCTCACCTCAGAGTGACTTCTTACTGAATTGTGTCTTTTCAACTACAATTAGATGATATGTAGTTAGATTTATTAAAATGGGAGAAATTGTAAGGAAAAGATGGATTGTGCAGAGTCTATTTTGGATGTATTAGTTTCCAATTGCTGCTTTGACAAACATCCACAAACATATTGGCTTAATACAATGAAAATTTATTATATTACTGTCATCCAAGCCATAAGTTCTAAAACAAAGTTTTCTTAGAAACCATAAGGTCTAAAATAAAGGCTTCTTCGTTCTAAAAAAGAAAGCCACTAGTTATAAAACATAGGTTTTTTCAATGCTGCATTTCTTCTATGAACGAGAGGAGAATCTTTTCTTTGCTGTTTCTAGCTTCTAGAGGTCACCTGCATTCCTGGCCTTGTGGTGCCCTTCCAGAAATGGCATTACTGTGACACCTGCTCCATCCCATCTCCATCTCTGACTTTGATCCTTTTAGTCCCTCATATAAAGAGCTTTGTGATGCCAGGCCAGCATGTCTCAGCATTGACCTATGAACTAGGAAGTCACAGTTCCATTCCTGGTCAGGCCAGATGCTCAGGTTGTGGGCTAGATCCCCAGTGTGGAGCTTGCAGGAGGCAGCTGATCAATGATTTTCTCTCATTGATGTTCCTATCTCTCTATCCCTCTCCCTTCCTCTCTGAGAGTTTGTGATTTGCATTGGGTCCACCTAGATAATCCAGGATAATCTCTCTATATCAAGATCCTTATCTTAAGCACAAAGACAGAGTACCTTTAGTCATGTAAACTAATATTCACAGGTTCAATGGATTAGGATGTAGACATCTTTTTTTTTGGAGGGGGTGCGTAAAAGGGGGGTTTCTATAGTCTGAATGTTTGTGTTTCTCCAAAATGTATATGTTGAAATTCAAATGCCCAAGGTGATGATAGTACGAAGTATGACTTTGTTAAGGCATGAGGGTGGAGATTTGATGAATGGGATTTACTTTCCCCTACCACTATGTGAGGGCACAGTGAGAAGTCAGCAGTATACCGCCTAGAAAAGGGCTTTTATCAGAATCCATGTTGCCATACTGGTCTTGGATTTCCAGTCTCCAGAACTGGAGAAGTTAAGACTCTCTTTTTAAAATATAAGCTATCTAGTCTTTAGCATTTTGTTATAGCATCCTGAAGGGACAAAGACAGGGGATATTATTCCATTTATATCCTAGGGATATTGATTTTGTAATATCTATTAGATATCTAGTAGACATGTTAAAAGACAGTTTATTGATGAGATAGAAATTGGAATTATTAATATGAAAAGTATAAGTACATAAATTATATTTATAGTTATAGGATAAGACTTGATTATCTAAAAAATGCAAGACAGCAAACTGGTTAAGATTATTTTTACTTAATCAGATCATCTTGGTTTCAAATTCTAGCTCTGGCATGTATAAACTATCCTATAATATCAACTATCTCATAGGGTTCAAGTTAAAAATAAAACAAAATACAAGTAATAAGTAAGAGTTTTTATTGTAGGGAGAAATTGTAGCTACATTTTGGATTTACAACATTTAAAAGAGGGTAAGAAAGGATATGTAGAATCAGCAAAGGGTGAAGCAAGAAGGAAATTATAAAAGATTGATCTCCTGGCACAGTAGAAAGTGTTTCAATAGTGAATGAAGAAAAATTGGCCTCAAATGTTGATTTGAGGGTTCATCTTGTTTTGCTACAGGGAAATCCCTTTAAAAGAATGGTTTTAATGGGAAGATGGAGACAAAACTGAACAAAATGGACTCTAGGGAAGACTGGAGGAGATGTGGAGACAATATAGAATACTCTCATAAGCAGTTTGTTTTAAGAAGAGCAAAGAAATGGAGAAGAAGTAGCTATAGGAGATGGAGGGTTTTTTTCCCCCCCTAACTTGGGGAAAGGGGTGATTCAAGAGAATGTATGCTTCTAGGGATAATCTAGTAAAGAGAGAGAATTGATTCAGGAGGGAAATAAATTGATTTCAAGGACAAACTACTTAAGAAGGCAAATGGATCCATGGTTCAAGTGGAAGGGCTGGTGATAGGAACACAGACAGGATTCTTGTTAGGGCAGAAAAGACAAAGTATGGGTGCCAAGATTCATGTGCGTTTGTAGAAAAACTAGTAGGAGCATATGGGAGTTCTCATCTTACAACTTTTATTTCACAACTATTTGAGAAAAGAGGGAAAAGTATAAAATAGTATTTTAAGATAACTGGAAAGTAGGTTGTCTATGGACATAATAGTCCAATAATGAAGCATAGATAAAAACTCATTTGAAGTTATTTGCATAAATAAATCTAAAGTTAAGCTATTTAGCAGTGTTGATTGTTTTTATGACAAATTCAGTTTCAAGGTTTGGACAAAGTGTAGGCAGAAAGTAGAGTTTTGCCATGGTGTCAATATTCAAATAAAATAAAAAGCAATTAAGGATGGTTGTAAGAGAGCAATTATAATGATGTGCACTAGATAGAGTGTGAGATAAGTAAGGAGGAAAGTGATATGAGGTAATGGGTGCCGAAAAAGTGGTAAGGTCAGGGGTTTATAGTATTGATTTGTTTTGAAAAATTGTTGAATAGTCATTGTGGTTTCTAATATCTAAGAATATTAGTGGAACTCTAATATTGATAAAATAAGGTCTTAGAAAACCAGGAAGTAAGAAAATAAATAAAAATAAAAAGATCCTGAGAGAGAGGTACTGTAAGCTAGTAGTTGAGGTAACTGATAAAGTAAGTTCTTAGAGAACCAGGAAATGATATTTTCATTGGATAGAAGAAGAGGCATCATATTCTATGAGATTAGAAAAAATGATATACTTACTACTTCACTGTTCCCTAATCTTGCTGGCCTTCTGGTCACTTTGACGCTGGTGATAATGCCAGAGAATTAATTTTGTAATTTTGTACAAAGTTTATATATTGCTGGTTTACTAGACTTGTGTTAAATTCTAATATTTTATTGTTGGTCATATTTTTTTTATGTTTGCTCTGTCTTCTCTTACCTACCACATCTTCTATTCTGTGTTCTTAAGGAAACACTCTATTCTTTGATTTTTTTCTTATTGTATTTTCTACTCCTAGCACTCAACCTACAAATTGTACTGTATTTAAGTATATCATTTTTTCTAATCTCATAGAATATGATGCCTCTTCTTCTATCCAATGAAAATATAATTTCCTGGTTCTCTAAGAACTTACTTTATCAGTTACCTCAACTACTAGCTTACAGTACCTCTCTCTCAGGATCTTTTTATTTTTATTTATTTTTTATTGATTTCAGAGAGGAAGGAAGAGAACATCAATGATGAGAGGGTATCATTGATCAGCTGCCTCCTGCATGACCCCTACTGGGGTTGAGCCTGCAACCAGAGCATGTGCTCTTGACCATAATCGACCCCAGACCTTCCAACCCCCAGTCCAATGCTCTATCCACTAAGCCAAACCAGCTAGGGCAACTCTCTCAGGATCTTTACTCTTTTATCAATAAACATGTCCATGTCTTTCTCATTTTCCTCTCTGTCAACATGTTTTTGTTCCCTCCCATTTTTAGCCAAGTTTCAGAAAAGTTTAATTTTTATACTTTTTTTAAAATATATTTTATTGATTTTTTACAGAGAGGAAGGGAGAGAGATAGAAAGTCAAAAACATCTATGAGAGAGAGACATCGATCAGCCGCCTCCTGCACGCCCCACAGCGGAGATGTGCCCACAAGCAAGGTAGATGCCCCCAACCGGAATCGAACCTGGGACCTTTTAGTCCGCAGGCGGACGCTCTATCCACTGAACCAAACCGGTCTCGGCTAATTTTTATACTTTGACTTGACTCACCCTTTTATGCCACTCCTTCTACTTATTTAGACAACCCAGTACATATATTCTACTTTCATCATCTACTAATACTACTTATTGGATTCCATGAGTTTCCTTCCAATTGCAAATAAAATAGGTACATTTTAGTCTCTTATGTTACTTGAATTCTTTAATATATCTAACAATGTTCATGTCTACTTTAAACTAATTTATTCATCTTAGTCTTTCATGTTTATTCACCAGGTTCTTTTATGTTTCTGACCATCTATTATAACCAGATTTTGGGAAGATCAAGTCTTTCTTTGGATCTTTTTGGTCCTTCATGTTTGATCCCAGGCCACTGCTTTTCTGTTTCCACACTCATCTGGCAATGTTTTGTAATGGACTTATTTTTAACTCCCAAAGATTTTCAAATATATCTCTAGTCCTGCCCTCCTCCTTGATCTTACAAATATCTTTTCCACAGAATCCTTAATTTTACTAACACTGATGATATATTACATATATTACATATCTCTGGAGAAACTATGACTGGCCAACAATATGAACCAGAAATACCAAGGATACCCATGAGCTCTTTCCCCATGTAACCAACAACTAATATTTCCTGACAGAAATGATTTCTGATTATTTTAATGTTTAAATTTTTTCACTCTATTTCTATTTTTCTTCTTTTGTTCATAATCTTACAATTTTTCCAAAAAATCCTAATTGCTATTTTAAAATGCTATAAAATGTTCAACTAAGTTTCCAAGTTCTTTAACAAATAAGTCAGTGCTTCTACAACCCAGTCCTTAGCTCTGTGCATATCTTATAATTTATGTTCCAGTGATGCTGAACCCTGTGAAGTTTATTCACCCAGCATTGCTCAGCAACTACATATTTTTATCATATTTCCAGTTACTCAAAGAGTTTTTTAACTTTTATTTCTTGGCCAACTTTTTTTATTATTATTATTACTCAATTCTAGTAACACCTACTTCAGAAAGCCTTTCCGGAACACCCAGATAATGGTAGATGCTCAACCATTCTCACATAAACATTTTTATTTCTGTATGCCCATTTTCTTCTAGGAGTTATCATACCTTTCTGGCAAAACCACATCATTCCTATTTGCATTGTCATTACAGAAGCATAGTATCTGACACATTCTATGAGCTAACAATCGTGCTAAGTCAGTTGACTATGATTAGTTTCTAAGACATCTCTGTCAGTAGAACTCTATCCTATCAGAAGGAAATTACAGTATTTCTAGTTGTGGATATATTAATATGTTCTGAATGTTTACTATGTGCCAGATACTTTGTTCTAAAATTTTTCCTAAAAAGTGTTTATTATTATTACCTTTATTATACCTGTTTTCTCGGCTAGGAGAACTAGGACACAGATAAGATTGAGGTATTTAATCATGATCACAAATTAATAAATTATAAAGATTGATGTCAAAACATGAGAGTTATGATCCAATATGGTATTTTGAACCTCTATTCTATTCTCTTCTTCTATGATGGATTTTTAACTTCACTTTTGTAGAAAGCAATTAAAGGAACATAAATTACTTTTATATAGAGGTTAAAACCAGGGGAGGGATAGGTCTAGTTTTAGTTATACATATCTGTATGTTAATATTTATATTGAAGAAAATTATATATCCTTACACAGATAAAATAATAGTGATCTTTAACCACCTAAATTTAAAATGCATAATACATGTAATGAGTGTGAAGAACAAACCCCGTGACTGTAAATGGTTGTTCAGATATGGCCACCCAGAATAGTCATCAATACAATAAGGATCTTCCATTTCATTGATGATGGATGCACTTGTATAAGCTGTTATAAGATTGCCATGAGGAAAAAACAAGGCAGTAGGATCCAAGAATGAAATGATTAGTGACAAAGAAAAAAAATAAGGATGGGAAAGCAGATCCAATAGGATTTAAAGGAGGTCTGAAAGGACTCAGGAATAGAAGGCCAGGCTTTCACGTGACATTGGTGCCTGTGGGAATGCTCACTACATTACCCCAAATCCATTCAGTATAATATTTTCATTATGAATGATGTATGGTTTTAAATCACTTTTACATGGGGATTCCTTTTCAGCTTATAGAAAATTTGGGACATTCAAACTTAATTTCCTTTAGTGGAAAAAAATCACTTCCCTCTCTTTGAACAGACATCTTCATTTTTTAAAATTTTTATTATTTAAAAAAAATATATATATATTATTGATTTTTTTTACATAGAAGAAGGGAGAAGGATAGAGAGTTAGAACATTTATGAGAGAGAAATATCAGTGAGCTGCCTCCTGCACACCTCATATTGGGGATGTGCCTGCAACCAAGGTACATGCCCTTGACACTCTATCCACTGAGCAAAACCGGTTAGGGCTTCATTTTTTAAAAAATCCTCACCCAAGGATATGTTTATTGATTTTATTTTATTTTTATTACAAATTTTAATGTTGATATTATTACAGAAGTTTCCTTTCCTCCTCCCACTTTGCCCACCTCCACCCTCCTCAGCCCTCCCCCCAAACCCCACTTTCCTTGACCTTTACCAAATTATTGTCTGTGTCCTTGGGGTATGTATATATGTTCTTTAGCTATTTCCTTCACTTTTTTATTCAGTCACCATCCAGAGTCCTCCTCTTGGGCACTGGCCAATCTTTTCTATGTATTCATGTTTCTGGTTCCATTTTATTTGTCATTTTATTTTGTTCATTAGATTCTACATATTAGTGAGATTATATGGTATCTTTATTTCTCTTACTGGCTTATTTCACTTAGCATAATACTCTTCAGATGCAACCATGTTGTCATAAATAGTAAGATTTCCTTCTTTTTTACAACTGCCTAGTATCCCATTGTGTAAATGCACCACAGCTTTTTTTTTAATCCACTCTTCTACACAGACATCTTCTGCTACCTGATATACATAATATTTCAAATTCCTTAAAGTCAAAAGGCAAGATATAGAGGTAAAAGAATGACATTTAAGTTTAGAGTTTGAAAAGGAAAAAAAGGTCTGGTCAGACTCTAATATGTGTCAGGTAAACTTTATGCTCAAAGAGCTTTTTTTTTTTTTTCCCCAGTGATAGAGTCCAATGCAGTTTATGAATTGTGTTCCCTAGGCAACAGTCTGCAAAATTACCTGCTGAAAAGGAGCCTCATGGAGCTTTAAAAACAGGGAGGCTTGAGCATGTTATACAGGGACTTGATAAACCATTATAACCTGGTGTATCAGCTTTCAAGCTCAAGATCATTAGAATTGTAGACTTGAGGAAGTGACATTGTCATCACAACACCTAAGTGCCATAGCTCATTCCATTCAGCTTCTGAGGCGATTTCCCCATTTTCTCCTACATAATATGATTAAAATCAAAGAACACAAGAAGTCCTTCCCAGTGATTTTTGAGACTTCGAGTTCAGGAAATATCTCCTTTAGTTCATTCAGGTGGATTGAGAAATGTGAAGCTCATAGGCCTGAATACTCATTGTCTTCATTTTAAAAAAATGCATTGAAATTCTCAAATTGTCCCTTAATTCAAAGTTTTATTTACTGAAAATACTGGATAGAGTGACAAAACACTATGTTTTGTGGTTATTGTTGGTGTTGTTTGGCTTCTTAGGCTATTCTTTTAACTTTTTAACTGGTGAGCATGGAATAATAACTAGCCATCAAATCCTACCACATCACTCCTCTGTGGAAAGAGGTAAGACAGAATGTGATTTGGAATGTTGTTTAATTTCATTGCTGTGTTGTTTAGCACAACATCCTGTGTATGATTTTTTAAATACTATATATCACATAATAGATTTATTATTATTTTAAAATATATTTTTATTTATTTCAGAGAGAAAGGGGAAGGAGCGAGATAGAAACATCAATGATAAGAGAGAATCATCGAATGGCTGCCTCCTGCATGTCCCCTACTGGGGGATCAAACTCACAACCTGGGCATGTGTCCTGTCACTGAATTAAACCTGGACCTCCTGGTTCATGGATTGATGCACAAACACTGAGCCACGCCATCTGGGCTAAATATATTCTTAGTAAAACTTTTCCTAAGAGGTCTATACACTAAGTCTTTTATTTATTTGCTTATTAAATGCTTATTGAATACCTGCTATGTAATAAAGTAGAATACCTGGAGATTTTATCATGATTGGTCTTCCTATTCAGCCAAGTATAACTGCCCCCAGTCACCTTTTGGATCAAATACTGACACTGATAGTGATGGCAATGGTGAAAAACATAAAGAGCACCAAATATACCTTGTAAGTGCTTTGGCAGGTATTTATATGTATTTCTATCAATTTGAGGTATATATTATACTGCCAACATGAACATATCCTGAATCTTACAGAGCGTGTATATCTTACAAACTAGTGTGAGGCCTAAAAAGACTACATTAATACTTTTTCTCCCAGCTTCTAAGTTCTTCTGGGTGGGCAAATAATCATATTAACAATAATAGAAGAAAATCAGCGTTTTAATGCACATGTATGGCAATTCACTTAAGCATAAAAATTGTATGAAAATTCCAAACATAACATTGTGTATATATAAGCCAATTTGGACAAAGAAGGCAAAAGGGGGAAATGGAGTATTAGATTTCAGAAGTGAAAATGGGTAGTTTACAGGTAGTGGAGGAAGAGCAGAACACAGGGCAGGAAAATCCTTGCTAGGCTACTCAGAAACAATGAGACAAAGTGGGACCTAGCAAACAGGCCCTTGCCTGAAGCCCTCTTGGTTACCATGCTCAATTCACACTGGGCTAAGATGACATCCCAAGGTCTCTTTCCTGAAGGAGGATTCTGTGTCTGAATCTCTTGGGCAGGGTCAAAGTTTATGAGTCTGTTTCTTAATAAACAGCTTAAAATCAATATTCCAAAGAGCAGCTTCAGGGTGGCAAAACTTTGGTGCCCTTTACTAGTTAGCCACAATGTCAAAATCCAAATTCAGGCTGTTTGACCCAAATTTAAACCTCTAACTCTTGTGAAAGTACATCTATATATTCAAATTCCTGCCACACCTGCTATGTTCAGGAGCTTCTTTTCTTTTGATCCCATTAGGTATTCTCATTTTTCTTCCACCCCCTGTTCTAATGACATGAATATAAGGTGCTTTTTTTTTTTTTACTACAAAATGTGTCATTGTCTTTGCTCAGAATCACTTGCTTCCATCTTTTTGTATTTCCCTCTTACATCTCACCTATTCCAGGAAGCTTTAAATGTTCCAGGGTCTGATTAGTGTCAAAATCCCAGACACTAAGCTTATGTTTGTACAGCAAAAGATTTGAAGAGAGGGAAATAAAAAAAATTATTTAAATTTTCCAGTAAAACCCAGAGTGAGCCCATCAGAAGGAAGGGGTAAAAAGTGAGGCTTTCAGCAGGGGGTGTGCTAACCCTGGCAAGATTCATCCTCCACAGAGCTCATTCAGCTGCACTACACTGGGACACAAAAGCTAGTTTTCTTCCTGTCAGTCCCCAGGTCTAATGGAATATGAAACAACAACAATAAGAAAGAATCTGCAAACACAACCTTGGGCTCCAGCCTAAATTATTTAACTGGTCAGGAAGGTTTTGGTCAAGAAGGTTTTCCATGGGGTCCAGGGTACAAAAGGAATAAAAGCAAGCTGCTGTGTCACTGTCAAAGATGTGTGTTTGGGGAAGAGGGTGTATGTTAAAGCAGCAGATAAACTGGATGTAAGGTAGTACACCCCTGAGACAGTAGTGCAGGTGGCAATGAAGATAGCAATAGATAGTGAATCAGTAGTTTAAGCAGAAATGATAGTCCTGGAGAAGCCATACCTCTGTGCCTGCGGTGTCTCTACAGTGTGGCATTTGTCCTTGGTTGTGACAGCATCAGAAGTAGGAGGCCTTCAGGTGCTCCGAAGATGCTGCACTCTGCTTAAAGGCCCTGGGAACTAAGAGACAATAAAGATATGAAGCATTCTGAATTTACCAACGTCACCCCCACTTTTTTGGAGGAAAAATTTGAACTAGACTAGTTCTACCTGACTCTAAGGTATAGTATAAAAGATGTATTACTATTTTCTACTTCAGCTCTACCTTCAGATTGATGTAGCCTGACCAAAAAGAAAAAAAACAGGATATAACCTATTAGAGCTGCAGATTAAGTTTATTCATATTATGAATGTATCTATGCATCCAGTTATGTATGTTGTATAACTTTTGTTGTAATCATAACCATATTTTAGTTATTCAGTAAACATTGATTGAAGTCTTACTAAACCAAGAACCAAGTACACTTGGTTGATATGTTCCCTGTCTATATTGAGCTTAAAGTCTAGGGCAGAATAAGAGAATAAATAAAAAAGAAAATATATCATTATAATTGTGTTAAAATTAATGAAATAACTGAATAGGATAAAGACAGTAATGGTGACTGGGTAGTATAAGGAGGTACTTGGTTAAATAGATAAGGGGAATGATCTTTAGGCTCAGCCCCGATGTAATAGAAGGACCCCCAGAGTGTACATAGGGGGGAGAATGGTGGTTGCAGCTAAGGATCAAGCTTTCAAGGCAGAAGGATAAGGTTAAGGACCTGAGGCAGGAAAGGGCTCAGTGTGCTTAAGGTCAGTAATTAATCTGGTTGGGATGGAACAACTAGACATGGAGCAGTGCCAAATGAGATAAAGATGGGAAGGTAGTCAGGGGCTAGATCATGCAGAGCCCTGTAATCCAAGATTAAAATGTTAGATTCAGTTGGGGTCATGGTTAAGAGCACAGACTACAAAAAGACTTTGTGCCAAGACCGGTTTGGCTCAGTGGATAGAGCGTGGGCTTGCCGACTGAAATGTCCCAGGTTCGATTCCGGTTGAGGGCATGTACCTTGCTTGTGGGCACATCTCCACTGTGCAGCATGCAGGAGGCGGCTGATCGATATCTCTCATTGATGTTTCTGACTTTCTATTTCTCTACCTCCCTCTCTGTAAAAAAATCAATAAAATATATTTAAAAAGAAACACACAAAAACAAGACTTTGTGAATAGAATTCAGCTTCTAGCACTTAGAGTAGCCCTGTGATTTTGGGGAAGGTACTTAGCTTTTCTTCACTTTAGATTCTGTACCTGTGAATATGAGGACAATAACAGCACCTACTCCATAGCATTGTTTTGAATATTTGATTTTATAAATGTAAAGTACTTAGTGTCTTTGTGTGTGTGTGTGTGTGTGTGTGTGTGTGTGTGTGTTGTGTGTGTGTGTTATAACTCAGTGGTTGTAATCAGGAGCATGATATGACTGGAGTTATTTTTTAAGCATATAATCTTGCCTGCTGGGTGGGAAATGGATAGGAAATGTAGAATTGAAATGGTGAGGAGAAAAAAAGTGATTATAGAACAAGCATGTCAAACTAAACGGCTAACACAGGCCAAATAAATGAGGTATGCATGTGGCCCACAGGTTCGAGTTTGAAAATGCTTATTGTAGAGTCTAAATGAAGTGCTTTGACATTAGATATTATTAACCAATTCTGCAATATACCATAGTTTGTACTCCTTTTTTTTCTGTTATTCCTCTCTTTAGATAGTTTTAACTTTCCTGAATATTCAGTATGAAGGTCATGTGTAATGCTAATGATGTAGTGGCAAAATTATTATTTTTTAAATATGTATTTTATTGATTTTTTACAGAGAGGAAGGGAGAAGGATAGAGAGTTAGAAACATCGATGAGAGAGAGATATTGGTCAGCCACCTCCTGCACGCCCCCTGCACGCCCCTTACTGGGGACGTGCCCACAACCAAGGTACATGCCCTTGACCAGAATCGAATCCCGGACCTTTCAGTCCTCAGGCCAATGCTCTATCCACTGATCCAAACCGGTTTTGGCATGGCAAAATTATTTTAAATGTCTATTTCACCTCTAGAAGAATAATGCTAAACTCTAATATTTATATTGCTGAAATGAAACTATTTGGAATGAAATTTTTTCTTATTAATTTATTTATTCAGCTAATTTATTGAAAACTAATTTTATGTCAGACGTTCTTCTAGGCATTTAGAATATAGATCAAATAAAAGCCTGTCTTATGCCCCTGGCTGATTTGGCTCAGTGGATAGAGTGTCGACCTGTGCACTGAAGTGTTCTGGGTTTAATTCCAGTCCAGGATATAGCCCAGGTTGCTGGCTCGATCCCCAGTAATGGCTATGCATGAAGCACCTGATCAATGATTCTCTCTCATCATTGATGTTTCTATCTCTCCCTCTCCTTTCCTCTCTGAAATCAATAAAAATATATTTTAAATAAATAAATGAATAAAATTAAAGCCTGCCTTGTGAAATTGACATTGCTTTTTTGGTAAGACAAAGTAGTGACCTGACACAGTTAAAAATTCTATAACTAAGGGATAGTTACTCAGAAGTATAATAATTAATATTAATTATATTTAATAGGTTAACATTTTCCTCAGCTTGACTAAACTTTAGATAGTCTTCTGAGCTTTTCTTAGATCATGTTCTTGAGAAAACTTGCAATTTTAAATTCTTTATCTGCTTCTTTTAGATGTAAACTTTCATAAAGGCTTTTTGGCAATTTTATGACTAAGAAATGTCTTTCACAAGGATCTTGGGGGTCATTCTTTTGAAATATTATCAAGAAAGATAGTGCCCCTATCTGCCAGACTGTGTGCAAAGGTAGGAACCGAATTTCTGATGGACAACAGTTAGAAAACACAGATGGCATCACCACAGAGCAAAACCCTCGCAAACTCAGGAATAATGTACAGCACACATTCCATTGATCAAACTCTCTCCTAATGACCTCCAGTATGTTCACACTAGCACCCAGAATGTATTTCATCAGAGTTAACTTTAAATAATTTGCTGGTCTCTCTTCAGCTATAATCCTAATTGTCCTTATCAGTTTAAATTTGTGTGGTGCAATTTTGCTCTGACAAAGTTACATAAAGCTATAGCACAATTTATAGATTATTGAGAAAATGTAGTTTTGTTGAGGACTTCAATATACCTAAAAAGTTGGGAAGGCAGGTATATATGTGAGTGTGTAAATGTATTCAAGGCAGTATCAGAGGGAGAAATAATTAGTCAATATCTTAAATTTCTGGAAAAAAGGGAGAAGTTCAGGAATCTTCAGTACTATCTAAAATTGAATATTGTTCCAATAAACATTAAAAATAAACTTAATAATGTCTGACAAAAATAAAAAAGCAAGAAAAATATTTAAAATGAGAAGGGTCTTAATTGTTATTTGCATATATGAAGTTTACAAAGGAAAAATAATTATCATTTTAAATGCTATTGTTCACCAAAGCATACTGGAAGTGTGTTGTGTAAATTTTGCTAGTCTGGGAATAAAGTATCTCTAAGTAATGAGAGTAATTTTAAATTAATGCATTTGTCCAACAAGTAGCCAATGGGGAAATTTAATTGTGAAATTCATAGTTATTATCTTAACTTAAAATGAATTCTATCAAAGAGATTTAGCCAAATTACCATATATATTAGACTCTATTCACACAGAAGACAAAAATTACATTAATTTGTGCTTTGGGAGAGACTTTCAGGATCTGACTATTTTAAGCTCAAGAAAGAAAAAAAAATGCATCCCTATAACTCATAGCCTGACTGCTAATGGATAAATAAATTTCAGTATTCTACAGAAAAGAATCTAAGCCTTAGAATAGTATCCATCATTTTGCACACCTAGGTAGACAAGATTCAGTTGACATGAACTAAAGAAACAAAAATACACAGAAAGAGTCAGGAGCCAAGGTTTTCCCCTTTTGAGTTAAGTAAGATGACTTGGCAGCTGACATTAGTGATTTACTATCTAACAGATATTTCTGTAGTACCCATGGTTAATCTCATATATCACTGAAGAGTGGAAAAATAAATATACATTACATCTGCATGGCACTGATAACCACAATTCAGTTGCTGCATCTATGACAAGAGAAGAAAGACCTTGTAAGAACTAAAAGTAGACATTTATTTAGGCTAATATGCCAGCACATATGACATGCTCTTTTAACTGGGTTTTGTCTGAGAACTTTGTGAGTTAAAATACAAGAAAAAAAATTTTGTTTAAATGTTTATATCATGAATAATGTATCCTCTGGTGTTTAAATAGAATTTAACATACATCAAAGTCAGATTGGATGTTTATTAAATGGGAATAAAGGAGCCACAGGGTCTTAAACAAATCATCAATTTTTTTTTATATATTTTATTGATTTTTCACAGAGAGGAAGGGAGAGGGATAGAAAGTCAGAAACATCGATGAGAGAGAGACATCGATCAGCCGCCTCCTGCACACTCCACACTGGAGATGTGCCCACAAGCAAGGTACATGCCCCCAACCGGAATCGAACCTGGGACCTTTCAGTCCACAGGCCGACACTCTATCCACTGAGCCAAACCAGTCTCGGCTAAAGATACATTTTAACAGACCTTATTTTGATAAGGTAAAACTAATATAAAGATATTTATAAATGAGAAAACCAAGATAACTTATTTGTGCTTTTCTCTTGCCCCTCATTAAATCTTTTACAGTTGATCTTTTGCTAGATTTTGACTATTTTTTGCATGTTTATTTTAAATTAAAATGTGCTAAGAAGAAGCCCAATTATAAATACCTCCCTTATACACTGTCTATAGTTCTGTTTCAAACTTTTAAAAATTCTCCTTGAGACATTATGTAATAACTAGAATCTGGTGCACAAAATTCATGCACTGGCCTTCAGGGAATGACAGTGAGGATGTGTCCTTCTGCACCCTCTCCAATCTAGGATGTCCAACTGCTGGTGGGATCGGGCCTAAATGGGCAGTTGGACATCCCTCTCACAATCCAGGACTGCTAGCTCCCAACTGCTCACCTGCCTGCCTGCTTGATTGCCCCTAACCACTCCCCTGCCAGCCTGATCAACAGCTAACTGCTCCCCTCAAGGCTTGATTGCCCCTAACTGCCCTTCCCTACAGGCCTGATTGCCCCAACTGCCCTTCCTTGCAGGCCTGGTTTCTCCCAACTGCCCTTCCCTGCTGCCCATCTTGTGGTGGCCATCTTGTGTCCACATGGAGGCAGTCATCTTTGACCACATTGGGGGGGGGTGCATCTTATGTGTAGGAGTGATGCTTAATTTGCATATTACTTTTTTATTAGATAGGATGAACTTGATTCTGAGTTTCATTACATATATATATATATATATATATATATATATATATATTTAGATTTAAGTACATGTACACAAACTAAGCATTGAGATATAAGCTAATGCTTACTGTGTTGGTTATAATGTGGAAAAGAGGGATGATCAGATTTAAAAGTGGATAATTGCTGTGGATGCATGAGCCTCAGTAGAGGAAAGAATATCAGTGGTGACCTAAGTAAGGCAACACAAAAACCTCAAGGGGCAATGGTTTGGAAAGGTAAAAATGAATCCCACAGAGAGATGAATGAGGGCTTCACAGATAAACATGACTCTAAAAACTCATAATCCATTTTCTCAAGATGATTGTCTAAGTCATTTTTAACTTTCCTGTTTATGTTTGTATATTCTTGGGAGTGAATATGTAGTTAATCAAACAGATTAAGATCAACTAGCTGTGTAATGTATGCCTTACTGACACAATGGGAAAATGTAAATCCCATAATCATTAACACAAGGGATAGAAGCTGCCTTTGTTTTTGATAGAAGAAAGTGTTAAAAGGAAAGTATTCTCTCCAGGATCTTAGAAATGCTATTATTGGTATTTACATGGCTTGGAAATCCCAGATGGATGCATCCTAGATAGATTTAAAATGGAGATAAAATTATATAGTACAAACAGTTCTCATTTAAATTATATAAGCTATTCTAGTAAAAATAGACAGTTATGCTATATTTTCCCTTATGTTATAATAATAAGTAAAATATAATTGGAGAAATAAACACTCTTTTTCATGGGTCATTTGTTTATTTACTTTTTTTAAGGATATACAGCATAATTTTAAAAAATATAACTATATATTGTAAAATGATTACCACAATCAAGTTAATTAACACATCCAACCCCTCACTCACCTAGTCATCATTTTTTACGTACGCTGAAACATTTGAAAATTTTAAGTGTACCATATAGTATCATTAACTATAATCATCATGCTATGCATTTAGATGTCATGAAATTATTCATCTTATAACTGAAACAATTGTATTTTTTGACAATATATTTCCAGTAATCCCAGCTTTACCTCAAGCCACTGAAGGACACTATTCTATTGTTACTATGAGTTCAACTAGTTATATATAATATATATAGTTAACTGTTGAACAATGTGACAAGTAGTGGTCCATACTCCACACAGTGGAAAATCCATGTATAACGTTTGACTCCCCCATAACATAAGTGTTATAAAATCAGGGTGACAGTTTGAAATTATTAAATATTGATCATTTTTTAGAGTGTGTTTGCTAAACATTTCAACTCTGGCTCAATTCTAATTTAGATAACTGAGATATATACTTACACATTTATACATATTATTTTATAATTTGTTTGCAATGAACTGTTCTTCAAAGTCTAACATAGATTGCAAATGTTATTTTCATATTACTATTCTCTAGATCTCTCTTAGAAAATAAAACTGGTTCTTTACTTGGTAGTATGGAGCTATTGTTACAAGTTTAGTATGTATATTGCCTTGGCCTTTACATTACATGGAAATTTACTCAGGTAATCAAGGCATAATATTTCTATTAAAATGCAAAAAATGCATAATTATCATTACAATCCAAAATTTCCCACATAAAAGTGATATTTAAAAACTGTTATCTAATGATTACCCATTTAAGTAATAGACAATCAATTTCTAGCTGACTTATATATACTTCTAAACTTTAATACACAGGCAAGCATATTATTGGTATTGCTAATAACTCCTAAAAACAACTTGCATATTATATAAATGAATCTGCTAAGTACAGGTCATGATAACCAATAATTATTAGTAAATAAATGTTAAAATATGGGAAACAATATCTTAGATATAAGTTTAAACCTTTCCTAGGTAACACTGCTAGTGCCAACAAGAATGTAAGTCATAACCAATATTGTAAAACTGTGTATATTTATCTAATCAATACTTATATTTTGTACTAAAGGAAATTATTTAGGTTCTATGTGTTACATTATTCATTTATAATCTTGTTATTAATATTTAGTTTGTGAGACTGTTGCAAGAATAGAGGAGTATATCTCATGAAAATGCTAATATCAACTAAGCAAAAATTATGTATTAAAAATTATTCACTTTATATGTCCTCTCTCTTTGTCTTGGCCACTTTGAATATTTAAAAAAAAATTAAGTAAATAAATTTCTTCAAACTCTTTCTAATATTAATGAGAACAATTCAGTAAAACTTATGATTTTTACTAAAGTCTTCCTCCTAAATGTCACACTTATGAATATTTAGATATATATTTTATTTTCACATGTTGAAGTCAATAATTCTGAAACTGGGTCTTAAAAATGTATTTTTGACTCCTTAGTTAATTTAGTAAAAGGGAAGTTGGCTTTGCAATACTGGAGAATTATGACTGAGAAAGTAGAAATATGATCCAATAAGCAAGGTATCTATAGGAGAAATAAAAATAGCAGGTGGACTGAAACAAATGTAGTTAATTTGAGTGGGCATGAAAAGAAGCTTAGTCTGATCGGTGTGGTAACACACATATTAAGAGTAAGCATTTTTAATATTAAGGGTTATGAATATGAGTGGTTGTGATGGTTAATTTTATGTATCAACTTGATTGGGCCAAGGAGCGCCCAGGTATTTAGTCAAACATTATTCTGGAATGAGATTAACACTGAAATTGGTAGACTGAGTAAAGCAGATTGCCCTCCTTAATGTGATGGAACTAATGTTGATGACCTAATGGAACAAAAAGGCTTATCTGGCCTGAGTAAAACAGAATTCCTCCTGCTTGACTGCCTTGGAGTTGGGATATTTTTTCTACTTTCAGACTCAAACTGAAACATTGGCTCTTGTTAACTCTCAATACTGCCAGTCTCTAGGTAGAACTACACCATCAAGTATCCTAGATCTCAAGCCTTTCAATCCAAGAGTGGAAGTATACACCCAGTTATCCTAGTTTCCAGCTCACCAAGACTGCAGATTTTGGAACTAGTTAGCTTCTATAATCAAATGAACTGATTTTTTTTACCCCCCCCCCCCACACACACACAAACACACACACACGGTGGGGCAAAGTAGGCATATAGTTGTGAGTGTGCAAAATAGTTTGTTCTTAAATTATTAACTATTAACTAGAGGCCTGGTGCATGGTATTTGTGCACAGAGTGGGGGTGTGTGTCCCTCAGACCAGCCTGCACCCTCTCCAATCTTGGACTCCTGGAGGGATGTCTAACTGCCCATTTCGGCCTGATTCCACTGGGATCGAGACATCTCTCTCACGACCCAGGACTGCTGACTCCCAACTGCTCACCTGCCTGCCTGATTGCCCCTAACTGCTCTGCCTGCCAGCCTGATCATCCCTAACCACTCCTCTGACAGCCTGATCTATGCCTAACTGCTCCCCTGCCAGCACAATTGTCCCTAACTGCCCTCCCCTGCCAGCAAGGTCACCCCTAACTGCCATCCTCTGTAGACTTGGTCACCCAAGCTGTCCTCCCCTGCAGGTCTGGTCACCCCCAACTGCCCTCCCCTGCTGACCTGGTAACACCTAAATGCCCTCCCTTGCAAGCATGGTTGGTCCTTCCCTGCAGGCCTGATCACTCCCAACTGCCTTCCCCTGAAAGTCTGGTCCCCCCAAAATGCCCTCTCTTGCAACTGCCCTCCCTTCCCAGCCTGGTGTCCCCTAACTGCCCTGCTTGCAGGTCTGACCAACCCTAACTGCCCTCCCCTGCTGGTATGCTCCCCCCCCAACTGCCCTCTCCTACAGTCCTGATCTCTTCCAATTGCCCTTCCCTGCTGGCCTGATTGCCCACAACTGCCCTCCCCTGCAGGCCATCTTGTGGTGGCCATCTTGTGTCCTCATGGGAACAGCCATCTTTTACCACAATGGGGGTGGCCATTTTGTGTGTTGGAGTGATGCTCAATTTGCACATTATTATTTTATTGGATAGGATTATTGTGTTATTTTTCTATACAACTGTAAATCTACTTTTGCCCAACCTTATATATGTCTAATTAATTGGTTCTGAAGAAAAAATAGTGTTTTAGATAGTTTTGTTTCTAAGTCATATTTATCAAGGTATAATTATATCCCATGAAGTTCATTCCCTTTAATGTACCATTACATGAGTTTTGATAAGCAAATACAATCACAAAACCACCACCATAGTCTTTAATATGGAGCATTTCCAAGAGTACAAAAGGTTTCCTGTGCCTATCTGTAGTCAACTCCTCTGCTTTATATCCCTATAAGTTTTTTTTTTCTTTTCCAGAATATTTTATATTCTATAATATTTGAAAATGAGTAGACAATAAAATTGAAACAAGATTCAAGGGACAGATGACCTCTGTAAGTGGATTCCTCTCTTGTCTTGGAAGTGATAGAGTAAAGTAAGAAGAGCACAGAACTTGAAGTTTGTAGTTCTTGAGAATGAATCAAAGTCCTGTGGTCTTATATGGTCTGATTAATCTTCCTGACAATTATGTAAGAAATGGGGGTAGATACTCACTTGATCTATATATATATAATGGCATCTGTATATTTAATAGAACAAAAGTTATTAAGCAGGTGGATGAGTATTAGGTTTCAAAAGTCAATGGATGTTTTAGAAGTGGGGAGTGATCTAATCAGAACTATTCTTTTTAAAATATATACTATATTTGTATTGATTTCAGAGAGGAAGGGAGAGGGAAAGAGAGATAGAAGCATCAATGATGAGAATCATTGATTGGTTGCTTTCTGTACGCCCCCTACTGGGGATGGAGCCCACAACCCAGGCATGTGCCCTGACCTGGAATTGAACAGTGACCTCCTGGTTCATAGGTCAGTGCTCAACCACTAAGACACATTGGCCAGGCTGATTTCTTAAGAAATAGTTCAAGTCATGTATTTCTTCTCTTCCAAATTTCCAGGCATTTTGCATCATATTTAGGGAAAAGAGCAGTCTATAAAATGACCAACAGAGACATATTGGTCTGACTCATCATTAATCTCAGCCTTTTTTCCTGCCCCTTTCCCAATGGCTGTTTCTCTAGCCGACTCTAGAGTTTTGGTGGGATATATTTAAGTATCTCTACCTAAATGTCTGCATATTTGAATTCCTCCCATATTTCCACTTATTTTTATCAAATGTTACCTTATCAGAGAAGATTTCCCCAATCATTTAAAAGGAAAAAGGAAGTAAAGGAAGAAGGGAAGAGAGAGACCTCCCTATATCCATGAGTAAGGAATTTCCTTGAGTCAACACCCAATATTTATTCTTTTTGGATTACAAACTTGCAATAGCATTTTATTTCATTAATAATGTGCAAAGACAACAATGTGTAAACCATAATAATAATATACAAATAACATAAAAGCAAAATGCACATATATCTACAATTTCTTTTAGCACTACTAATGAATGTTTTGTCTATAGCAACAGTTTTACTATTTTAAAATAGTATCCCTTCCTTTCATTTAGAAGATTAATGAAATACATATTTTACATACTGGAAGATCAAGTATAATACAAATGTCTTATGCTTAATTTGGTAATTTTAAATATAAAGATAAAAGTGAGGCAAGTATTCAAATAGAACTGCAAGTTCAGATATACTGAAAGAATCTTAATTTGACAAAATTCTGAAGTATCCAGTAATTTCTCTTCGCTCTATAAACTCACAGATGGAGGTGAGATTCCATTTATTCTACCTTTCAAGGATATAAATTCCTTGAGGCCTTCTTTATTATAGTTCCATAATTCTTCTTTAGAAAAAGACAGGGTCTGCATTACTTCTTTTATAAAGATCATCGTAGAATCAATAGTAACATTTTAAATTCATTCTTCACATCAGCAGGCTCTCTTTCAGTTCTCTTATCCTGACAGCCTTTGTTGTACAACACCATCTGAGGCTGTCACTAAACCTTTAGCATCAGGTTTCCCTAGTAACACAAGGCCTTTTTCTTCCTCTGACTATCTGTATCTGGATTTTTTTTAAATTTAATTTGTATTAATCCCTGAAAACAAAAGAAGGCATCCAGGCTGAGACATATGAAGTTAGCTATGAAAATGGTGAGTTACAAATAAAACTGGAAAAAATTAAATTATATAGACACATTTTGCTTATGGATTTGTACAAAGCTCCATATGATGGCTTTCTGTATTTATCTACCAATTAGCTAAATAAATGCCAAGTTTTATGTCAGCTCTCACATGACTTTAATGAGTTTATCTCCTACTGCAGCAGGTTAGGGCTTGTAGTGCTTTATTTCAGAAGCCACACATAAAAGAAACATGACTTGATATGAATTCTAAGAAACAAAGGTAAAATCTGCTAGGCATGTGCAGACATTAACAGTAAGCAGGAGCCTTCCAGGGTTGCAAGTCTCCTTGGCTAATGGTTGAAAATCAGGGGTAAGTTATACTTGATTCCACCTAGAAATTACTTCTCTATTACAAAATAACAACTCCTTAGCATAATCCAACCACAAACACTTCCATTAGCCATCATAAATGTTTCTTTGATCAATTTTTTCCTACCTGTTTGCTGTAAAACATTTTTACAAAATATTCTTTGTCATATGCTCATTCTACTTGAACTATGAAAAAGGAATTGCTTTGTATTCTTTGGATCTGCAAACAAAGAATATAATTCTCATCTCCTCTAAGGAAAAGGATCTGGGGATTGCCAAGGAGTCTTTATGTAATCATAAAATACTTATGAGCTTGAGATTTTAAAGTTCATCCCCATTGTTCACATGCACATATAGTGACATGAAATGCCAATTGCAAAAGAGATTGAACAGTTTTTAGATTTTGTATATAGATATTAACTCTATATTTGGAAATATTTTCATGTTAGTGCTCATTAGTTTTCACCCCTCAATGATACTCTAAATAGAACATTTATTTTTGTTAATTTAACTTTTCCTGTAGTTTATCAGATATGATAATTTATTTTTCTCTTTTTTATTAATATATTTTATTAATAATATATTTTCACAGAAAGGAAGGGAGAGGAATAGAAAGTTAGAAACATCGATGAGAGAGAGACATTGATCAGCCGCCTCCTGCACGCCCCTCACTGGGGATGTACCCGCAACCAAGGTACAAGCCCTTGACCAGAATCAAACCAGGGACCTTTCAGTCCACAGGCCAAAGCTCTATCCACTGAGCCAAACTGGTTTTGGCGATAATTTATTTTTAAAAAGAAAATGTAACAGTGTTTCAAATGTAAAACACTCTTACCTTAACAATTTACCCATCTTATTTGATTATTTAGGTGAGTTATAATTCAATAGGGCTCATCAGTACTATTTAATTCTTAAGATTTTAATTAACTTAAAATCTGTGATTAATTTTTGACATGTTACAGATACTAAGTTTTGAATCACTTGTGATTACTTTAGTATATGATATAAAATGATTATGTATTAAACTAAAAGTTAACTTTATTTTAAAAATTAAAGTATTACAAAATATTGTTATGGGAACTTTATGAGCAGTGTCTTTCATTTTGACTAAATTTATTAAGTGATGAATTGTGTAAAATGCATCTTATGATCAATATTGGTACATGCATATATAATTTTAATGTGTTGTTATGCTGTATTAATATTACTATCTTTAAGGGGTGTTTTTATTTAAAGCTTAACATTCAAGAAATAATGATGTAAGTTTATATTATTAACAGAATTTAGGAAACACAATATTACTGGCAAATTAAGGGTGTTTATAGTTTCAAGATAAATTGCAGATGTTAATAATTCAATTTTTAAATAAACTATTACAAAATTAATTTAGTCTTTACTTTCCTGGAATGTTGTTACAATTTTAATTGGCTGAGAAAGGCTCTTGTAAATTAAGATGTTAGACTGCATTATTTCTATTTATAAGTGCAAAACGGGTGATCTCACTTTAATCTTGACTAAAAGAATATTATAATGATTAATAATAAATCGTACTCAGCGTTCAAGAACACAAAAAACCTAAGTGAGAAGAAACTTCCATATTGCAATATTGCAGTAGAATCATAAATAAATAATGAAAGGACATATGTTAAGATTTTCTGCATTTTCCTTCAGGCCATAAATTGACTTTTGCTTAAAGAGAATTTTGAGTGTACCAATGTCTTGGAAGGTTTAACAGCGTTCTGATGTCTTTAAAAACTGATTTGGGAACATACCATAGTAGATCTTACCTCCAAATCATACTCATTTTAACCCAGTGCATTGTGTAAAGTGGATGATCAAAGCCGCAGTTGCTAAATTTATGGTACTAGCATTCCTGAAGATGTAGAAAGTGTCTATCCTCTGGTTTTGCATTCTATTTTGGGAAGCTACGCAGAAATCAAATGTAATAGAAGGTTAGATGATAAATTTATGCCAAATAATTATTTTATAACAATAAATAAAATTGCATCACAATTGAAAAGACAAATCTCTCATCAAGCACAATATGATAGCTGTTTTATATGTTCCTTTGAAAAAGAAAATATAAATTGGAATTATAACCTTAACTGTATTTGTTGAATTTTGAATCTGAATAAAGGAAATATTAGTTTAGCATTACAGTTTAATATGGGCTATGCAGTCAGACACAACTGGCTGAAAACTCTTACTTGGTTACCCATTAACATTGCAACATTTAGTGAATTTATCTTTCTCATTCATGAAGTAGAGATATAAATACATATCTCATCTGGTTGAATTGAGGATTAATGAGATATACACTGAGTGGCAAGATTATTATGATCTCTGAATGCATAATAATCTTGCCACTCAATATATATATTAGAGGCCTCGTGCATGAATTTGTGCATGGGAGGGGTCCAGCCAGCCTGGCCAGGGAGAGGGGACATGGGCACTTGACCAGGATGCCTGCTGGTAGAAATCCTGGTCAAGGGGACAATTTTTATATTAGCCTTTTATTATATAGGATATACACTGAGTAGCCAGATTATTATATGTTCAGAGATCATTCCTCTCATAATCCAGAACTGCTGGCTCCAAACTACTTGCCTGCCTGCCTTCCTGATTGCCTCTAACCACTTCTGCCTGCCAGCCAGATCACCCCTAACTCTCCCCTGCTAAATTGATTGATGCCTAACTGCTCCCCTGCCAGACTGTTTGCCACAACTGCCCTCCCTTGCAAGCGTGGTCACTCTTAACTGCCCTCCCCTGCAGAGCTGGTCACCCCCAACTGCCTTCCCTTGCAGGCCTGGTCACTCTTAACTGCCTTCCATGCAGGTCTGGTCACCTACAACTGCCTTCCCTTGCATGTCTGGTCCCTCCCAAATGCCCTTGCCTGCTGGCCATCTTATGGTGGCCATCTTGTGTCCACATGGGGGCAGCCATCTTGTGTGTTGAAATGATGGTCAATCTGCATATTACTCTTTTATTAGATAGGATAGAGGCCTGGGCATGAGTGGGGCCAGCTGGTTTGCCCTGAAGGGTGTCCCAGATCAGGGTGGGTATTCCCTTGGGCCATGGGGTGACCTGGCCAGGGGCCTGTGGTAGTTTGCAGGCTGGCCACACCCACAGGTGACCCAAGGAGAGGCCCTGGTATCTGGGATTTATTTATCTTCTACAATTGAAACTTTGTAGCCTGGAGTGGAACCAAGCCTCCTGCTCATTCTGTGATGACAGCTATTTCTGTTGGGGTTTACTTATCTTCTATAATTGAGACTTTGTAGCCTTGAGTGGAGGACTGGGCCTGCCAGGGCAGGCAGAAAGCTTGGCTTCCTACATCTCCAGGAGCAACTCAAGCCTCGTGCTCTCTCCTGCTCTGTGGCTGCCACCATTTTGGTTGGATTTTATTTATTTTCTATCCTTGAAACTTTGTAGCATTGAATGGAAGCCTGGGCCAGCAATGGCAGGCAGAAAGCTTGGTTTCCTCCATTGCCAGGGAAACCCAAGCCTCCCTCCTGCTTTCCTTGGCTATAGCCATCTTAGTTGGGTTTATTTGCATATTAGCTCCTGATTGGCTTGTGGACATGGCTTCTGGGCATGGCTTCTGGGTGTAGCAGAGGTATGGTCAATTTGCATATTACTCTTTTATTAGATATGATACTAGAATTAGGGACCCAGTGTAAAAATTTATGCACTGGTGGGATCCCTCGGCCTGGCAGGCGATTGGGGCCAATCAGGGCCAGCAGGTTGAGGAAAGTACTATGGGAGGTTGGCCAGCTGTGAGAGGTTGGCTTTGGGAGTGCACTCAGCATTTGTGTTGTGTATCCGCCCCCTGGAACTAGTTACTTTTATATTAAATTTTAACCAGTTTTAAAATTAGGTGTGACTTATAAACAATAACAAAATGCCTCATAAATTTGTGTTTATGGGCATAACATTTATGTTAATTTGACATGATTGACTTTATTATTTTCTGTAATAACTTATTAGCTTTTCATATCTATGAAGCAATAGTCCATATATAAATATACATATGTATGTTTGTGTGTGATAATTTTGTGCTAATTTGGTAGCAAACATAAATTTTAGGTATGATTACATTTAAATCATTCTCCAGAATTTGGGTGAGCTTCATTCAATCATTTCAAGGCCTTAAGGAAAAAGACTGAGAAATCCCAAGGAGAAAGGAATTCTGCCTTCACACTGCCTTAAGACTGAGAGCTGAAATATTAACTCTTCTGTGCCTCTCTAGCCTGTCGAACTGCCTTACAGATTCACGTATATCTATATATCTATGTCTATCTATCTATCTATCTATCTATCTATCTATCTATCTATCTATCATCTATCATCATCTATCTATATATCTGTATATATTAATAGATATGTATATACATAAATATAGAATCAGAAATAATTTATAAACT
Source organism: Lasiurus cinereus (assembly GCA_011751065.1). Classification (NCBI taxonomy): domain Eukaryota; kingdom Metazoa; phylum Chordata; class Mammalia; order Chiroptera; family Vespertilionidae; genus Lasiurus; species Lasiurus cinereus. The sequence continues at coordinate 62,753,693 of JAAGEH010000018.1, forward strand.
AGAGGCCCAGGGCATAAATTCGTGCATAGGTTGGGTCCTTCGGGGTGGCTGGTAGAGACCGGCCTCACAGCTTCAACTCATACTCTTAGCCTCACAGCCCTGCAGCCCTTCCTGGCAGCTGCCTTGACCTGGCACCGCCCCCTCACCTGCTCTCCCATTACACCTGTGGGGATGATGACTTTTAAACACATCTGTCACTAGCCTGTATGGCACAACATGTTGAGATTAGCTTGTTAAATCTAAATTTGGCCTCAGCTCGATGTTTAAACATGTTCAATATTACCTTTGTGGATTTATATTGGAGCCAGAGAAATATGTTTAAGCACTAAAATAATGCAACTAAATGCATTATAAAATATTCCTAAATGATGATGAAATTGCAAAGCTTTCTGTTTCCCCAAAAAATAAAATTTGTCCAGAGATGAACATATCCTTTGTTTAATTTATTTACTTTTTCAGTAAATAGTTGTGAGCATCACTTATGTTCCCTGCAGTGTTCTAAGTTCTGAGAAAACAGCAATTTATTTGACAAGAAAGATAGCCGATCTTGTTAATCTTTTATTTCTGAAGAGCAGAAAAATCAACATATAAATAATAAATAAAATAATAATAAACTCTATGCAAATTCAGATAAGTGAGGCACCATTGCCTGGGTGAGTAGATATATGGGGTAGTCTGAGTCCTAATAGTGAGGAATTAGATTGGCCATCCAAATAGCAGGGAAGAGCACCCCAGGCAAATGGTGCAAGCAGTGCAAATACCCTGATGCAGGAGAGAGTATCGCATAATCAAAGAGGAAAGCTGTGCAGTCTTTGCATAGCCTGCCAAAGAGAAAACAGTGCTGAGTGCCTCTGAAGTGCAGGTAGGTGTCACAGCCTGTACTACACCATGATAGAAAATGCACATTGTGCCCGGCCGGCGTGGCTAAGTGCTTGAGCATAGACTATGACCCAGGAGGTCATGGTTTGATTCTGAGTCAGGGCACATGCCTGGATTGTGGGTTTGATCCCCAGTGTGGGACATGCAGGAGGCAGTCAATCAATGATTCTCTCTCATCATGAATGTTTCCTTTTCTCCTTCTCCCTTCCTCTCTGAATATATTTAAAATAAAAAAGGAAAGAAAGAGGAAATGCACATTGTATTATAAGGCAAAGGAAAACTTTGTACAATTTTTTTTTTAATAGAGGATACATAATTGATCAGCCTCTTTAAAATCATCATTCCAGCCCTAACCGATTTGGCTCAGTGCATAGAGTGTGGGTCTGCGACCTGAAAGATCCCAGCTTTGATTCCGGTCAAGGGTGTGTACCTTGGTTGCAGACATATCCCCAGTAGGAGGTGTGCAGGAGGCAGCTGATTGATGTTTCTCTTTCATCAATGTTTCTAACTCTCTATCCTCCTCTCTTCCTCTCTGTAAAAAATTAATAAAATATATATATTTTTAAAAATCATCACTCCAGTAGTTGTGAGGAAAATAAATAACTGAAAGTAGGAGAGAATAAAGGAGGATGGTAGAAGAACTGGAAAGTGGGCATATCTTTTGACTTCTGTGTTTTATCTCAGTATTAGCATAATTTCATTTCTTCTGTATGTTAGAATATTTACACATGTGGAGCTTATTTTGCTGTCAGAAGTAAAGTGGACATTTTCTTTTTCATATTGTTGGTTGCCTCAGTGTAATTAGTTGTTTAAGGGGAGGGTGATTTAAATATTTATACATTAATAATCAAAGAAATTATTCAGAAATCTTTGAGGAAAAAATAATTTTAAAAGTATTGGCAAGAATTACTCTTCTGGATACATACTTCTTGCAGAGATCCATACAAGGACAAAGTATATGGCAACAGGGAGTTGGAAGCAACCTGTGTATCCTTCTCTAGAGTAATGATAAATAAAATGTAGTAAATCATGCTGTGAAATGTTAGCCTGCAATAAGAAGCCATAACATAGATATGTGAAATGGATTGGTCCCTAAACAGGACTGGGTAAGAAAACTAAAACAGAGTTGGGATTTACAAAACCCTTAATGGAATTGAAACACACAAAACTACACTGTATTTTATAAGGATACATCTATGCTTAAGAACATATATCAAGCACATTACAAATGATTTCTATGAGAAGACAGTGGGTTGGGGATTTGGAAAGAAGGCACAAAATAAAACATGAAATGGGCCTTGTCCTGAGAAATGACGTGTTAGTAGTAAGGAGAAATGTAAGATGTATTCTAATATCATACATAACAAAGTGGAAAAGAGAGCTGTAGATTTGATGAAATATGGAAAATATTATAGCTCAATCTCATGCACTAGAGCTTTACTTTTAAAATATGGAAAATGTATAATAAGAAAGAGTATTTCAATCAATATTACCATAAAAATTAAATACATATTTTAAAAGTGACATGGAATAGTTGATATATATGTAGTTGTAGTCTCCCTGTGTAACCTTAGATATTTCTGTTTTAACCTGGATTTTGTTTTCCAGTTGTCATAAGTTTTTGCAGACTGTGTCTCCTAAATCTGTAACTAAAGGGTCTTCCCTTCTTCATTCATATTACGAACATATTCTTTGTACAAGTCTTTCTTGTCTCTCATTTAGATTATTACAATGATAATGCTGTGTTATCTTTTCAAAAACATAATTTTGGTTATAACTTCTTCTTTATGTTTATACATTGCCTCGAGTAAAATCTAAATTCAGTTTGTTTAGTGCATGACCTTCATTATATGATCTTTATTACCATCCTTCTTCCATATCTCACCATTAACTTCCCTGGTCCTCTCTTCTCCAACTATTGAAACACTTTTATAGTTCTGTTATTCTACCTGAAAATGCCAATATTTACTCTTCTGACCCTTCACTGACTGTAACCACATGATTAAAAAAATGTAAACATCTTAGGTTGCATTTATAATCCAGAACAGGTTGGTAAGCAGCTACTCTACACACTCATGTCAGACACTCTGCAACTCTGATATTAGGCATCTTACCAATACTCATAGCTGTTTGCTCATTTGTTCCCATCTCATTGAGAACACCTTCAAAGCAAGGTATGTATCTGATCTTTTTCTTGCAATCACAGGTATCCAGTATGATGCATAATAAAAAATAGAATTCAATAAATATTCATTAAAGGACATTTAACATGAAATATTTTTCAAAATGAAAAAGAATATGACATAAAATACAATAACATCCAATTTGGGAAAATTTAAAAATGAATAAGTTATGAGAGAAATACAAGTGTGAAAGTTCAACTTTATAATAAGCACAAAAAAGCATAAAAAATCATACCAACCCACCTTCAAAACAATTTCAACAAAAACAAGAAAATATAAATGTGATGTCAAATGAATAAGTATCCAAGTATAATATAATACATTTAAATTATCTTCACTGGCCTAAACCAAGTGTCAAGTTGTTAATGTTAACTAAAAAGGTAAGAAAAATTATATAAACATTTAAGTAAGAAAAAAATTTAATCCAAATCCATGAAGAGCATATAAGACATGATTTATCAAAGGTGAGCTCTCTGGATGATTTTGTTTTAACTACTTGACTATTTTGAAGACCTAGATATTATGTTTTCTCAGTTTAAGAAATGATGTATAAGAGGTAATTTGTCTTAAACACTATCAAGAACATTTATTCCTTAGAAATCCTTATGACAAAACAATCTATACTTAATCCTTTCTGTGGAGGATGTCAACACTAAAACATTTTTTAATTGAAAAAGATTAAATTCTGGAATTAACTATTAAACACTGTGCTGATGTAAAGATCATAAAATTTCAATAAGGAAATGGAGAGTAAGTGGTGAAACACACTTCAGTAAGTATTCTTTAGTAAAATAATATCTGCAGCTTGGTAAATATGTTAGTACTTCAGAGATAGGAATTAGTATGTGCAATTAAATTCAGATATCAGTCGTGCACACCACAGCACTTGTGGGAACACTCAGAGGAAGATGTGAGACAAGCATCATGTAATTTAATCTGGTTTAGATGGAATACAAAATGATAAATGCATTCTTAATTCTTTTTGGAACATTGAATAATTTTCATTTGTTTATATCTGCTATTGGTTTATAATTGGAAAATATGCCATATATTACTGATTAAACAGAATTTTAAAAATATTTTTTAATTGATTTCAGAGAGGAAGAGAAAAGAGAGTGCTAGGAATATCAGTGATGAGAGAGAATCATTGATTAGCTGTCTCCTGAAAATCCCACACTGGAGATTGAGCCAATCAAACCATGTCCTTCTGGTTCATAGATCGATTCTCAAACACTGAGCCACACTGGCTCGGCCAGAATTTTAATTCATATTTTATTTTATTCACTTAAAATGATTATTAACTACATAATACCTACAGGTATTTTAAGTTAGGTACAAATTATTTCATTAAAATATGTTGGAGCTACTTACTGCTTTATGAAAAATACTTTCTTAAATCCACATGTTCTTTATTCATAATATAATTTCTCATTTAAGCCACACAAGAACTTATAAATTTCAATGCAAATAACATATTTATACACAAAATTTAAATATTGCTTCTCTGCCTCAATGATTAGAAAGGCAAATATTTTACTTATGTATAAACTAGAGGCCTGTTGCATGAAATCTGTACAAAGGGGATTATGTCCCTCAGCCCATCTGGCACCCTCTCCAATCTTGGACTCCTCTCACAATCCAGGACTACTGGCTCCCAACTGCTTGCCTGCCTGCCTTCCTGATCACCCCTAACTGCTTCTGCATGCCAGCCTTATCACCCCCGAGCCACTCCCCTGCCAGCCTGATTGCCCCTAACTGCCATTCTCTGTAGGCCTGGTCATCCCTAACTGCTTTACTTTGCAGGGCCAGTTGACCCCAACTTCCCTCCTCTGCCGCTTGGTCACCCCTAACTGCCCTTCCCTGTAGGCTTCATTGCCCACAACTGCCCTCCCTTGCAGGCCTGGTCCTTCCCAACTGCCCTCTGCTGCTGGCCATCTTGTGGTAGCCATCTTGTGTTCACATGAAAGCAGCCATCTTATGTGTTGGAGTGACAGTAAATTTGCATATTACTATTTTATTATATAGGATAGAGTCCTGGTACACACGTGGGGGCTGGCTTGTTTGCCATGGAGGATGTCCTGGATCAGGGTGGGGGTTTCCTTGGGGCATAGACTGGCCTGGACGAGAGGCCTGTGGTAGTTTGCAGACCAGCCATGACCCCCTGGAGACCTAAGTGGAGGCTCTGCTATATGGGATTTATTTATCTTCTATCATTGAAACTTTGTAGCCTTGAGCAGGGGCCAGGGCCAGCCAGGAAGCTTGGCTTTCTCCATTGCCAGGGGCAACTCAAGCCTCCCACTCTCTCCATCTCTACAGGTGCTGCCATTTGTGTTGGAATTTATTTATCTTCCATTATTGAAACTTTGTAACCTTGAGTGGAGGCCAGGGCCAGACAGAGCAGGTGGGAAGCTTGGCTTCCTCCATTGCTAGAGAAACCCAAGCCTCCTGCTTGCTCTGTGGCCATAGCATTCTTGGTTGGGTTAATACGCATACTCACTCCTGATTGAATGGTGGGTGTGGCTTATGGGCATAGAGGAGGTATGCCAATTTACATGTTTCTCTTTTATTAGTGTTGACTAGAGGCCTGGTGCATGAAATTCACCTATGAGGGGGGGTTGTCCTTCATTCCAGTCTGCACCTTCTCCAATATGGAACCCCTTAAGGTATGTCCAACTACTGTTTAGGCCTGATCCCATAGGAATATCTTAAAGGGCAATTGATCATCCTCTCACAATCTAGGACTGCTGGCTCTCAACTGCTCGCCTGCCTGCCTTCTTTATTACCCTAACCAATTCTGCCTGTCAGCCTGATCACCCCCTAACCACTCCCCTGCCAGCAGGATTGATGCCTAACTGCTCCACTTCCACCCTGTTTGTCCCTAACTGGCCTTCCCTCCAGGCATGGGTCACCCCTAACTGCTCTTCCCTGCAAGACTGGGTCTCCACCAACTGCCCTTAACTGCAGCCCTGATCACCCCCAACTTCTCTTCTCTTTGGGCTTGATCATCCCCAACTGCCATCGCTTGCAGGCCTGGTTCCTCTCAACTGCCCTTGCCTGTTGACCTGATAGCAAACTACTGCTCTTCCTTGTACGTATGGTCCCTCCCAACTACCCTCCACTGCTGGCCATTTTTGTGGTAGCCACTTTGTGTCCACCTGAGGCAGTCATCTTGTGTGTTGGAGTGATGGCCAATCTGCATATTACTATTTTCTTAGATAGGATAGAGACCTGATGCATGGGTGGGAGCCAGATAGTTTTCCCTGAAGGGTGTCTCAGAACAGAGTGGGAGTTCCCTTGGGGCATGGGGCAACCTGGGTGAAGGGCCTGTGGTAGTTTGCAGGTTGCCCCCAGGCAAGCCAAGCAGAGGGCCTGGTATTGGGATTTATTTATCTTCTATAGTTGAAACTTTGTACCCTGGAGCAGAGCCAAGCCTTTTTGCTTTCTCTGTGGTGGCAGCCATTTCTCTTGGAATTTATTTATCTTCTATAATTGAAACACTGTAACCTTAAGCAGAAGTCAGGGACAGCCAGGGTGTGTGGAAAGCTTGGCTTCCTCCATCACCGGGGCAACCCAAGCCTCCCTCCTGCTCTCTCTGTGGCCTAGCCATCTTGGTTGGGTTAATTTGCATACTCACTCCTGATTGGCTGGTGGGTGTGGTTGGTGGGCATGGCCAGTCAGTATAGAGAAGGTAAGGTCAATTTGCATATTACTCTTTTATTAGATAGGATAAGTATGTACTTGCACCTTTGTCAGACAATGGCTATTATCTAGATTACCTTTGTGATATACTGGAGTCATTTCCCCAGATAACAACTAATGTACCATCCTCCCCCTCTAACATACACATTTTACATTATTATGTTGGTATAAGAAGCTCATTTAATGGACAAAGGTTTAAGTTGATTTTTGTAAAATACAACTCGTGTGTTGCTTACTAATTGTGTATTAATTGTGGCAGTGCACTATTTTTGAAATGGAACATATTGCCTTTATTTGTAGGTTCTTAAAATGTGTTCTTTTGCCTTATAAATTGTGGCTATGAATAAGATTTATAAGGCATCAGGTGTACTGATGAGTTTTGACCAAGATTAAATGATATGATAATTTCATGTCTTCCTTGCTACAGGCTTGTTATTGGTTCCATTGCTAATTTGATTACTTGACAAGCCAAGCTCTTCCACCATTTAAATTAGTTGTTTTCACATTCTAAATGCCTAAAACTGAGTCATCCAGTAAGAACTCAAAAAATAAGAAATATTGTCGCTGGCTTCTATTTTTAAACTTGATAGAAAAGGAAGCTTATGGCAAACAGAAATAAAATTCATAGCTGTAGTGTTTTCTCACCGGGTTTGCAAACATTTACTTATTTTGTTTACAATGAGTCTCATAAAAATAGCAAATCAAACTGACAGATGATCAATGTCAGATTTATTGAGAAACTGCCTATGCTAACAGAATACCAAGACAGGATCCAATCAGTCACTGATGATCACATGTACATTGTAAATCATGCCTATGGTAAAAACTTATTGTAAAAGTCACCTTTATGTGAAGATGCATTTAACATGAATTTGGTATCAACTTATGAAAGATACTTCTTAAAATGTCTAAAGTACTTGATGAAGCAACTATTCATAATGACAAATATACTTGGAACATTGATTTCCTATGTGCCATTTTAATTATTAGCAAGTGCCAATCATAATAGTTTAATAACAAGATGTTAAATATATTTTTAATTCAAACTGTATTTACTTGTTCACACATATTTAGGCTTTTTTGATTTTTTTAGCTAATTTTTCATGCTTTTGTGACACTATTATAAGTCATACCAAATTTACCAATTTAATTTTGTCTCCTCAAAGTAAAGCCACACTATTCATTAGAACTTAAATTTAGAAGTAAAAAATATAAAATAAATAGGAATTCTGTATTATAAGCCTTCTGAGAGATTATTTTTTTTCTTAGAGAGCCATTTTAAATTCTCAAATTTTTATACATAATAGATGTTAAAGTGAATTGCAAATTTTATTTGCAGACTTTAAAATGATTTTTGAGTTAGTTCTTATTGTGAAAGTTACTCTTGTATTTTTATGATGTGCAAGATTCATGTACCACTTTACACTTAACAGTAAGATAAGTTATATTGTTCCTTTATGTATTTTTTAAATCATTAGAGATTTAGATTGCAAATTTATTCTTCACATGCTTTCTAATAATTTTCATTTAATTACTCAATTTATCAAAAACAGAGGAAGTGATTTCCAATAATGACAACAGCTAAGAAAATCAAGATTAAGGTTAAAATATCATATACAGAAGTCAGGTCAAAATTACCCAACTTTTTAATTAAGAATTTTCTAATAAACATTTACTATTAATGTACTATTTAGAAGATAGTTCATTGTTCCTTAGTATCAGTTGGCCTTCTAAACCAAATATGGTAATAAAATATTCAGATATATAATGCAGTTTTTATAATCTTCAATAAATATTTAAGTGTTTTTAAATATGCATGGGATATTTTAATTGATCTCTGATAATTTGCATGTAAGTGTTTGCAGAGATCAAGAATGTTGGCCAGAGAACCAAGGTCAGAAGTTTTGAATAATACAATAGTATTTTTACCTTTCATCTCAATATTCAATAGTGTGGGCAGAATGAACCTTTGTTATCTTTACAAAAAAATATTCCTGCCAAAATAGAATAGAGCATTCCCTTCCACTATAATCACCATGTATTGGAAAAATTGACCCCTTATGAGATTAATCCCAATGAAAATCTAGGATTTTATTCATGTTTAGAATAAATATTTTAGACCAAATTTAAGAATAAAACGCCATGATTTTATTTAACTTGTCAGTTCTAAAAATTTTGTATGCATACAGAGCTGTGTGTGTGTTTGAATATTCACAAAACATACTCTAGTCAATGTGCCATTTTATAATTATACTAGGGACCAGGTTCACAAGTTGGTGTACCTTGAAAGGAACTGCAAGCAACGAGGTTGTGGTGGGCCCAGGGGTGAGTCTGGGCCCATCCTCTGTGCATCTGCCTGATCCCTCCTGCCATGGCCCCTGGTCCTCTTTTTGTTGGCAGCCCTGCTCCCGCTCCGATGCACTGACAGCACAAACCCTGCTCACACCCACTTGACGCTGCAGAGTGATTGGACTGGTGCCAGCAGCAGGTGTGACCAGGGCTCACACTGTCAGTGGGTGTTAGTGGCAGCTGCTGCCCCAATCACCCCTCAGGAGCAAGGGGAAGTAGAGAAGCCTAACAGCACCAAGCGATTGAGACCAACGCTGGGTGCTGGCAGTGAGTACGAGTGGTGGCTTCAGTGCCTGCTGCAGGTGTGAGTGGGGCTGGCACTGGCAGTAGGTGCAAGTTCCGGGTAGGACTGTGGCATGCAGGAACAAAGAATTTTTAGTAACCACCAGAGGCTCACTCTGATGACAAGGAACCAGTGCCCCACCTTGGTCTGGTGTCCCCGCTAACCTGCTCCACCATCCTGCCATGGCCAACACTTGCCATATTCCACACATGTCCCTTGGTGGTCAGCGCACATCATAGTGACCGGTTGTTCAATTGTTCTGGTTATTCTGCCATTCGGTCTATTTGCATATCAGGCTTTTATTATATAGGATAATTATGTTTCTATAGTTCCATACTTGACTATGGAGTAGAGATAGCTTTTCATAAAAATCAATTCCCTGATAGAGCTTTATCATCTATATAGATATCTATATAATAAAAGCCTGATATGCAAATTGTCCACATGACCGAGAGTTCAACAAGGGGGCAGCAGTGGTGGCAGCAGGTGGGCAGGGGAAAGTACGCAGTTGGGGGAAGGGAAGCACCCTAAACAGTAGCCACTAGGGGCCCTTCCCATGCACAAAGTTTGGGCACACAGCCTCTAGTATCTTTATATATGGTCATTGTAGAAATAAACAGCCTCCTTTAAATATAGCAGTGCTGCACTGACTGGTTTAGCTCAGTGAATAGAGCATCGACCTGTGGACTGAAAGGTCCTAGGTTCGATTTTTATCAAGGGCATGTAACTTGGTTGTGGGCAGATACCCAGTAGGGGGGTGTGCAGGAGTCAGCTGATCTATGTTTCTCTCTCATCAATGTTTCTAACTCTCTATCCCTCTTGCTTCCTCCCTGTAAAAAAAAACCAATAAAATATATTTTAAATATAACTAAAGTAGAGTGGAAAGCATGAAAAATAATAATTGATAACTCCTTCATTCCTTAATAATGAGTATGGCTATGATCCAACATCCTTTCCCTTTTTCCCTCACTTCTATTGCCTTCCTCTTTTCCCACAGAAAAGTCTATAATAACTTTATGTGAAATTATTATATGAAGAAAGACTAAAAGATTACACTGGTTCTTATGTACATGTTAGATCAGAATCAAGCAAATGTAGTTTAATTGCTTGGAATCCCTAGATTTAGGCTATCTATATGGATTTAAAAAAAGAAGAAGAAGAAGAAGAAGAAGAAGAAGAAGAAGAAGAAGAAGAATAGCATTGGCCCTGACCATTCTGGCTCAGTGGTTAGAATGTTGGCTTGCAGAGTTGTGTGTTTGATTCAAAAACAGGGGCACCGACCTCAGTTGCAGGTTTGATCCTGAGCCCTGAAGAATATACACTGAGTGGCCAGATTATTACGATCTCTGAATGCATAATAATCTGGCCACTCAGTATGTGTATGTATATACATATAAGTATATATGTGTATATATGTATATGTGATTATGAATTCATGCATGGGTGGGGTCCGGCCAGCCTGGCCAGGGGGAGGGGACATGGGCGGTTTGGCCAGCCTGCTTGCTGGTAGAACTCCTAGTCGAGGAGACAGTTTGTATATTACCCTTTTATTATATAGGGTATGCACTGAATGGCCAGAATATTATGCATTCAGATATCATAATAATCTGACCACTCAGTGTATAGCTTTCTTATAAAACCTAGATTTTATACAAGTTATCATCTCTGCTCTCCAATTTTTTCTAAGCTTTCAGATCCCACCACTAATTCTCTCTCAGTCTGAAATGTTATCAGACTTTACCAGGAGATTCCTTGTCATTTAGCAAATTTTTAGTCATTATAGTCAATATTATATTATAATTTTTGTCATGCAACTCTGACTCTTCCTGATATTATAGATACTTTAAGAGTAGGGAATTTACATGTTCTTCTTTGTATTCCCAATCTGATAGAATAGGAAAAACTTTGGCAGATAAAGAATACATTTTTAAAAAATTCACAATCAATGATTAACCTAATTTGTAGTTAACATTTTTCTGTGCAAGTTCGTCCATTTGCAAATTATCAAATAACCAGTCAGTATTAGAACTAGGATTCGGTGTCAGACAGGCTGACCCAGAGTGTGAACTTATAATGATATTTAGCATTGCTTACTGGACTCTACTGCCTCTTACTACTGATTATCTAGAACAATTTCTGCCTTGTAAATAAGACCAGAAAGAATATTTTAGTTTGTTAAATGAGAATATTTCTCTCTCTCTTTTATTAAAATACTTTATTGTGGCATGCTTAACACACAAAAAGCTGCATATGTCTCATGTACGCAATTTGGTGAATCTGCAGATAAGTATACACAGGTGAAATTTTCACCACAATCAATGCCCTAAACATAGCAATCACCTACAAATGTTTCTTTCTGCCCTCTTTATTTAAAAAAATGTAATAACAATATTTAACATAGATATATCTTCTTAGGAAATTTTTAAGCAATCATTAACTATAGAAACTACAATGTACAGGAGATTTCTAGGACTTACTCATCTTGGGTGACTGAAGTTTTGTACCCTTTGCTCAATACCTCATTGTTTTCCCCTCCTCCTAGCCCTTGGTAGCTACCACTCTAGTCCCTGAATAATTGAATAGAAATGTAGTTAAAAATATTTAAGATTTACTAATTTTAAAAATATTTAAATGCTAATATACACAACGTGCATATGTTTTACTATATACGTTTTTTAAACCATTCTTTTTAGCTATAGAATAAAAGCTTTAATCTTTGCGTTGATCTTAGTTATCTTCATTCTTTATACTTTCTGTAAGGTTCCAGGTTCCATGTTGTTTGGAGTGACAATGGCATCCAAATTAGGACATTTTTGAAAGTAATAAACTAATAAGCACTAAAGCAATTAAATACGAACCTATAAGACAACCAGTGTAAACTGGACAAGCTAGGACAAGTAGTTATTTTATGCATTGACCATTTCCTTACTTTTTTTGTGAGCCACCGGAAGTATAAAACCTCTTAGATGCCATTGGATTTATTTATTTTAAACATAAATAGGCTGTCTAAGCTGAGATGCAAAAAAAAGTCCTTATGCCTTTTAATATTTTTCTTAATTTTATCTCTCATCATCCTTGTACTTAATATCTCACAATTTCTCAAATCTAGTACTTCAGCTAATAATAATTATCACATTCTGACTTCTGCAGGTTTTATGTATTTTTTTCTAGAATCTCACTTTTAAAATCACAATGGTATTAGGACAAATATCCTTCAAAATTCCTATATCCTCCTTTCTTTAGCAATCTGTAAACCACTGTGTACTCTTTTCTTCCATCGTGCTGCTTATAGATCATTGAACATGCTCCATATTCTGCTAATATTTATCATCTCACTTGATACCTATTTTATTTACTTGTTAGATGTCTAAGAATCTAAATATCTCAGAAGCTAAGCAAGACTCATATAAAAGGAGGGAAGAAAAATTTACACTGTAATAGTAGGGTTATTATGTCTAAAATGCTAACAAGTAAAACATTGAGTTTCCCTATAGTTGAAAATTAGCCTGTATTATGATTTTTTAAAAGCAATTATCATCACACAAAACATTGGAAATAATTCTTCCACTTATGTTTTTATAGTTTGTAGCAGTGCAAACACATTTTAAAAACATGTCTTTATGTATCATCAGAACTGAATGTTTCTATATGATTATAAATATTATAGGTCATGTAAACATTGAATACTCATATTTTTTTCAGTTCCTTTGTAGTTTTTATGTAAAAATTGTTCTGCATAATTCACTTTAAATTCATATATTTATCTGACTATTATTAATTGACATCTATAATATGACTATATATGACAAAAATATGTCCATTTTCACTTGATACTAAGAACTAAGACATAGATTTGATAGTATCTGCTTTTAACAAAGTACCTCTAATTTATACTTAATATTTCTATGATTTTTATTAATTTTTATATGTCATTACTAAATATTTATGTATAGACACCAGGGGGGTGAGGTCATGAGGGGGGGTTTTGAGGGACAATGGGGGGATAAGGACATATATGAAATACGTTAATCCCGTGGTTGGCAAACTGGCTCGTAGCCACATGCGGCTCGCGAGCCATGG
>JAAGEH010000018.1:62767384-62858979 GCA_011751065.1 Lasiurus cinereus
ATCTATCTATCTATCTATCTATCTATCTATCTATCTATCTATCTATCTATATGCAATAGCACACCAAAATAAAATAGGATGTTTTCCTACTTTTAAATTTGACATATTTTTAAAAAATAATCATTACTTTTATAAATTTAGATTTTCCCCCCAGCAATAGGTTTGTTTAGTTCTGGGAAAATAAACTGGTGATTTATTAGAAAAAGTTGAAAAGTTGTGAGTTCTTTGATCTTGATATTTACCTAAATTATTCACGTTTTCCTATTGGGATTCACTTTAGCATGCTATTCTAAAAGTGTAAAATTTCCAACTGGACTGTTATGTATATAGATTATGAAATATCACCTTGAGTTTATCTTTTACCTTTCATACATAACCTTGTGATTTTTTTTGTTTTAGTTAGTTTTTCAAATTGTGCTGTATTCTCTTTAAGTAGTCTCAGTGCTACTGCTCATAAATTATTCAATTGTAATTTTAATGCTTTAAAGATCTGTAAATTTAAAGCGGAATATTACTCCATTTTAAAAGCACAAGAATAACATAATATGGTTAATGCATCATTCATCAGTCATCATGCTACCAACGTAGGTATAAATGTATGACAAAATAATAAGTATATTTAAAATTAAAAATAATGTATTTGAGTTCTACTAAAATGTGTTTAGTGTATAACATTAATAAAATTTACCTTTGAATTTTTCAATGTTGTCATCAATTCCCATCATTTCTAACTTCAAATTTTTTAAAAATGATTTTCTCATCATATTTTCAACATCCTACTTCAGATATTCATCATCTTTCAACTCATCTGTTATAACCTCTAAGCCCTGCTGATGTATATACCATGCTGCTAGTGCTTTTCTGCTTAAAAAAATTTGGATGTTACACTTTCCCATTTTAAAAATACCGTGTTATATAAAGCATAAGTCAAAATTTTTAGAATGACATTTAGAGTGCTTATAATGTGGATTCAACCTTTATTTTCCAGTTTCTTTAAAAAAAACACATGAATTTTGCTACCTTTCCCATTTGTGTGTGTGTGCATGTGTGTATACAAGCATAAGCACACACATGAATACACCTATAAAATCATATGTAATCACATAGCTTGTACTACATAAACTTAACTGTGTGACCAAGGAGGCTTTGGAAAACCACAGAGAAGACAAACTTTATTCAATAAATGGTCTTGTTATAAGTGGTTTCTTATCTTGGAGTAGTCAATTTAAATATTTTTACTGACAGGATAGACTCAAGAGCCACAGTTCGTTATTAGTATCAATTAAGGGCTTTTGGGCTCAATACCTGTGGATGATTGAGGATGAGCAGAACTGAGTAGAGAGAATATAGGCTCTGAAATCGTCTAAATAATGACCTTTAAGGATACCCTTTCAAGTTATATAGGGAGATGGACAGGCATTTTTCTACATCTGCATCTACCCATCATTAGATGTAGGCTGCCATCAAGGTCAATGCTCCTTGTTAAGGCAACACTGTTCATCTGGAATAATTCCTGAAGATGAATACCAGATAAAGTCTATCTGTTGAAGCATGTTCAGCAGCTGGTGAATTAAGTTCTTTAAATTGAAATGGGGCTCAGAGAAGCACATCCCAAGGTCTACTATCCTTGCAGAAGTGACCAAAAATAGTCAATATGAATTGAAAGATTAAAATATTAAGCACCAAAATGTTAAAGAGAATGTACTATAAACATTGTTTTATCTTTTTGTAGAGATTCTTTTATCCCCAGATTTTTTTTTATTGTTTAAAATATAACATATGCCTTCTTTTTCCCCAATTGACCCCCCAACCACTCCAGGAGAAGCCCCTACTGCTCCAATGTCCCTGTTCATTGGCTATGATAATATGCATGCATACAAGTCCTTTGGTTGATCTCTAAACACACCCTCTTCTTTTTCCCCTGCCTTCTCTCTGAGGTTGGACATTCTATTCAGTGTTTCTTTGTTTCTGAATCTAGTATGTAATGATTTATTCAGAATATGTATATATATATGTATATATATATATATATATATATATATATATATACACACACATATATATATATACACACACACACACATACATACATATATACATATATATATGTACACACACACACACACACACACACACACATACACACACACACACATATGCCTAAGCAACTGAATTACTGAATAACAGAATAACTGGTTGACCAGCTGCTATGACATGCATTGACCACCAGGGGGGCAGATGCTCAATTCAGGAGCTGCCCCTTGGTGGTCAGTGCACTCCCACAGCCAACATTCTGCAGCCAGACAATTTCTCACAGTCACTCTCCCTGACTGGCCAGGCCCCCTGATCAACCCCGGTCACCTACCAGGCTGAGGGACTCCACCTGTGTATGAATACGTGTACCGGGCCTCTAGTACTAGTATAAATATATAAAATAGGAAACTATCTTTACTTTGTTTTACTTATTTTTCATTGGTTTTCCAATCCTTTCAACTGTAAGAAAAATCCCATTAAGGTGACTCTGACACATTAGTTACTGAAATGATGTCCAATTCATCTAAACAAAACTTCAGTTCCAACATCATAGTCACAGCTTCTCTCTCCCCCATGCACAAGCTTGATCCTTGACTGTAAGCTTATGGACTTGCAGAGGAGAGGAGAAAAGCAATTAAAGAAAAGAGACTTGGGAGTTATTTATGGATGATATTGAAACATAGCCATTGATATATCTATGTGGCCACCACCAAATTAATATTAATAGATTACTTATGTCTGACCAGCATGGCTCAGTGTTTGAGCGGTGACCTTATGGACCAAGGTCAGAACATATGCCTGGTAGGCAGGCTCGATCCCTTGTAGGGGGTGTACAGGAGGCAGCAGATCAATGATTTTCTCTCATTTTTGATGTTCCCATCTCTGTCTCTCTCCCTTACTCTCTGAAAGCAATAAAAATATATAACCAATAACTTACTAAGGAATTAATATCTAAAAAACTGAACAAGCCTCCTCCCTCTTTTTGAGGATGCAAAAAATAACTTCCATCTTACCCATTCTGCCTAAGATAACAATCCAATTAATGGATACAGATTAAAATAAGAAAATAATTACCTTTAATTCATATGCCCATTCATAGAATTTGTGACCAAAGGGCAGATTGAGCCTAAACTGGTTTGGCTCAGTGGATAATAGAGTGTCAACCTGCGGACTGAAGGGTCCAGAGTTTGATTCCTGTCAAGGGTATGTACCTTGGTTGCCGGCACATCCCCAGTAGGGGGCATGGAGGAGGCAGCTGATTGATGTTTCTCATTGATGTTTCTAACTATCCCTCTCCCTTCCTCTCTGCAAAAGCAATCAATAAAATATATATATTTTTTAAAAAATGGGCAGATTGAGCAGTTGAGTCTCCTGTGTAATTCTGGAGCTAAGGAGAAGGGGTGTTAGTGAGGGGATGAGGTTTGGGACATCAAAGGGACAAAAGGCATTCACTTGGAGATGAAAAAGCAAATGTTTGATGAATAAAGATTTGCTGGGCAGTCTTTAGCAATGAGACAACAGAGAGGACTTTGAACAATGGGTCTTGCTAGGTTCCTCTCTATCACATATTAGTTATATTAAACTACTCATCTATGATATCTCCTTCCTGGAGCAGGACTTCTACCCAAATTCCTTTTAGGTAGTTAAAGGGAAGGTTAAAGGATTTTCCTCAGTCTTTCTTTTCATAAAATCAGTCATCTTAAAATTAATATTCCAAAAAACACATTTTTGGGTGATAAACTTTGCTCCCTTTCAATATGCTTTGGCAAAAACTGTAGACAGAAATTGTTAATTTCAAAGGAAAGGAACTGAAAACTTTTTACAGTTGATTTTTACTACTTACATTTAAATCACTTGGTTTCCAATATACATGGTTGAGAGAGAGAGTGAATAAATTCAAATAAATTGCTTGTCATTCTACTGAATATATGTCCCAGATCCAGTGGGTCATAGAAGAAAATATGAATCTTACGTTTAGTCAATTTTTATCAGTTCTAACTTACATTTTTCAGGGTGTGTGCTTTTCTCAGCACTGAATATACTTCTAGTTTTTTTTAAGTAATTATTTTAATAAAATATAGACCTTAACAAACACTACTACTTCCTCTGATATTTTACTGACGAGGTAGTGTTGAATTTCAACGTTGAGAAAATAGTAGCATACATTTTGAAAGACAAAATGTAGATCTTCAAAATGCCACTTTTTGAAGCAATTTGCAAAGGTGTTTTTTAAATATTAAGTTTAATTTTCATTAGAAGTGCTGGCACTAAATTAAACTGTTATTAACTATCATGCTGCTGTACAATTTTGGAAAATAATTTGGCAATATATATTGAGTCATAAAAATACCCAATAATATTTAGAGTGCATGTTCTATGAGAAAAGAGGGCTTGGAAGATTACATTCCCTAGAGTTATTTCAAGACTCTGATACTTTTTCTTTATAATCTCTATTTTAAGCATTACCTCTTAAAATCCAATTAATTATATAGTGAAGTGACCTTTCTGAAATCTAATGGAATTATGATATTCCTCAGCTTGACCTGCTTGTATGTTACCCTCTCACCTACAAATAAAGCCCTAAATTCATTATGGTGGCCTACATTTCTAGTGTCTTTATAATTTACTTTTTCTGGTAACTCCAGCCTCTGATTCCCACATAAATACTTGCTGTTTTTCCAGATAATCCATATGAAAGCCATCTGACCTTTTTCCTCCCATTCTAATTTATTGAATATTTTAATACAAAAAAAATATTGATTTTTTTCAAATGTTTTTTTCAACATCAATTGTGATGCTCATGTGATATTTTTTATTGCTCTTCTGTTAATGTAGTATATCATATTGATTTTTTTTTGATTTTTTGTTTTAGTTTGAATGGTTATTGTGTCCTATGGGTAAATCCTACTTGATCATGTGTATGATATTTTTAATACACTATTGGATGTGGTTTATAAGTGCTTTGTTGGAAATGTGTGCATCTATATTTATGAAAAATATTGTTTATAACTTTAGTTTTGTTTTTTACTTTAGTCATTGTGAGGATTTTCTATCACAGTAACATCTCAAAAAATGTGTTTGGAAGTGTTTCATCTTCTCCAATTACTTAAAAGAGATTAAGATTGCCATTAATTCTTCTTTAAATGATTGGTAGATTTTTCCAGAGAAACCATTTGGTCCTGGTTTTTATTTTTCTAATATATTTTATTGATTTCAGAGAGGAAGGGAGAGGGGAAAGAGAGATAGAATAATTGATTGCTGTCTCCTGCATGCCCCCCATTGGGGACCAAACCCACAACCTGGGCATGTACCCTTGACCGGAATCAAATCTGGGATCCTTCAGTCTGCAGATTGACACTCTATCCACTGAGACATCCAGAAAGGGCTGGTCCTAGTTTTTATTTGTTGTTTTTAATGACCTTGTAGTAGTCTGATAAGATAATATATAAATTCATGGTTTATTCTTGGTAGGAGGAAATATTTACAGGAATTTATTGATCTTTTCTTTGTTATTCAATTTGTTGGTACTAATATGTAATTTTAATAGTGGTCTCTTATGATCCTTTTTTATTTCTGTGGCATCCTTTCAGTTCTAATTTTGAGTATTCTATCTTTCTCCCTTAGTCTAACTAGGAGTTTGTTAATTTTGTTTATTTTTTTCAAATAATTACATTTTAATTTTTGTTTTCAATTGTTTTACTATCCTCTATTTTGTTTATTTCTGCTCTGTTTTTTAATGTTTCTTTCCTTCTGCAAATTTATGACTTAATCTGTTCTTTTTCTCATTCCCTGAGATGTAATGGTAGGTTGTTTATGGTATTTTATTTCCATTTTAATTTAGGTATTTGCCACTATAATCTTACAATTACTCATAAGTTTTGATATGTTGTTCTCAGTTGTATTTGTCTCAAGATACAGTCTCAAAACATCAAAAAAATGTTTTCTCTTTTTATTTCATCTTTGTCTGAAAATATTTTCATTGTTTTCTTCTTTGTTGGTTCAAAAGTCTATTATTTAATTCTACATATGTGTGAATTTTTCAATTTCCTTTCTGATATGTATTTCTACTTCCATCCATGTATTCAGAAAGTATATTTGACATGATTTAAATCTTCATAATTTCTTAGGGTTTGTTTTGTGACTGAATGTGTCATCTATCATAGAAAATGTCCTGTGTGTACTGGAGAAGAATGTATATTCTGCTGCTGTTCAGTGGAATTGGTTTATATTATTGTTTAAGTCTTCTATTATCTTACTGATTTCGGTCTGGTTGTTCTATCATGATGGAAAGTGCTCTATTGAAATCTCTGACTCTTATTGTATTGCTAATTCTCCATTGTTCTTATCTCAATATTTGCTTTATATAAGTGGGTTCTCTGATGTTGGTTACATATATATTTATAATTTTATCTTCCTGGTGAATTGACCCATATTTAATTACATAATGTCCTAATTGTGTCTTATCAGAGTTTTTGACTTAAATTATCTTTTGTATGCTACAAGTATGGTGAATCCTGTTCTCTTTTGATTAACATTTGCATAAAATAATTTTTCCCATCCTTTCTCTTTCAGCCTTTGTGTTTTAAATCTAAAGTAAATATTTTGCCGAGACTGGTTTGGCTCAGTGGATAGAGCGTCGGCCTGCAGACTGAAAGGTCCCGGGTTCGATTCCGGTCGAGGGCATGTGCCTTGCTTGCGGGCACATCTCCAGTGGGGGGCGTACAGGAGGTGGCTGATTGATGTCTCTCATCGATGTTTCTGGCTCTCTATCCTTCTCCTTTACTCTCTGTGAAAAATCAATAAAATATATTTAAAGGAAAATAAAAATAAAGTAAATACTTTATAGAAAAATTATACTTGGGAGTGCCCTTTCCATCTATTCATCCATTTTTTTTAATTGGGGAGTTTAATGCATTTATATTAAAAATACTTATTGACATGAAAGGTCTTGTTATTGACAACTTAATTGTCTCCATATGTCTTAAAATTGTTTGTACCCTTTTTTTCTCTTTCTGTCTTTTATGTTTCATTGATTTTTTTTGTTACAATGACATGCTTTGATAATTTTTTTAAATTTTCTTGGTGTGACTCTTTTAGATATTAATTTATACTTACTATGGGGCTTGCATTAAATAACTATCAATTTAATATCATAGTTATAACAATCTAATATCTTAGTTATAACAATCTGTAAATATGTAACTATAACAATATCTTATAGTTTCTAAAAACTACTTTTATTTGTTCACTTCACACACTTTTTGTTATTGATGTTAAAAATTGCATGCTTTTATATTGTGTATGCATTAACATATTGTGAAGCTGTAGCTGGTTTTGTATTTTTGTCTTTGAAATTCTGTACCAGTAATTAAAAGTAATTAATATACCATCAAAACAGTATTCTCTGTTCATCATTTACCTTTAACAGTAAACTTTATATTTTCACATTGCAATCCAAAAAACTTTAATTTCAATTTGAAGGATTCCCTTTAGGATTTCTTATAAGGCAAATCTCATGGTGATACATTTCCTCAGTTTTTGTTCAACAAGGAATGTCTTTATTTCTTATTCATTTTTGAATGACAGTTTTTCTAGGTTTAGTATTCTTGGTTGGTGGACTTTTTTTTTTTCCTTTCACTACTTGGAATATATTACCTTACTCCCTTCTGGCCTGCAAGATTTCTCCTAAGGACTCCATTAAGTTGTGGGGGCTCTTTATGTAATACATTTCTTTCTTTTGATGCTTTCCAAATTGTCTCTTCACCTTTGACTTTTGACAGTTTTGTTGCAGTCTGTGTCAGTGTGTTTGTCTTTATTTTAATTTGTTTGTTTGATTTTAGTTTATCCTAATTGGGCCTATCATGCTTCTGGAATATAGATATCCATTTCCTTCCCTAGTTTTGGAAGGTTCCAGCCGTCATTTCTTCAAAAAAACTTTCTGCCCCATTTTAATTCACTTCTCCTTTTGAAACTCTCATAATGCATATTTTAGTCTTTCTTGTTTCATTTAAGTACTTTATGCTTTCTTTACTTTTCTTTATTCCATTTGTCTTTTTACTCTTGTGATTGGGTAACTTTAAATGACCTATCTTTGAGTTCATGGAATCATTCTTCTGTTTCATCAAACCTGATGTTGAATTAACTCCTTTAGTGAATTTTTCATTTAAGTTCTTATGTTCTTTAACTCAAAAATTTATGTCCATTGATTTAAATATTCTATCTCTTTGTTGTTGATATTCCCATTTTGTTTATTCACTATTTTCTTGAGGTAATTGGGCATCTTATTGATAGTTATTTTTATTTATTTATTTATTTATTTATTTATTTATTTATTTATTGTAGTCAGTTAATTCATACCTCCATTACTTTAGGGTCAGTTTGGGGAATTTATTATTACTACTTTTTTCCTTTGGTTGGTCCACCATTCTCTTCTTTTTTCCTTGTGTTGTTATTTTGTGACAAGAGCCATCATTTGAGGAAACACTCCTCTTTCCCAGTTATGGCCTGACTTGAGAAAGATAGTTACCAGTTGGCCCAGCTATGAATTATGGAGGCCTTTTCTGTGGATGAATCTTCTCTGAACTTGTGCTTTTAAATTCCCCAAATGGAGGTTTTCCCAGTTTACTTTTTTCTATAGTTTGTATATCTTTTACTTTACAGTGTCTGTCTGCAGTAATGTTGGTTCTCTGAAACAGAGATATCCCCATTGTTTTTGTTATTAGGACCCCAGGGCATGTAGCATATGCTGAGTTCCATCAGCACTCCAAGGTGAGACAAAACCAGTTCCTCAGTCAGTAGGCTGAAATGCTGGGATATTAGACTTATACTCCATTCTTCTCTTGCACACTCACCCCCTGACTTCTCTAAGAGAAGCCACCAGTGTGTGTTGGCCTCTGTTTGCTGAACCACAAGTTTTTGAAGGTCCATTTTATGCTGTGCTGTCTCCAGGTATCTAGAGTATGCCAGGACCTATCTGTGCTCTACATAAGGCAAGACTCAGCACTGAGCCAGGGGTTGGGGCAATGGTGGGTGAGTGCCATGCTAGTTCACACCATTGCTTTTGTTCTCAGTGCTCCCCAATCTGGTGTCCTTTACTATAGCGCTTAGATTCAGATAAGACAGAGACCAGTGCCTTAAATAGTCCCTTAAGATCTCTGACTGTTCTGTGTATGTTCCAGTCTTCTCTTTTTCTCCCAAAGTACAATCTGGGGTTGGAGTTTTTTTCTGATTACATCCCATGGAATGTGGTAGAGAGGCTTTGAAAAATTAATACCAGAAATTATCCTACCAGCTTTGATATATCTGGTTCTTTTCTCACTTGGGGTGCAGGAGCCTATTAACTGAATCCTGATTTTTCACAATGGGAACTGGCTTATGTATTATTGAATTGGTATTGTGGTAGGGGAAGAAAGGTATGGTGGTTGCTGTTCCATTCTCTTGCTGATATCATCTCCCAATAAGAAATCCCATTTTACTGTTTCTTCTTCTTCTTCTTCTTCTTATTATTATTATTATTATTATTAGATTTTTTGTAATGAAGTAAGTGCTCTCAAAATTGATTTATAAAAAGTTATATGAATTATAATATGTTGTATTTTTCTGTTCAAACTGTAGGTTACTCAGGCTTCTTTTGATACATTAGTCTGTAGAAGAGGTTTAGCTACTCTGACTTTAGAACCTTAATTTGAGTGTGGTAGAGAGAGAAAAAAGTATAATTTACAGATACACATCGTTTTAAATTTCCAATTATTTCTTTTCATGTGAAAATTAATAATAACCAGGATAGATACATTTATAAATTTTATCATTCTGTTTCATGACTTAAACAGAAATTTTAAATAAGTTTGAATTTAATGATTATATTGCCATCTGGCATTTGTAATTTTGTAATTTACACAGAGGCCATAGGACAGGGAAGGCAGGAAAGTAAAAAAAAAGTAATGTATATAATTCAAATATAATATGGCATAGAATCTTACAACTTAAGCATGCAATTACTACAAAAGGATTATCCCATAAGGTAATTATCAGAGAAATTGATTTTATACCAACATTTAAAAAGATGTTTCCTATGGTTTAATGCTTTCTTTGTCCTTCTACAGATGAGTTTTAATGCGTCTTAGTGAAAATACTTGTAGGTACTTCTCAAATGTAATGTGCTGTCTTTCCTGTGGGATAGCAGTAACTGTGGCCAAGTAAACAAGGATAGTATTTCACTGCCTCCCTTTTGTATTTTAATGAATATTGTTGCTAAATAGATAATAATGAAGGGTAAATATTTAAGTGTTGATATTAAAGTAAGGATTGGAAATGGTGTTTGGAAAAAAAGATAAATTACATCCAGAGGCATTTCAAGCTTCTTTTCATGAAATAAAGATCTGATCACACAATTCCTTTAATCTCCAGTCACTTTTTATGTTTGATTACTCAGACTTTTTAGTATCTTGCATGATTAAAGCATTTTGAAACTGTAACTTCTATGACTTGGTGAAGCTTATAAACATCTGTCAATCATGGTCATGGCACACAAAAAAAACACAAACAAAAGGGTTTAAATATGTCATTTCAATGAAGAAAGCATTTAAATAACAGTGAGCAGGGTAAGAAAATCTATACAAGATGATGAAGCACCCAGTGACTAGCAACAATAAGAGGCTCTTATGCCTGGGGGCATAGCTTGGTGGTTGATTGTCGACCTATTAACCAGGAGGTTAGTGTTCAATTCCTGGTCAGAGCACAGGCCTGGGTTGTAGGCTCCATCCCCAGCGAGGGCTGTTCAGGAGACAGCTGATCAAGGACTCTTCTCTCATTATTGATATTTCCGTATATCTCTTTTTCTCATTTCCTCTCTGAAATCTGGACCCATACAAAAGGAGCCATACATCTGGATTTCTATAGTTCTGTAATTTATTTTTAATGAGAGAATATTTACTTCTTGAAAACGTTCAGAAAAGAGCAAGTGTTGAACAATGAATAGCATCCTATAGGAAGGCACAGAGTCTAGAAGATAGAGGTGGCCTTAGATAGAAAAAAGCCTCTGTGAATTGATAAATGAAGAAACAGAATGGAACAGAGTTAATCTTGGTGAATTGGTTCTGCTTAAGTGAAAGAGTAGCAAATGTGTTGGATTATTGAAAATGGTGAAGAGGACAGGACTATCCTGGCAAATATATGTAAATATATTGTCATCAGGGATAATTATATGCTATTTAGGTGCCATTACTTCTATCATAAGTTTATAGTATAGGTTTTATTATTATCATCATTTCATTTTTATCTCTTAATTTTATTATTTTTAGGAAGAGGAAAAGAGGAGAGAAAGAGAGAGAGAAAGAGAGAGAGAGAGAGAGAGAGAGAGAGAGAGAGAGAGAGAGAGAGAGAAATTTATTGGTTCCTCACAGGAGCTCTGCCTGACTGGGGTTCAAGCCAGCAACCTGGGTAAGTACCCTCACTGGGAATGGAAACCGTCAAAACATTAATAGTGGATCTATTTTAGATAGATATCAAAGCCTTGTATTTTTATATAAATATCATAAACTTAATCTTTCTTATGTTTTTAACAGTGTATATATTAAGCCAACAGGCTTTGTACTGCAACTGTATGAAACACATTCAGGATCTTTGTTTCTAGGTACAATGTTATTTAGCAATGGCAGTAATCTTCCACCCCTTTAGAGAAACTAATTATTTCTTTGAAAGCTTGAAATAGTGTAATCTACTGATCTGCACTGTGGTTTATTGGCTTTTTGCTAAACAAGGTAACTTGTCAATAAACAGTTTTATTAAGAAGGTAGTCAAAATGAAGTAATATCTGTTTACCAATGTTTAAAGGATAATAAGAGATCTTGAGAGGTAATCTTTATATTGCATGGAATAAAGAAAGAGGCAGGTATGCCTTTGTACAACTGAAGCAGGAAAATGATTTGAAGTGTATATAGCTTCCAGTTTCTACAAAGTGACTATATAACAGCAGGAACAAGGAAACCTTTTCTGAAAAGGGGCGCATAATGCATAGTTTTCACTATGTAGGACACAGAGTCAGTTGCAACTATTCTGGCATTATAACACTACAGGAGACATAGTAGGTACATAAACAAGTGGGTGTGGCTGTGATCCATGAAATTTTATTTACAAAAACTGTGGTCCAGCTGGATTTGGTCCAGGAACCTTCCTTTGCTAAGCCCTGGTGTTAAATAATAAAATATTAAGTTATTGCCTAATTAATGTGATTATGCAATACATAGGAAAGAGATTTTTTAAAAAGCAAAGTTAGAGTTTAAAGAAATTTATTTTAGAAAACTATTTGATACATATATGTGAGTAAGCAACAGTGATTTCCACTGATCCTTGATTTAAACAAGAATAAAATTTGAATTTTATAAATATTCCCAAATTAGAAGACACAGAGTGATGACAAGTGCCTAAAATAAAAAGCATGTCAATGACAATCCAGAGAAAGGGCCAGATGTGAAGCCTATGGAAGAACCAAACTGTATACAATTTAGTGATGTATTGGTTGTGTGTACTATTTACATGGCATCAGTAGTTTATGTTTGATTCTTCTGTGATCACTTTAATTAGCTATTTATTAATACTAAAAATAGGAAGAGAACAAAGAGGAGGCCAGACATGATAAGCATGGTCATCTGTACAGCTTCACCAGGAAGCGACAACTTTACACTCCCCATGAACCACTAAGACACTCTTTTTAGAACACTAGGGAACAGGGTCAAACAAATGGGGAGACAGGGGAATGCCCATTGAAATCATGTTGATGTAGGGAAGGTCTGGCCTGTCAGTCTAACCTGAGAAAAAGATAATTGGTTGGGATTGGGGGCAAGGGTAAAGCCACTGCAAGTGAGAAAAATCTTGAAGGGTTAATTGGTCAAATTCCTGATTATAATCCCCAGACAAATTGTTCTCTTGCTCCTCTCTTGCCCTCTGGCTCCTCTCTTGCTCCATGACCCACACTCACTGGTCCTCTAATCTTAGCCACATGACATCAGCAGTCACATGGCTAGGGACCATGCATATTCCACACACAGGATGCTGGATTGAACCAGACTTTAATAAGGAGTCTGACTCTGGGCAGCAGCCTTAATTCTTGTCCCTTTGATGATAAGATTGGACTTTCTCCATGGCAGGACATAGAGAATTTTGACATTGGAAACTCAAGGGCTTAATTCCACAGAAATAAAGATCACTCAGCCTCCTGTGTGAGCCTCAGGAAATTACTTTCCTTGCAACATTGCAAGAACTCCACTTCCACTGGTAACAGATGGGGGCACAGTGGGCACCCCACCAATAACACTTCTGTCTACACTGTTTTAATTTTTTTTGCATGATATATTTCAACTTGTGAAGGTGATACATCCCCCCTGCTTATTGCCACTGAATATTTTTTACAACACACACACACATATATATATATATATATATATATATATATATTCAAATTTACTGATGATAGCCTATAAGCAAGCTTCTCCTTCAATTTATATATTTTTACTCAGTCACTAATGTTAATTACGTTACTATTATTTAGGAAATAACATTCTAGGTGCTAGAAATGCAAAGAATGAAAAACTCACCAAATACCTGGGCTCAAGTAGTTTGCAATCAACAGGTAGATAAAATGAATGAATGAGGATTTCAGAGAGCAATTTACATGTATAAAAGCTAAATGGCCAGAATGGTGGAACAACCAGAATGACTGGTGACTATAATGCACACTGCAGCAGCCAACCGGCCTGATGTGGGCCCTGATCATCCCCCCCAACCTCCCACAGCCCCTACCCCTGGCTGACCCTGCCCCTGATTACCCCTCACACTGATCAGCGGTCAAGCCAGCTGGCCAACTGCCCACGTCCCCTCCCCCACACCAACATCCCAGCCAGCTGGGCCCCACCAGTAAGTGATAGGACAATAAAGTGTGATATGATGGACAGTGGTCGAAGTAAGGGGTGATGTAAGAAGTTTAAAATACATTTGATTAGGCCTCTGAAAGAAGATATTACATAGTTAATATCTGAACAAGAATAGTCTAACTGCCAAAATCCAAGTTTAGAGCTTCTTGGTGTTATATGGGTAGTTAGTTATTAACAAAAGAAGGGGAACAAATAGAATCAGACATTAAGCCTGATTAACTAGGAAGGGGCATATTCATAGACACCCACAGGACAGCCAATCCTCTAAGGGGAATTAATCCCACAGTCCACAAGAAAGACAAGATTTCCAGTCTCCCAGTGGAACAACTGATTTGCAGGCTTATGGGAGGGAAGGATAAACAATAAGGGGGAAATCCCTTTGCTGGACAAATGCACAGTTTAAGCCAGATGACAAAGCAAGGCTTCGAGGCACAGGCAATAGGAGCAAAAATGGTGACCATAAGGAGGAATATTCTGTCCTGGGAAAATCTGTGGAAAGGATTTGATAGGATAAAGGCACAAAACCCCCAGAAGGTCCAGGAAAGGGATTGGACAGTTTGAAAGGTAGCCTGCTTGTTCCTGAAACCAAGAAAATATTAGCAAAGGCCTCAAGGAATCTGCTACCAGAGCTCCCCACCCTCTACATCCCTCAATATGTATTTGTTTTTTTCACCCCAGTAAATATTGTCACTATACTTAAACTTCTCCCAAGTGTGTGTCTTGGAATTTTTTTTTTTTTTTTGGATACTGCCATCGTCCATTTTCTCAGGCTACACTAATAAGAGGAAGTAGCAAATAAAAAAGTGTCTTTTCTGGGAATAAATGTAAATATGTTCCAAAAATAGAAAGGTATTGCTATCTACTACTACTATCTGTTTGATCTTTTACTACTACTTCTTGACTATAATTTTGTTAATTTCCCTTTCTGTTTGCTAAATAGAAGTACAACCTGATGGAAATCTACACTTACATAGTGTCTCCGAGAGACTATGTACATTGTTGGTGATAGGAATCCCTTTTAAGAAAATGTCTCCTGTATCTTATAATTTTAGAATTGGTTTCTTTCCTGAGCACTATATCCAAATTTTTAGCTGTTTTTTAGATACCTGTTTGATTTCAGAAAACTTTTATATACCAAATAGCACTTCTTCACAATAAAAGAAACTTTTGGAAGAAATGTTTGCTTTATATTTTAATCCCAACAAAATATACTAAAGGAAATTTGCTGAATGTAACATATGTTGTATAACTGAGAAAGCAAGGTAAGTTATCTACATGACATTCTTTTTCTATGAAAGAGAAATCTAAAGGAATAGTTTTAAGTTGTTTGAGTGATTTATGACTGAGTAGCTAGAAATGAGAGAAGTCAAGACATTTAAAGTAGCTGCAAAAAGCAGTAAGATCTAAATGGACCAAGAGTGAAAGAAAGCTACAGCCAAATGGGTTTGAAAAGAAGGAAGAAAACATCTCTGGGAAGTGGGAATATTTTGTCTATCAGTCTTTGACAAATACATTTTAATCGGAACATATTTAGGCTTTTTATAATTTATCTTTGAAGCAAATAACCAAACTGTAGAGTTAGCAAATTGGTCTCTGGCACAGCTCTATGTGTCTCATTGATGTGGTCCTAAATCATATCTTTTGGTAATTTATTTTCTTAGGAACAACTTTAATTTCTATTCTCTCTCTCTCTATCTCTCTCTCTCGTATTTCTTGACTCAATTCAGTGAACAACAGTTGTGAAAAAGAACTGGATGGCCTTTCTAATGGACTCTCATTTTGTATAGAGATGTCACTATAATCTTTTGACATCCAGTACTATGTAGCTCAGAATTTTTATCATTGTTGATAGAATTTTTGATATCTATCAGTTGTGAGGGAAAATGAATTCACATAAAAAGAAGTAGGTCAAGAACTCTTAAGTCATGACCTCAAAGGCTAGAAAACAAGTCTTTCAGATGAGTAAAAAATAGTATATTTCTTCATCATTAGGAAAAACTTAATTTTTTAAAAATATATTTTATTGATTTTTTTATAGAGAGGAAGGGAGAGAGATAGAAAGTCAGAAACATCGATGAGAGAGAGACATCGGTCAGCTGCTTCATGCATGTCCCACAGTGGAGATGTGCCCACAAGCAAGGTACATGCCCCCAGCCAGAATCGAACCCAGGACCTTTCAGTCCACAAACTGACACTCTATCCACTGAGACAAACCAGTCTTGGCAACTTAATTTTTTTTAAAGAGCACTAGCCAAGCCCAAGAGCTCATAAAGGATGTCACATAAAATCTTAATCATTCTAAGTTATAAAATGGGCCAATCAATGAAGCTATATACCTATTACAGCAAGCAAAGAAAATCAATACGCATTCACACACATACCATCCATTTTTCTAGCTGAAAAAGTTTTCATGATGCCCTTTACAACCCTTTATTACAACTCTTTACATTTTATGAAAATTGTTTGGAGATCTAATACTTATGAAGAGAATCAAATCAAATGACTGTCCTGTTAATTTATGACTAACTTCTAAGTATTTTAGTCAAATGCTAAAAGCAACAATAAATAAAACTATTTCTAGTCCTCCTAAGACTTTTAATACTAATGAGACTAGTTTTCCTTGAGTGTGAGGCATAGTCAGATGCCCATGGCAGAAAATGTAGATGAGTACTTTAGGATTAAAAGTGACTGTATTGAATATAGAGGTGAAGGAGGAAGATCCTATCTAATAAAAGAGCAATATGCAAATTGACGATACCTCTGCTACACCCACAAGCCATGCCCACAAGCCAATCAGGAGTGAGTAAGCAAATTAACCCAACAAAAATGGTTATAGCCACAGAGAGCAGGAGGGAGGCTTGAGTTGCCCCTGGTGATGGAGGAAGCCAAGCTTTCCACAAACTCTGGCCTGTGGTGGTTAAGGCAACAAAGTTTCAATGGCTGTGGTAGCAGAAGACTTGGCTCAGCTCCAGGCTACAAAGTTTCAATTGTAGAAGATAAGTAAATCCCAGATACCAAGGCTTCTATTTAGGTTGCAGGGGGTGTGGCTAGCCTGCATATCACCACAGACCCCTCATCCAGGCCACCCCATACCCCAAAGAAACCTGCACCCTGATCTGGGACACACTTCAGGGCAAACCAGCTGGCCCCGACCCATGTACCAGGCCTCTATCCTATCTAATAAAAGAGTTATATGCATATTGACCATCACTCCAACACATAAGATGACTTCCCCCCTGTGATCAAAGATGGCTGACCCCATGTGGACACAAGATGGCTACCACAGACCAAAACCGGTTTGGCTTAGTGGATAAAGAGTTGGCCTGCGGACTGAAGGGTCCCAGGTTTAATTCCGGTCAAAGGCATGTAACTTGGTTGCAGGCACATCCCCAGTAGGGGGCGTGCAGGAGGCAGCTGACCAATGTATCTCTCTCATTGATGTTTCTAACCATCCCTCTCCCTTCCTCTCTGTAAAAAAAAATCAATAAAATATATTTTTTAAAAAAGAAAAAAGATGGCCATCACAAGATGGCCAGCAAGAGAGGGAAGTTGGGAGGGACCATGCCTGCAAAGGAGGGAAGTTAAGGGTTGTCGGAAACCAAATATTGTTCTCACTAGATGGATGTAAACAGGAAGCCAGAAGGCAGGTCAACCTTAATTGCTCTGAAAGGTCAGAGCTAATTACTCACTGTTTTGTTGAAACATTATTGGTTGAAGCAACCTCTATGTTTGTTTCTTGTTAATTTCTGTTTTTGTTATTTCCTGCCTAAAGGCTAGGGGTGTGTCCCAAAGCCTTAATAAAAGGGAGAAAAAGGCCAGAGCAAGGGGCAGTCCTTTCCACTAGAGGAAGGCTCCCGCCTGGCCCCCCAATATCGCCAAATTTAAGCTTTCTAGTCTCTCATTTCGTTTGCGTGCGGCCTCCTTCAGAACCCAAACCCTGACCTGGGAACCCTGAACCACGCGGGACATGGAAAGAGGTTCCCACAAAGGGTGACCAGGCCTTCAGGGGAGGGCAGTTAGGGGCAAACAGACTGGTAGGGGAGTGGTTAGGGGGTGATTAGGCTGCCAGGCAGAAGTGGTTAGAGTCAATCAGGAAGGCAGGCAGGCAAGAAATTCAGAGCCAGCAGTCCTGGATTGTGAGAGGGATGTCTGACTTCCCTTTGGGATCCGGCCTCAACAGGCAGTCGGACATCCCTCAAGGGGTCCCAGATTGGAGAGGGAGCAGGCTGGGCTAAAGAACACCCTAACCCTCCTGTGCATGGATTTTATGCACTGGGCCTCTAGTATGGATATAAGATACAGATATATTTTTGCTGCTGGAAGTTTCCTTTCTACTTTCTATTGATACCAAGAAGACATGGCTGACTGTACCAAAGCATAAAAAACACTAGAAGTGTGGGGAAGCTATCTCAAATATGTGACTCTGCTTTTCTCAGATATGCAGTGCTGAGTATAAACAGATTCTAGAATAAGAAAAATTGTTCACAAATGCAGTTTGACACTATTTTGCTTTACATATAGAGGACTCTCATACAATTAATTCAGACTTATAATCAGACTACCCCAGACTCAGTTTTAAGATGAGGGATATAGCAATGCTATTGGATCTGAGCCAAAGTGGGTACCTACATAGATTTAATTGGGTCCCAAAATTTAATTTTCTTAACAGCAGTGAGGAAACTCGAAAATCAGAGTGTGTATCAAATCTAGTTCTCAGAAAAAAAATATTTTGGTGGCAATTTTATTTTCATTGTTATTTCATACTTCTACATTCAGTCTTTTTATGAATTTGTTTAATGACATTGCCCTTCTTACATATAAGTTGTGCTCTACCTGAATGTGTTTGATCTATTCCTTGTCCTTCCCCTACTCTGCTCTGTATCACGGGAAGGCTAACCCTGTGCTTCCCAGGCTCTGGGTGGTTTTGGATAATGGAAGCATAGGTAGGAAAGAGTGAAAAAAAATTCAGAATATCGGATAGCTTTCCCTATCCCCATACTTTCTTCTTAGCATTCAGCAGTGTCTAGGATCTGGGTATCTTATGTAATTTCCACTCTTTAATATATGGTCACATGATTATAGATTTGTCTGTGAACACTAGCCCCTGGTTCGGATGAAACTTCCTCTTCATTTTATTTTTCCTAATTGGGAATGGTAGTGACTTCCTGTTGTTTCATTTTCAGCTTTTCTATTATCTATGTAACCAGATTAAAAGCCATCCTATTTGAAAATACTTGAAGTGGTTTCTACTTTTCTGGTAGTCCTGAATGACCCAAAATGTAATGATTTATCATAAGACAGTCTCATGATACATTTAATTAGGATCATGTAAAATATAGATTACTAATATACAGCTCCTTTCTGCTTTAGAGATCTAGATGGCACTGAGCCAAAGTTCTACTACCTTGTTAGGAGGAGAACCCAGCATTCATCTTAGGAAGTCTTTAAATTTGTGCAGGGCGCTCCAGCTCAGAGCTTCATCTCCTACTGAATTATTTAAGCTTATTAGGTTTGTTTTCCTCTCTATTGAACAGGTGCTGTCTGTATTTTTGCTAACCTAATTACTTAGATGTAGAATCAGCCCTTTCTGGGATTTGCACACACCTTATGACAAAGCCCTCAAATATTCAAAAAATGATACAAAATAATCATCCAATCATGCTACTATTATGTTTCTTCAGGAAATTTTCTCTTTCCTTTCATATATCATTCTTTATCACTCTAGCTTCATCATATTTCCCCTCCAAATTGCCTCCATAAATGTCTAATTCTTTCCCTCTATTTTTCAAGCAATGCGACCTCCAAAGTCAACTAAAAGTGCCTTTGCATCCTTTACAATTCAATCTTGTTGTTCAGTGAGAAAAAGAAAAATTTTGTTTTGTAGGATCTATACACTTTAGATTTGTTTGCAAAAACCATCTTTTCTACTGTTTCACATGAATTAAAGGTTACAATTATATCTCATTTACTTTCTCAAAACATTTCCACTTCTTCCTGTTCAAGTCACAAAATTTTAATATTTTAATTATTTCTGTATTTTGTTTTTGCTATATTCACCATGAAAATGGGCTTTCTATTTTGCTTAATTGTTTCTAAGTGAGACAGGTTGTAGGGATTTAGTATAAAACATATCTTTTTTTTTTTCTAACTGGGAGTTTGCAATGTAATATATTAGCTATTTATTACTGAAAAACTAATTATCCAAAACCACAATGGCTTAAACAAGATTTACTATTTTATAGCTTCTGTAGGTCAGGAATCTAATTCTAGGTGAGTGGATATTCTATCTAAGGGTCTTTTATAAGATTGCAGTCATCTGAGGCTCACTTGGATAAGGATCTGTTTCAAGTTTGTTAATGTTGTTATTGGAAGGATTTGGTTTCTCATGAGTTTTGAATTGCAGTTTCAACTTGAATGGAATGGTTGTCTTCATTCAATTCCTTGACATGTGGGTTTATACAGAGGGTAGTTCACAAACTGGTAGCTACCTTGAGCAAATGGAAAGAGCCACAGAGAGAGAGAGAGAGTGCCAGTAAGACAGATGTCGTGGTTTGTTATGTCTTAAAATATCTTTTAAAAAGTTGATTTTAGAGATAGAGGAAGGGAGAGAGAGACACACACACACACACACACACACACAGAGAGAGAGAGAGAGAGAGAGAGAGAGAGAGAGAGAGAGAGAGAGAGATCATCAATGATAAACATTGATTGGCTGCTTCCTGCATGCCCCCACTGGGGTTTGTGCCCATAACCTGGGCATGTGCCCTGACTGAGAATTGACCAAGCTACCTATTGGTACAAGTGATGATGCTCAAGCAACTGAGCCACATTGGCCAGGGCAGGTCCTTTGCATCTTCATTTCTGCAGTGATGATGCCATTAGTTTTACTGTACCCTGGTCTTAGAAACAACAAATAAGATCCAGCCAAAGGGGAGAATAAATGTGAATATTTAGGAAGTTGGGATCATCATGAGCCACTTAAGATGCTGACTACTACAGGAAAATGATAAATAAACAGAAAATAAAAAATACTATGATAATGACATGTCAGAATTCAATTAAAGAAGCCCAGATATCACAGAAACTCAGATATCCACCTCTTTATGGAGAAAAACTATGAGAAGAGTAGCTCCCAGGAGGATTTCTGTTCATATTTGATATGTTTTGCATGCCAACTTTTTGTTAATATTTTTGAGGAGCAAGGAATGTCTAAATGATGATATCATGAACCACTTTTGTTCTTATATATCTCTTATTAAAATAAGAAATATATAATTTTATTTTCTCAAAATTACTCTTTATTTAACATGGACAATAGACCTTGAAAAAGTAAGAACGTGATTAGAGAGATTGGTTACATGGCTGAGACTGAATTTCCAAGTGAATATTAATTGAGCTTGAACTTTGGTAATTTTTACAGGAAAATAAAAAGATGAGTAGATTTAAGAACAATTTAAGAAGCAAAGATTTGAGATACAAGAATTAAAGGAAGACTTCCAAGTTTCTGGCTTATATTCTGTAGTGGTTACACTAATCATTCATATCGGAAACAAAGAAGGAATAGGTTTGGAACTTAAGAGTGGAAATGATGAGTTATATTTTTGAAAGTTTAAAATATCTGTAGGACATACATGTGGAGACAGAATATAATTGAATTATAGATCTGGGTCTCAGAAGATGTGATAAGGAAAGTTAATGGAAGTTAGTATATATATACATATATACAGAACCACTATTTTATAAACCCTGTCTCCAAAGAAAATTAAGTTTTTATTCCATAAAAATAATCCTATATTTCTTGCAAGCCTGCATTTTCTGGCAGTAGCATTAAAACAGCAACCATACCTTAGTCCAATAGTAAGCAAACTCATTAGTCAACAGAGTGGCAACCTGTGGCTAGTGAGCCATATGTTACTGACCACTGCCTTAGTTTGTTCTGATATTTTTTCTCTGATATAATAATTTAGACAGTTCCTTTAGGTAAAAGCATGCAGGACCTTTCCCAGGAAAAGGATCAGCTTCTCTAATTTCCATCCTGTCAGGAGTGATTCTCACCAATACAATTCGTATCTGCTAATTTTAAAATATTGCTGAATTCTCAATAGTGTTTTGCTGATATGTATTTTAATAGTCATACAGACATCCTATATAGTAAAATCTTAATATGCTATGTGCCTGACCATCTGTTCAACTCTTTGACGAGTCTATGATATGTACTCACCATCAAGGGGCAGATGCTGCAACTGGCAGATTAGTTTGCTGCTTGAAACCAGCTGATCAGGACTGGACCAGACCAGTTGGACATGCCCTGGATCCCTCCCATGGCCCTCCCCGGCCCAGATCATGCAGAGGTAGGGTCCCTTGTCCTGGCCTTGTTCCCTTTCACAATTCGGGACCCCTTGGGGGATGTTGGAGATCTTGTTTTGGCTGATCCCTGCAGGCCAGGCTAGGGGCCCCACCAGTGCATGAATCAGTCACCGGACCTCTAGTATTACATAAAAAAAAAAAATCAAAATAAGCCAGTCAGAGAAAGACAAGTATCACATGATCTCACTCATATGTGAAATCTAATGTACAAAATAAACTGACAAACAAAATAGATCTAGAGTCATAGAAGCATGAAATAGACTGTTGAATCAGAGGGGGTGGTTAGGAAGAGATCAACCAAATAACTTGTATGCGTATATGCATAACCCATGAACACAGACAGTAGGATAGTGGGATGTTGGCTAGAAGGAGTCAATGGGGGAAAAAAGAGGAGCACATGTAATACTTTTAACAAAAAATATTTTTTTAAAGAAGTATTTACATTGAAGTTTGTTGGGAACATTTTATGGTGCTGTCCCACATTCTCAATTTCAAAACATATCTGAACTGAACTCATTCCTCGAGGCTGAACTCTCTGAAGCAGACTAATGCAATAAAATGATACTAAGATGTTAATCATAATGAAATCAGTTACATTCCCATTTAAGTTTTGCATTTTAAAATGACCGTCCTAGAGATGTAAGATCTTTAAAAAATATTTAAAGAATAACTAAGAATGGCAGACAATGTGAGAGGACATGTAGAACTCACAGCTTGTGGCACTGCCTTTGCTCTATTCCTGCCTCAGCCTGGACACTATAAACTTTGTCACTTTGGAAGAAAACATTTTCCTCAAACTCCTGTAGATTTTAACTTCAACAAAAATTATCTCAAATGAAAGAACAGAGAAACAAAAACATTTTACTCAGATTAACCTGTCAGCAATGTCGGTGGTTAAATGAAGGATCTGGTTTACCTTTAACACAAGGAGAGTAAAGCCATCCCAAATACTCTGCAATAATCTTTGCAATATTTCCATATCACTTATGATCTGACCTTGGATCAATGTGAAATAAAAATGTGGATACTCTGCTATAAACTAGTCTAGCATGTGAAATAGTGTTGATCTCTTTAAGCTCATATTTTACTTTTATTGTGAGTTATAAATATGGCCTTACCTTCTCAAGCATGAGAGACAGCATTTCTGTGCTGACTGGGAAAAGCTGTATTTGGGCCCTTAATTGGCTTATAGATATACTAGTGGCCTGGTGCATGAAATCCGTGCACATTGTAGGGAATAAATTAGAGGAAATATTTTAATATTGCTATTTCCCCTTTCTTTATAATAAAAATGTGAGAGATAACAGGAAATGAGTAAATATATACGAACATAATATATAATTTTATTAATAAACAAACAATAACAAAATGATACAACAGTAACAAACTCATGATGTAAAAACAACATTGATTCAAATAATGACTGATAAAGTGATTCAACTTATTCTAATATCTCCCTGAATGCCACATTAAGAATGAAAACACTTTCAGAGTGCTTGATTAATTTCCCTTGAGATAAAGTATTTACAACTTTAACTTTAATGTCACATGCTCTTTGAACTCAAGAGAAAGCAACATATAACTGACTATGTGGGAAAATGGTTTCAGGTAAGAATATCCCTACTCTGTCTAGAGTTTGTCCTTGTGATTGATTAATAGTCATTGCAAATGCTGGCATCACGGGAAACTGTTGTTGAATTAATTTAAATGGGAGGCTAGTGTCAGATGGAGACAAATCAATTCTTTGAATCAGAACAACCTCTCCCTCTACAGATCCTGTTAATATTCAGCTTCAACAATGTTAGGTCATAATCTTTTGATAATAAATCTAGTACAATTACAAAGACTCCATTTACTATTAAGATTTCTCAATAGCATGATGATTGCACCTATTTTCAATTTTAATTTATGACATGGCATTCCTGAAGGAGTAATACTATTAAAAAATTCAATGGGAAAATTTTCATTTTCAACATTATTTGTTGAGTCAATGGAATCATCACTCAAATAGGTGTGAAAATTTCCATCAAGTATATACAAAATGTCTCCATTTAATTTTTTATCATGTTCATTTTTTTGGAAAAGAATCACACATTTAGATAAATATATATATATATATACTATTTCCAAAGGTGGCTTCAGTAACAGATCCATTACAAATCATTTCATGGAGAATTTTAATAATATCCATTCCTAAATGAAAACTGCTATCAAGTTTGCCATCTCTAAGTTTTATTAACCATTTGCTATAAGCAGAATCCTCTGATCTCATATTTGCTTTAAGAGACAACTTTCTGAAACATCCCCAAACATCACAGTACTTTAAACTCATTTGTACTCTGGCTGATTGCATAACATGCAGCACTATATTGAGGCATTGTTGAAAATCCCCTCTGAGAAGGAGAACTTTTCCACCAAATGCAATATTCAAATTCATAATTTCTATTAGTAATCTGTTTATGGCATCTAGAGCATGACTGGATGCCATGGTGCATTCATCAGTAACAAGAAATTGGGCCTTTTTAATGGTTTAGGCAACATTGCTTTTTATATCGAGCTAGAAATTTAAGTTTCATTTAATGGAATTGGTAATTTATATTGGGAATGA
The DNA here is from genome assembly GCA_011751065.1 of Lasiurus cinereus. Lineage (NCBI taxonomy): Eukaryota > Metazoa > Chordata > Mammalia > Chiroptera > Vespertilionidae > Lasiurus > Lasiurus cinereus. Next base: position 62,792,321 of record JAAGEH010000018.1, read on the forward strand.
AAGGTTCTTCCACCAAGAAGTAAGTTTGCAGAAATTCCTGTAGATGCTGTGGGTAAAACAATACCACCATGACCTCTAATATAATGTATTAAAACTTTATATAGATATATTTTTCCACTACCACCTGGACCATCCAAGAAAAAACATTTGGGGTATATACAGTTTGATCTTTGATGGGGGAAGTTATAGTCTGAAAGGCTGCCAACTGTTCATCATTCAGAGAATTGATCAAAAGATCTGCCTATTGTTGCTCATATGATTCATCACATGTATTTGCATTCATCAATAAAGGATAGTCTGGAAGACTAAAATGTGAACATTTCATTCCATGCAATGTGAATACCTCCTGAATTTTGTTAAGGACATGCATTTCACAGTTCACACAGGTATGTTCTCTTTGGTGCAATTTCCAACAGAAATCTTCAATAAAATGAGATTTATTCTCATCCCATAATTTGTCTGCAGCAGAAGAATATCCAAACACACATATGTATGAAAAAAGTTGCCATAGTTGTTTGGGAATATTAAGGATGATTGCATCATCAATCTTATCTTTCCAGATAGTGTCGTCAAATAATAATCCTTAGTGTTTAGCAGCTTCATGAAATGTATCATAAGTTACATCCCCTACAGTTTGCAGATCCTCTAAACTTATTGCACCTTTTACATGCAGAAGCAAAAGTCTAAGATAATATCGTTATGGTTCTCTAAAGCTCACAGTAAACAGTATACCTAATATTTTATTCCCACCCTTTTGGTGTTTGTCTACAAAGGATTATTAAACATACAATGCTGTGAATCTCCCAATAATAATAATAATAATGTGTATCAGAGTCTTATCTATTCAATAAGAACCAAGTGATCAAAATTGAGTTATATTTTTTAGCCCTACCCTATCTAAAACTTCAGCAAAATCACCGGCATGAAAATAAAAATTTTGATCATTTGGCAAATGAATAGCTAATCTTATGATTGTGTGAGAATGGTCATGCATTTGCCTTCCAAAAAGTCTCCAAAGAGCCTCAAGAGGGCTCACATGCCTGGAGTCAATGAAGTCCTGTACTTTGCCATGATTGATAATATTTTTTTTCAGATATTTGAATATTTGCACAATCATGCCCTTTATAGGTGTATTTAAAAATATATTTGACAGTTCTAATTGATGCACAGACTTCAACATTTAAATGGCAGTTATATTTGAGGCACAAATACGGGTAATAAGGGACAATCCAACTATTATCGACTATTTTATTTCCAATAGAAATGGTACTACCAGATCTTTGTTTGTATTGGGAATATCCATCAATATTTCCGATGGGAGGTGGGGAAAAAATGGCAGTGGAATAGACAACGTGTCTGGAACCTTGTTTCTGGGCAGATAGAGAGAGCAGCTGAGAGTTGCACTCGGAGTATTTGTTGGCAAGTTATGAGTCAGTTATCCTCCAAGAGAAAGTGGGAGACTGCTGGACAGGGCTCCCCTGACCAGGCAGCACCACTGCCACAGGGTTTTTGTCTCCCAGAGTCATCAGCACGAACATGGAGACCTTGCCATCTTGCAGGGGGAAGTGGATGTCTATGGTGATCTGAAAAACTATAGGTGCAGCACCCACAAGAACAGCCAGGGAACCAGAACACTGCTTTCCAATCGCACAAACACTCGGACTCAAAGGAGCTCCACACGCCACTCGGAAAGGTCAGATTTCGCCTGGGATAAGGTGAGGTATCCTGTCCCGCAGAACAGAGACATGCACGCTATGGGAACTGGACTGGGGGAAAGCTGCCTCTAGAGAAATCTGTGGAAATGGGACAGGGTGTGATCCTTAAATGTGGAAGAGGACCCTGAAAGCTATTAACAGAGGGGAGGTCTAGAAAGCAACACATTTTGATCTGAGGCAGAAGGACAGCCTGGGAGTTATAACAGTTTTCCAGCTCCTTGAATAGGAGCGGGGAAGAGGGAGTGCACAAACAACAGTCTTTCCTCTTCAGACCCTAGCTTCTGATTGCTAAGCCCAATACATAAGATCATGCAATAGGAGACATCCTTAGAGACTACAGGGGAAAGTTGTTTTTCCGGAACCTGGGGATCAGAGCCCAGAATAACCATCAGAGAATCAGTTCTGGAGCAATCACTCCCACAAACCAGTATTGAGTACCACAGAGTAGCAGGATTTAAGCACAGGCTAGAGAGGTCTTGTGCTTAGTCTCAGAGATTAATTCCAAAACTGCCACATAGTGGATGACTCACAAATTGACTCTCAAATAATCACAAAAGAATAAACAGATTAAGATTCACCTCAGCAATGGAACACAGGAAACTGCAATACACTCCTGACTGGGAAATAGGTGTGCCAAACAGAACAATAGTGGAAGTGAATGAGCTCCACTACTGCCCATTCTTTTTTTTTTTGCATATTTTAATTAAAAAACTACTTTTTCTTCTCTGCTAAATTGATTTTACCTTTTTAATTATTACATTTTTATTTTCAACTAGTATTATTGCTACAAATATTTTACCTTTTGGAAAAAAAATTGTCATTTTATTTCCTCTTTATTTTACTTTGGGATTAGCATTCTACATTCTATTTTCATCTTTCCTTTGGCATAATTTTACTCTATCTCAACTCTAACTTTATGCCAACACTCTCTTCCTAACTTTCCCCATTTTGTTGTCTTGTTTCTCTTTTCCTTTTCCAACTTTAGATTCTCCCTATTCTTTATTTCTACCTGGTTAAATTTCATCCCGCTTATATATCTAATTTCAAATTCCCTACTCCAAGTCCATATAAACCTCTCTCTTCTTGTCTTCACTATCCAAAAAATTGTTTTTCCCTATGTCCTTTTGTTGTTGTTTGCCTGAACAGTGAATATAGATTTTTTATATGTTTCTGTGAGATTGTTTTTGCTTATTCTAATTGTTTTATTTTGCTTTCTGTTTGCTTTGTTTTGGTTTGTTTTTAACTCTATTTTCCCTCCTCTCCCTTTATATTAGTTGTTATTTGTAGTTTGTATTAATCTCCAGGTACTTGTTGCCAGCATTTGTTGGGATTAGTGGCTGTTGTTTGGAGTTTTCTCCTCACATATATAATTTGTTCCCTTTTTCTGTCTTATTCTCTTTCTTTTCTCTCTGACTTTTTTTATCTTTCTCTTTTCTTCTTTTTTTTTAAATTTATTTTTTCTCTCTTCTCCCAATTTGATTTTGGCACTTCTTTCTTTTCTTTTTTCCTCATTTTTCTCATCTTCTTTCTCTACTTACCCCTAATTTGTCTTTAATTGGTGATCACCTTATTTGTGGTTAATAACATCTTGAATACATTTCAGTTCAGTGCCTTGTATGTTGTACCTGGGCGTGTTGTAGTTTGTGCCTTTAAATCAACATAGGGAAGAGAACTACATAACAAGACACCTGGAGAAGAAAGACCATGGGCAGACAAAGAAACAGCCCACAAATGACAGAAAAGCAGGTATCACCAGAAAAGAAAGTCAACAAAATAGAAGCAGAAATAAACCTGCCAGAGAAAGAGTTCAGAGAAATAGTCATAAGGTGGCTGAAAAGAATGGAAGAAAAAATCAAGATATGAGTAAGAGCAAAGAGGAAATGAAGAAGAACCAAGAAGAAATGAAGAATAATCAAGAACAAATGAAAAAATGACATCACTTCTGTAAAGAACTCAATAGAAAGCATCAAAAATAGACAAGAAGAAGCAGTGGATCACATCAGTGAGCTAGAAGACAAGGTAGGAAAAAATACCCAAGTACAGCAGCTTCTAGAAAAAAAATTAAAAAGCAAGAGGAGAGCCTAAGGGAACTTTGGGGTAACACAAAACAAAACTACATCCACATAATTGAGGTTCCAGAAAGAGTGGAAACTGAGCAAGAAATAGAAAACCTGTTTGAAGAAATAATAACAGAAAACTTCCCTGATATAGGAAAGAAAAAACCCACACAAATCCAAGAAGCTCACAGAGTCCCAAGCAAAATGATCCCCAAAAAACTGACATGCAGGCACATTATAATTAAATTGGCAAACACCAACAACAAAGTAAGAATCTTAAAAGCTGCCAGAGAGAAACACAAAGTTACCTACAAAAGAACCCCCATAAGACCAGCTACTGATTTCTCAACAGAAACTCATCAGGCCAGAAGGGAATAGAATGAAATATACAAAGTCATGCAAAGAAAGAATCTGAACCCAAGAATACTGTACCCAGCAAGGCTTTCAATAAAAATTGAAGGTGAAATCAGGAGCTTCACAGACAAAAAGGATTTTGGGAATATATTACCACCGAACGAGCAATGCAAGAAATATTAAAGGGTCTGCTGTAAAAAAAGAAATAGGAGGCAAAGAAGGAACTCAGGGGTAAAGAATAAAAATGGTGACAGATAAGTACCTATCAATCATAACTTTCAATGTAAATGGATTTAATGCTCCAATCAAAAGACATAGGGTGACCAATTGTATAAGAAAACATGATCCATATATCTGCTCTCTACATGAAACAGACCTCAGAAAAAAAGATGCACACAGATTGAGGGTGAAAGGATAGAAGATGGTATTTCAGCCAAATGGAAATGAAAAAAAACCTGGGGTTGCAACACTTATATCTGACAAATTAGATGTCAAAGTGAAGGACATAACAGGAGATAAAGAAGGCCACTTCATAATACTAAAGGGAAAAATCCAACAAGAAGAAATAACTCTGGTAAACATATATACACCCAATATAGGAGTACCTAAATACATAAAAAAAACTTCCTGGAGGGTATTAAGGGAGAGATTGGCAGCAATACAATCATAGTAGGAGACTTTAATACCCTACTGTCACCACTGGACAAATCCTCTAAACAAAAAAATCAGCAAAGAAACATCAATCCTGAATGACTCACTAGACCAAATGGAATTAATTGACATCTTCAGAACATTTCACCCCAAAGCCACAGAATATACATCTTCTCCAGTGCACATGGGTCGTTTTAAAAGATAGACCATATGTTGGTCATAGAAAAAGTCTCTTCAAATTCAAGAAGATAGAAATCATATCAAGCATTTTCTCAGATCACAATGACATAAAACTGGAAGTCAACTACAATAAAAACAATACAAAGAAATCAAACACATGGAGAAAAAATAGCATGGTATTAAATAACGACTGGGTAATCAGAGAGATCAAGGAAGAAATAAAAAACATCATGGTTGCTGAAATCCATTTGACTCAGTGGATAGAGCATCAGCCTTTGGATTAAAGGGTCTCTAGTTCAATTCCAGTCAAGGGCATGTATCCTGGTTGTGGGCACAACCCCAGTAGAGGGTGTGCAGGAGGGGGCTGATCAATGTCTCTCTCTCATCGATGTTTCTAACTCTCTATCCTTCTCCCTTCCTCTCTGTAAAAAATCAATAAAATATAATAAAAAAAACACACATGGCAACAAATGACGATGACAACAAAATGATACAAAATCATTTTGCACAGTGAATGCAGTCTTGAGAGGGAAGTTCACAGCTCTACAATCCTACCGCAAAAAAACAGGAAACGATGATAATAAATTACCTAACCCTACAACTCAAAAACCAAGAAAGAGAGCAAAAAGAAAAGCCCAATGTATGTAGAAGGAAGGAATTAGTAAAGATCAGAGTGGAGATAAACAACATGGAGACCAAAGAAACAATTCAAAAGATCAACAAAACCAAAAGCTGGTTCTTTGAAAGGGTAAACAAGATTGCTGGAACTCTAGCCAGTCTCAGCATGAAGCACAAAGAGAACCCAAATAAACAAAATCAGAAATGAAAGAGGAGAAATAACAACAGACCCCGCCAAATACAAAGATTGTTAAAAAATACTATGAACAACTCTATTCCAACAAATTGTACAACATGCAAGAAATGGACATATTTCTAGAAAAATATAACTTGCCAAAACTCAATCAGGAAGAATCTAAATATCTCAATAGTCCAATAACTATGAAAGAAATTGAAGCAGTCATCAAAAAGCTTCCAGCAAACAAAAGCCCAGGGCCAGACGGCTTCACAGGGGAGTTTTACCAAACATTCAAGGAAGAGCTAAAACATATCCTCCTCAAACTATGCCAAAAAATTCAAGAGGAAGGAACATTTAAAAGCTCCTTCTATGAAGCCAGCATCATCCTAATACCAAAACCAGATAAAGAAAACACAATGAAAAATAATTATAGGCCAATATCCCTCATGAACATTGATGCCAAAATCCTCAACAAAATTCTAGCAAATCGGATCCAGCAGTACATCAGAAAGATCATACACCATGATCAAGTAGGATTCATACCAGGAATGCAAGGATGGTACAATATCCATAAATAAACGTGATACATCACATAAACAACTTGAGAGATAAAAATCACATAGTCATATCAATTGATACAGAAAAAGCATTTGACAAAATCCAATGCCCTTTCTTAATAAAAACTCTCAGCAAGGTGGGAATAGAAGTATCATAACTCAACATCATAAAAGTCATATACGATAAGCCCACAACTAACATCATACTCAATGGGCAGAACTAAAACAATTTCCCCTAAGAATAGGAACAAGACAGGGATGCCCGCTCTCACCTCTCCTGTTTGACAGAGTAATGGAAGTATTAGCCATTGCAATTAATCAAGAAGAAGAAGTAAAAGGCATCCAAATTGGAAAAGAAGAAATAAAGCTGTCCTTATTTGTAGATGACATGATACTGTACATAAAAAATCCAAAGGACTCCATCCCAAAACTAATTGACTTAATAAATGAATTCAGCAATGTAGCAGGATACAAAATTAATGTCAAGAAATTGGTGGCATTTCTATACACTAATAGTGAAATTACAGAAAGAGAGACTAAAAAAGCCATCCCATTTGCCATCGCACCACAAAAATTAAGATACCTACAAATAAACCTAACTAGTGAGGTAAAAGACATATATGCAGAAAACTGTAGGACACTGAAAAAAGAGAGAGGAAGACGTAATGGAAGAGCATACCATGCTCATGGATTGGGAGAATTAACATCATTAAAATGTCCATAATAACCAAAGCAATCTATAAATTTAATGCACTACCCATTAAAATACCAACAACGTATTTCACAGACCTAGAAAGAACTCTTCAAAGATTCGTCTGGGACAAAAATGACCCTGAATAGCTACAGCCATCCTGAGAAAGAAGAATGAAATAGGTGGAATCTCAATACCAGATTTCAAGCTATATTTCAAAGCAACTATTCTCAAAACAGCCTGGTACTGGCACAAGAACAGACATATAGACCAATGGAATAGAATAGAGAATCCAGATATCCACCCAAACCACTATGCTCAATTAATATTTGACAAAGGAGGCATGAACATACAATGGAGCCAAGACAGTCTCTTCAATAAATGGTGTTGGGAAAATTGGACAGATACATGCAAAAAAATGAAACCGGACCATCAAATAACACCAAATACAAAAATAAACTCCAAATGGATACAAGACTTAAACATAAGATGGGAAACCATAAAAATACTAGAGGAATTCACAGGCAGTACAATCTCAGATATATGCCAAATGAACTTCTTCACTGATTTTGCTCCAAAGGCAATTGAAGCTAAAGAGAAAATAAACAAATGGGACTACATCAAAATAAAAAGCTTTTGCACAGCAAAAGTAACCATCAACAAAACAACAAGAAAGCCCACTGTATAGGAGAACATATTTGCAAATGTTATCACTGATAAAGGTTTAGACTCCAAGATCTACAGCCAACATATACAACTTAATAAAAGGAAGATAAATGTTCCAATAAAAAATGGGCAACAGACCTATATAGAACCCTTTTGAAAGATGACAGAAGGAAGGCCAAGAGACACATGAAAACATGTTCAAAGTCACTAATTATCTGAGAGATGCAAATCAAAACAACAATGCGATCTCTCTCACACCTGTCAGAGTGGCCATCATCAACAAATAAACAAAGGACAAGTGTAGTTGAGGATGTGGAGAAAAAGGAACCCTCGTGCACTGTTGGTGGGAATGCAGACTGGTGCAGCCACTGTGGAGAACAGTATGGAGTTTCCTCAAAAATCTGAAAATGGAATTCCCATTTGACCCAGCAATCCCACTCTTAGGAGTATATCCTAAGGAATTAGAAACACCAATCAGACAGGATCTGTGCACCCTTATGTTCATAGCAGCACAATTTATAATAGCTACAATTTGGAAACAGCCTAGGTGCCTGTCAGCAGAGGAGTGGATCAGAAAACTATGGTACATTTACACAATGGGATTCTACGCTGCCATTAAAAAGAAGGAATCCTTACCATTTGCTGCAACCTGGATGGAACTTGAGAGCCTTATGCTAAGTGAAATAAGCCAGTCAATGAAGGAGAAACACCACATGATCTCACTCATGTGTGGATAATAAAGAACATTATGAAGTGATGAAAAAATAGATAGATACAAAGGCAGTAAAGCATCAAACAGATTGTCAAATTACAGCAGGAAGGTTAAGGAGAGGTGAGGTAGATAAGAGATCAACCAAAGGACTTGTATGCATGCATATAAACATAACCAATGAACACAAGACACTGGAGGGTTGGGATATGTCTGGGAGGGTGGGGGCAATGGGAAGATATGTATACATGTAACACAATAAAAAATAAAATTAAAAAAAATTCCAGTGGTCACATTTTGCAATTCTTTTGGATATCCCTTTAAACATTTTCCATTTTCCATATATGGACTATTTGGATTTTGTATTCCACCTGGTCCATGTACCATATTTGATTTTACAGTTTGTAAAAGTTGAGGACACTGGTCCTCATCTGGAATTTCTGCCTTAACTATATGGTCAAATACATCTTCTGAATGTAATTTGTACTCACTATCTAATATCAATGATATGTGAGCATAAGGCAGTCCCCGTTTCTGAAATTCAATGACATGAATCTTAGCTATTACTTTGTCAAGTAAATGGAATTTACATACATCATTTAAAAGAGCATTCAGTTTAACATTAAAAACTCTTGCTACCAAGTCAGGTCTGTTTTCAAGTTTTTGCCAGCGTTGAAAATTGTTTGTAATATCTGCTCATTTGGGGTGGCATGTCATGGTTATATATAAAACAGCCTTGCCATATTGTTACAATTGCCATAGCATCCTGATATTGCTGCTGCATATTTCTGGGACTACCCTCAAAAGAAGATGGACGTATTATCATTTTACCAATTGGCACGTTGTTATTTTCAGATCTAGATGTGAGATAATCCATCAAACCTCTATATTTTTCAACTCTCAACTTGGATTGGTTTGCTTTAATGAAATTTATCTGACTGGCCTCCACTTTTGTATGTGAATTCACAATAAATTGTTGAGTTAATTTTTCTGCATTTAAAAGAGGATTGAACGTGTCCCTATCAGAGATAAAATACATAATCCTACATTTGTGTGACTCGTGTCCTTACATCTTGTCTAGTATTATTGTTGAGTACACTGTTGACCCTGAGTCTTAATGCAATATCTGTTCCCTGTGTAGAAAAAATTGGATATGTCATTGCATCTAATGTAGGAAACAGGATACTGATTTGTTTCATTTTAGTGGCACTTGGATTATTGGGATCTGGTTTACAATGAATGAGCAAGTCCCTTTCAAAAGGAGGTTCTCCATCTTCATTTCTGAATATAACAACAACCTTGGTTACATAGGGAGAATTTTATCTACCTTGGGTCATTGTTATGATCATATTTAATTTCCATAGTTACTTCCATGGGAGCTATACCTTTTGCTGCTGCTTCAGATTGGATTTCCTTTTCTATGTCATGTAGCATTTTATATGATTTTGTTAATTCTTTTATTTCATCCAGGAGGTTGTTGATGTTGATCATGAGTCTTTCTGAGCAGCCCTGGTTTTCTGGCATTGCTAATATTTTACTTGGAGCATCGGCTGTATCCAAAATATAGAGTTGAGGAGACTTCCAAGAAACACCATCCAAAGGATGTAAAGTTCCAGTATGGTGATGAATTTGTCCATATGTTCTAAAACAGTATGGCCCATACCCTGACGGTGATGCAATATTTGCACACAGGGAAGCGACAGCAAAAGAACTATTTAAGGATCAAATATTTTCCATGAAATTTTTACTGTCAGAATCTTTGTTTGTCATTAATCTTTTTCAATATGCCGGGTAATCTGGAAAATGTATATCATTTGGACAGACATTACCTTTGCTACAGCATTGAGTAAATTTCCCATTGGATGGTTTTTCATCAGAGAAATTTAGTGAGAGGCAAAATTCACATCTAACAGTCATTCCACCATAACTATGTTCAAGAATTCCATCCTCATGTATTCCATTTTCGCTGAGAAGGCAATTCTTACCAGTATGCTAGTTCATGTTGATGACTGTTCTATAGACATAGTCTGACTTCGCCACTGCCTTCTTTCAACTTTAAAGGCATGTTCTGTCAATGATACTGGTGTTTTTTTGGCTTCAAAGCAACATTTTTCCAATAGCTGCTCTTCATATACATTCTGTCACAGGCATCACCTTCTTTCAAGATCAGAAGCATCTTGCTCTTCAGACATTTTTTATGATAATATCGTCAACTTTCTGCTGCAGAGCTACGTTCTATCAACAGTTTTTCTTTTGACATAGTCCCACTTCTCTACTGCCAGGTGAATGAGAGTCTTGAATTCAGGTCTTTGAGTTGTGTGACCAACAGCTGATTCTGGCTGATACTGTGGGGTGAGACTTCCTCCTACCGGTTGTCAGTTTCCACAGCTGGGATGAGGAAGATGAGGTTTCAGAGGGAGCAATGCCCTCTAAGCTGCCAGCTTTCTTGCTCTGCTCAATCCCACAGATGGGCCTTGGCAGAGGCTGCAGGTCCCTCCGGCTTGGACCATACCGCCTGCGTGGGTTGGTGATTGCAGCCTGGACCTGGCTCAGGGCAGTGGCAGCATGTGCTGCCCCTCGCCACCAGCATATGCAAATTTACTGGCCACCTTTGCTGGGTTAATTTGCATAGCACCCCTGATTGGCTGTGGGCATAGTGAAGGTATGGTCAATTAGCATATTACTCTTTTATTAGATAGGATGATAAGCTGCTATGTTCTCTATGTTTATAACTTATACAATAAAAGGCTAATATACAAAATGTCCCCTTGGGAGTTCAACCACCCATGGCCCCTACCCCAATCAACCCCTCCAACCCCATTTAGGGGTGATCCTGGCTGGCCAACTTCCTGTGCTTCCTCCTGGCCAGCCCAGCTCAATCAGCTTTGATTGTGGAGGGCTGGCTGAACTATACCCATGCATGAATTGTACACTAGCCTCTAGTATGTGTATAAACAATCTGCAAGAAAACATATATATGAGCATATTCCCCCACATACTCTCAGTGAATCTTTTCCCTATATATTTGCCTTCTTTCACAAAGAAGAGTTATTTAGGCAATGAAAATACTCAGGTAACACTGAAAATATTCAGATAAAACACTGCCTTCCTTTCATTCAGAGGATTTCAGGCCATAAAGATATTCAGTTAAAACATTGAAAATATAAGCACACTCTTCCTGTCAAATAGGCCCATATACATATGTTTAATACAAGTTGTAGATAGTTCTTCAGTTAGTATTGCATATTTAAATGGTATTTTATTTATTTTTCTTCATTTTTGAATTAGTTTTTGAAAAATTAGATTTTGTTCATATGTCAACCCCTTTGATTTTCTACATAATTATATGTAAATTAATACATGCTGTCTTGTATCAATTGTCATCTACAGGTAACTTTTGGTTCATTTTCTTCTCACCCTAGTAATAGATATGGTATAGAACATAAATGCAATCTTACATGAAAGCTATTAACAACTAAGAATAAGAACAAACATTCCTTTATTCTGAATTCTGGAACTCTCACAAGGATAAACTCAGTAATTCTGATGAGGAGAAAGAAAAGAACCTATCAATAGTCTACAAAGAAAAAGGAGGTGATAAAGAAAATAAAAATCTAATTTCAAATTGTATGCATCAGCATCTCATGGATCAAACCAGTACTTGTTAAATACTAATAAATGAAAGGTCCTTAGATATTCTGGCATCAGTTTTATCTTATGGAACTGTCTTTTCATTTACTATCTAAGTAGATACTTGATGATATATGTTTGGGAACAGTAAAAAGAATGTTATTATATTTCTTGGAATCAGTTTCTTTTAGCTTTAGTTATTATAAATGTGTATGTGTGTAGCTGTGTATACAGTATATGTATGTATGTGTTTTAAGACTGAACAAATTTCTACAAAGAATGTTAGCTATAATCTGTTTAAAAAAGCCTCTTTCTACACAAGTCATAGAAAATGCTGTCTTGAAAGTGTTAATTTTTATATTTTCAATTTTATTATCTTTGAAGACATTTTCTGTAGACTCAAATATTTCCCTTAAATGTATGTCAGGTTATTTGGATGAACCCTCCTGAAATTTTCTAAAATTATAGACAAAATATATGCTGAAAAAATATTCTTAAAAGCACTGAATATTATAAGGGTAAAAGCAATCATTAGGCTAAAATTTAAGGAAAAATTGGAACCAAGAGAGGTATTTTTGAATTGCAGAAAATGTAAACAGTTATTTTGATAATCTGTCAAGCAAGAAATCCTATCTAATAAAAGAGTACTGTGCAAATTAACCATCACTCCAATACACCCACAAGCCATGACCACCAGCCAATCAGTAATAGTATGCAAATTAACCCAACCAAGATGGCTGCAGTCATGGAGAGAGCAGGAGGCTTGGGTTTCCTGGCAATGGAGGAAGCCAAGCTTTCCGCACACTCTGGTGGGCCCAGGCCTCTACTCAAAGCTACAAAGTTTCAATTATAGAAGATAAGTAATTCCCAAAAAAATGTCAGCAGCCATAGAGGTGGAAAGAGCAGGAGGCTTGGGTTTCCCTCCATGTTGGAGGAAGTCAAGCTTCCTCATCACTTGCCTGCCTTGGCCTCTGCTAAAAAGTTTCAGAAGATAAATAAATCCCAACAAAAATAGCTATGGCCATGGAGCAAGCAGGGGGCTTGGCTCCACTCAAGGCTACAAAGTTTCAATTATAGAAGATAAATGAATCCCAAATACCAGAGCCTACACTTGGGTCACTGGGGGGTGTGGCCAGCCTGCAAACGACCACATGCCCTAGCCCAGGCTGCCCTATGCCCCAAGGGAACCCCACCCTGATCCGGGACACCCTTCAGGGCAAACCAGCTGTCCCCACCCATGCACTAGGACTCTACCTATCTAATAAAGGAATAATATGCAAATTGACCATCACTCCAACACACAAGATGGCTTCCCCCATGTGGTAAAAGATGGCTGCCCACATGTAAACTCAAGATGGCCACCACAAGATGGTCAGCAGAAGGCAATTGGGAGAGACCAGGCCTACAAGAGAGGGCAGTTGGGAGCGATCAAGCCTGCAGGGGAGGGCAGTTAGGAGTAACCAGTGTGGCAGAGAAGGGAAGTTGGAGGTACCCAGCCCTGCAGGGGAGAACAGTTTGGGGTACCAGACCTTCAGGGGTGGGCAGTTAGGGTGACCAAGCCTATAAGGAAGGGAAGTTAGGGGCAAACAGGCTGGCAGGGGAGCAATTAGGCATCAATCAGGCTGACAGGCAAATGGTTAGGGGATGATCAGGATGGCAGACAGAAATGGTTAGGGGCAATCAGGAAGGCAGGCAGGCGAGCATTTGGGAGCCAGCAGTTGTGGATTGTGAGAGAGATGTTGTGGATTGTGAGAGGGATGTTTGAGATTGGAGAGGGTGCAGGCTGGGCTGAGGGACACACACCCCCGTGCACGAATTTGCTGAACCAAGCCTCTAGTAGAGAATAAAGCTATGAGTAGAATATCCACAATAAACTGCAATAAAAGATACATCTTTAGGGAAAAGGTAAACTAGAAAGAGACTAGCCTGTTTGAAGAAATATATTTTAAAAGTTTTAAAAACCTGGTTCCTTCATGTAACCTGATACATTCAACAGTGTGCAATGTAGCCAAGGACAGGTCATGACCTAGTGATGGACTAAAGCAAAATCAAATCCTATTTAGAGAAAGATATTTCATTTCAGGCTTCAAATTATTCCTGCAAACACTTTTTTAAAATGTAATGTTTAGCGAACCAAAGATATTCCACAAAATAAAAGCACACTGAAAGCACAAACCAGCAGAAATGCAAACAACAACAGGAACAGAAATGCCTCTTAAGGAATTTATTGGATAAAGAGGACAGAACAGCTCTACCCTTTTGTGTCATTTACTTATTCAACAAATATTTATCAAGCACCTACTAGGTGCTCAAAGCTCTCTTAGGCACTATAAATTCGGTTACAGATATAAGAACTCTATTTTCTTAAGAAGTTTATAATCTAATGGGAGAAGACAGAGAATGGGGAACTTAACTGGTGTTTAGGAAATATTCCATGGTCTCTGATGGACAGCACTTGGCAGAGCTGGGATTCTAGCAGAGCATAGCTGGATCTGATTTTAAAGTCTATGCTCTTTCATAGTGATATTCTATCTAGAAGCTTATACAGGACCAATCCCTGTCCAGAAAGGCCAGTAGAACTCAGGAGATCAGGGCAGGAACAATGAAGCATCTTTAATTAAAGAAATCAAAGTCAAAAGTTGAGTATAGCTATTTGAACAGAAAAAAAAAAACGTGAAAAGTAACATTGCTGATGTGAAAAAAAAAAGGATCCGAAAAACATACAGAACTCAAAGTAAATAAATAATAGTAAAAAATTAAAAAGTCATTGAAGGACCTCATAGCAAATGGCATACAGAGTGCAGAAAAATATTACTCAGTGCAGTTAGGGTTTAACAGGGAATTATTACCATTAGGAGTAAAAGGACAGAACTTTTGGTTAAGAGTAAATCTTTATACAAATACAGAAGAAACCGGACAAGTACGTTTAGGAATGGGTAAGAGAAAAGGACTGGACAAAGCACGAACCTCCCATCTGAAGCACTGGCATGAGGCACTGAAACTTGTGGAGAATCTCAGAAACTTCCTTTGGCTAACCACCAGAACAAGACAGTGAAGGAATGCTATGGAGAAGTCTATGTCTGGTGCTATTTCTGCATCTGGAGAGTGGGCCTGAGATCACTGTTGGTCAACAGAAGAAAAACTGAATACTGAGTGGAGGAAAGTGATCCATGTTGAATCTGCTTCGCTGAGAGTTTCTTCTTCTTTTTCTAACTGTTTATAGCCAGGCAGCTAACAGAGAAGATGGCTATTGCTTTCTTTCAATATTTGTACCAATTTCTCAGCAATAGCCAGGAAACCAAAAGGAACTAATCATGAAAAGCATATTTCTAACTAAGCTAAGTTTTAACAGTGAAAAAAAAAACAAAAGAAAATACTATAAGCATGGCAAAGAATAAGGTTGGAAATATAGAACAAAGATTAAAAATATAGAAGACAGAGAAACAAATATAACATGATTTAAATTAAAGCTCTTGAAGGGAAAGAACAGAAAGAATTGGACAGAGGTAATATCTGAAAATATTATGGCTGATAATTTACATAAATTTTCTTTTTTGTTGTTTTCTTTTTTTATTGTGTTACATGTATACATATCTCCTCATTGCCCCCCTCCAAGGCATACCCAACTCCCCAGTGTCTTGTGTTCATTGGTTATGCTTATATGCATCCATACAAGTCCTTTGGTTGATCAACCCCACGTCTCCTTAACCTTCCTTCTGTAATTTGACAGTCTTTACTGCCTCTGTATCTATGCTTTTGTTCATCAGTTTATAATGTTCTTTATTATCCACAAATGAGTGAGATCATGTGGTGTTTCTCCTTCATTGACTGGCTTATTACATAAATTTTCAATGAAGAAATTCACATAATCAAGGGTCCTAAGTAATTCAAGAAAGAGAAATTAAAATAAAACCACAACTTGGAAAAAATCATAATGAAATTGTAGATAATCAAAAGCACAATGAAAAATCTAAAATATTTTTAAATAGAATAAGGGAAAATGTTAAATTGAATGATGACTTGTCAATAGCATAAAAAATAAAGTCAGAAAAAAATAAAATTATATTCTAAGATATATACAAAAATATATACAAAAGATATATACAAAGATATATACAAAAATTTTTGCAGAGATATACAAAAATAACGACAAAATTTCTATCTTGAATTCTATATGCCTTGAAAAAATATCCTTTTAGAATAATGATAATGTGAAATGCTTTTCAAACAAATAAAAAAGGAACTGTTCTTAATTGCCATGGCAATTAGAGATACATCTATAGTTCATAAATACCATTATTAAAAATTTCCTGAAGAGAAAAAAAATAAACACTAACTATTTTACAGGAATTCTTCTTGACATTAATTGAAGGACACTCTTTGAGAACTATTACTCAGAAAGCACAAATACAACCTTCTTTGTAGTTTTAGGAGATTGCCGCCATGTTGAAGCTTTTTTATAGACTATTGGGTTACTGCTGAGACTTCATTAATATTTCCAGGGTGACATTTGGGCTCAGATATTTAAAACACAATGTAATGGGGAAAATGTTAATTTATAAATAGCAATGCACTATTTTGTTATTTAATCTTATATTTATTTTTATTTGTAGAATATTCATGCATCAATAACTATTATACATTTTACTTAATTTTTATGGAAGGCTTTCAAAGAGCTTCAAGTTATTTTGAAAGTCAATTTCCACTCTATGTTTTGTTTCTTTTACTACCCAGCCCCATGCCCCCACCAAAAAAAAGAAAAAAGATAAAGATAAACTACAGGTAAGGGTCCGGCAATTGCTAATTTGAAATGAGGGGATCAGATTCTTCCACTAGATATATTGATATGGAGATAAGAATCTTAACAAGACAAAACAATTTTTATTAAATATCCATGTTCTTAATCTTCGACTCATTTTCAGCAATACTTGGGTACTCAGATCTGAAATCTGTGCTTCATATCTGTCTAGGAAATAAAAAACTGATCTCAAAAGTGAATGGATCTGTGCACTTGACGTAGGGGAAATCATCCTGAGGAAATAAACCGATTCTGTTTTCAGAATCCTGCCTCAACCTCATCCCCTCTTCTCCATGACAGTGTGTTCCCTGGTTCAGTGCCTTTCACAGTCCATTAGTATCACACTCTACAGAATCCCAGGTTTCATCATCTTAGGCTCTGCTAAATGACAACCACTTTCTAAACTTATTTAAATCTTCTAAAAATGTCTCATTGCTGCCTTCACAATTCTATAATGTTTACAGTAATGGTATTACTTTGCCATAAGTTTATTAGGGCCTTGAAAAAAGACTATTTAATCCATCCTCTCTATTTGGAAGTAAGTGAATATTTTTTGAGTAAATAAATAAACACACACAGGCTGTTGTTTTTCTGGAAGTGGTCCTTTAATACTTTTCCTGAATAACCTCTCTTATTTATCCAAACTAGGAGATTCTACCCGCAACTTCTCTTAATATAGTTCTTCCCCCCCACCCCTTTTCCTACACCTCCTCCTCTAACAACTAATTTTAAATATAGTATTTTATCATATCATCTTATTACACCAACTATAATTTTTTATTTATTTTTTTGTTCTCTATGTTTTAATGAGATTATTCACTTTCCTCTTGAATTTGACAACTAAGAGCATATGGCTTTAAAATTGTTTTTTACATTCAAAATTGCAGCAGTTACTTTATGACCTCCTTATTGAATTACAGCTCATTGTGCTCCCTTTTTATTGTTGCTGCCATAGAACTTTTAGGGCTTTTTTAAAAAATCAATTTTTATTGTTGAAAGCATTACAAATGTCCTCTTTTTCCCACCCATCGACTCCTTCCAAGCTGCCTTCACATCCTACCCTCCCCCCAACCCAGTGTTAAGGCTGTGAAAATAGTTTGAATTCCATCTCTACCACATAATGGTTGTGTGACTTAAGACATGTTACTTATCATCATTTTTTGTGACTAAGTCCCTATGCTGTAAGAATTAAACAATGTAGACCATATTGCAAGCAGTCATTGATTTTAGGCACTCAGTCATAACTTGCCTTTTATCCATTATGTTGTTTTATGCTAGGGAACTCTAACATCTAAAATGATGGGCTTCACAGACCTTGGCCTCACAGTTCCTTGAATGCTTTACTAGTGAGTTAAATGAAAATCAGTGTCAGCATAATTTCAAATGTAAAATAGAAGGAATTAGAATCAATTAATAATACAAGCCTTTAATTTGCATATTAGAAGCTGTGTTTAATTTCCAGAAACTTACCTGTAATTCTAAATTGGATTTATGTAAATAACAAATGTGAAATCTTTATGTTATAATTATATGATAATATTTTACAGCCATGTTTTGCTTAAAATATGTTGTATTAGAATTAAGATATTCACATCAAGAGTTTTCCTTTTGGAAAAAGTCACACAATCATTAACATGTTTCTGTTGCTCATATTGAAATTATCTGAAAGAAAGCAAATAAAAGGTGTAGAAATGTGTAATTGTCTGAATTCTTTGTTGTGCTCATATTGATTTTTTGTTGCTGCCACAGCAAATTACCACAAATCTAATAGTATAAGACAACAAAGATTTATTATCTTACAGTTTTAGTAGATCAGAAATGAAGTGGTTTCAATTAGTTTCTCTACTCTGAGCATCACCAGGTGGAAATCAAGATGTTGGCAGGGCTGCATTCTTTAATGGGTAGGGGAATCTAAGACTGTTTCCTTGCTCATTCAGCTTGTTAGCTGACTTTAGGACATTGTGTTGTAAAACTGAGCTCCCTGGGGTTCTTTTGTTTTGTTTGTTTTTGTTAATCCTCATCTGAGAATATTTTTACATTGAATTTTAGGGAGAAGAGAAGGGAGAGAGAAAGACAGAGAGAAACATGGATGTTAGAGTTACACATTGATTGGTTGCTTCCTGCATGAGCCCTAACCAAGGCCAGGCCAGGGAGGAGCCTGCAACCAAGATAGGTGCCCTTGACCAGAATCAAAATCAAAACAGGGACCCTTTGGTCTCCAGGTGGATGCTCTATCCACTGAGTCAAACAGGTGAGGGCCAGAAGTCTGTGTTTTTGTTTGTTGTTTATTTGCTTTTCCTCCTACTGTATGCCTGGGTTCATTCTCATCCTCCAGAGGCTGCCAACATTTCTTATCCATTCTCTTTAATTTTAAAATCATCAACAGTAGGTTGTTGACTCTTCAGGCTTTGAATCTCTCCTCTTCCTACATTTTCCATGACAACATTTTTACTTTAGTTGGGAAAGTTTTCTTTTTTCAAGAGCTCACTTAATTAAACTGGGACCACACAGATATTCCATGATAATCTCCCCATCTCCAGACACATACTCTTAAACACTTCTGCAAAATTTCTTTTTCCATATAACTCACTCATAGGAGTAATGCCAGGCCAGGAGGTAAAGATCAAGAAGACCAAACTCCTAACTAACTTAATACCAGTCACTCCAAAACATGGTTTGGATATGAACATTGTATTACAGTTACTGATAACATCACTTAGAGGATCTTCCATTGCTATTACATGAGTTTTAGATGTTTATACAGCCAGCTGTCTCTCTTCTGTGTCTAATATAATTTTATTTAAAAAATATATTTTCTCAAATTCTTGAGAAATGATTTGAATTTGACATTATTTTTTTTCTATTTTAATTGCCATCTATATTAGAATATCTATATCAATCTATCTTACAGTATCACTCAACTATTTGAGGCTAATATCTTAAAACTAGAGGCCTGGTACACAAAATTTGTGCACATGAGGGTGGGATATCCTTTAGCGCAGCCTGCTCCTCTAATCTGGGACCCCTTGAGGGATGTCCAACTGCCTGTTTAGGCCTGATCCTACATGCCTCTCACAATCCATGACTGTTGACTCCCAACTGCTCATCTATCTTCCTTCTTGATTGCCCCTAATTGCTTCTGCCTGCCAGCCTGATCACCCCCTAACTATTCCCCTGCCAGCCTGATTGATGCCTAGCTGCTCTCCTGCCAGCCTGTTTGCCCCTAACTGTCCTCCCTGTGGGCCTAGTTACCCCCAACTGCCCTTCACTGCAGGTCCGGTCACCCCTAACTTCCCTTCTCTGCTGGCCTGGTCACCCCTAGTTTCCCTCCCCTGCAGGCCTGATCACCCACAACTGCCCTCCCATGCTGGCCTGATCGCCCACAACTCCCTTCCCTTGCAGGACTGGACCCAGCCAACTGCCCTCCCCTGCTGGCCATCTTGTGGTGGCCATCTTGTATACATATGGGTCAGGATCTTTGACCACATGGGGGAAGCCATCTTGTGTGTTGGAGTGATGGTCAATCTGCATATTACTCTTTTATTAGATAAGATAGAGGCCTGGTGCATTGTTGGTGGCCAGCTGGTTTGCCATGAAGGATGTCCTGGATCAGGGTAGGGGTTCCCTTGGGGCATGGGTGGCCTGGGCAAGGGGCCTGTGGTGGTTTGCATGCCAGCCACACATCCCCACTCCCCCAGCAACCCAAGTGGAGGTCTGGTATCTGGGATTTATTTATCTTCTACAGTTGAAACTTTATAGCCTAGAGCAGAGCCAAGCCTTTTGCTCACACAGTCATTGAAACTTTGTTGCCTTAAGTGGAAGCCTGGGACTCCTAGGGTGTGGGGAAATCTTGGTTTCCTCCATCGCCAGGGGCAACCCAAGCTTCCCTCCTGCTCTCTCTGTGGCTGTAGTCATCTTGGTTGGGTTAATTTGCATACTTGCTCTGATTGGATGGTTGGCATGGTGGGTGGGTGTGGCTTGTGGGTGTAGTGGAGGCATGTTCAATTTGCATATTACTCTTTTATTAGATAGGACTAGAGACTTGGTGAACAAATTTGTGCTGGGGGGGAGGTTCCCTCAGCCTAGCTTGTAGCCTCTCTAATCAGGGACCCCTTTGGGGAGGTCCTACTTCCTCTCATAATCTGGGACTGCTGGCTCCTAACTACTTGCCTGTTTGCCTGACTGATTGCTCCTAATCCCTCTTCCTGCCTGTCTAATCACCCCTAACCACCTCTGCCTGCCTGCTTGATCACCCCTAATTGCTTTCCTGCTGGCCTGATCACCCCTAACTACCTCTGTCTCACCATACACCCAGGACCCAGGATTCCCTCCTTCTGGCCAGCCACAGGCACCCAGGGCCCAGGCTGGCTTCACCAGGGCCAGCTGCAGCCACAGGCACCTGGGACTTTGGGGCAGGCAGCTTTTTCCTCTGCTGGGCTGCAGCCTTGCTGGTTCTCATTCCTTTCTCATGAGCTCATTTGTGCCTGGCTGGTCCCCATTCCTCTCTCCCCAGTGTTGAGTGTCTGTCTTGAAGGCATGAGGGTGTGAGGGTATGATGACAATCTGCATATTAGCTTGTTATTATTTAAGATAATAAGCATTAATTCTTGAAAGCAGAGCATCCTTACAAGTTATTATTCCCTTGGAATACCTTAAGAAAACTATGATTTTTCCTTGATTCTCAGTCCACATAACCTGTGTTCAAGAAAGGTGAATTATGTTAGTTTATGCAAGAAATGGATAGGAGTATCTTATGCATGCAATGGACAAGGGTATCTCTTCTCCTCTGTCCCATTCTACTTCAAAAGCAAACATAACACACTCTTCACTGCTCATTGAAAGTCATCTATGTGCTGGATATGTTATAAGAGATTAATATACATTATTTTTAATTTACAAATAATTACACATTTGGTCAATAATGAATGAAATGTGCAGACTCAAGGTCATAAACTGCTTAAGTGGCAAAATAAGGATTAAATTAGGTAGGTCTTTGACATCAAAGCCCATCTTCCTCCAATTATTCTTTCAAAAGATATTAAGTACTTATTATGTGCCCAATTCTGTGCACAGCAGCCTTGTACTAACATTCCACATATGTGAAGTCATAAAAGTTATGCCCATATATTATGCTACAAAGGCAAAATAATTTATTTTAAATTCTGCTGAAAATTTGCTCAAATTATTTGGAGCTGTGAAGGCATCTGCAGTATCTGCATTAAACTTTAAGATGATTGGTTTCAAATGATAACATTAATTTTCATATAGGAGATTCAAACATTAAGTTAATGCTTCTTAAATAATTAGAAGACTACAAAATATCTCTCCTATTGGTTCCTCGTGGACAACCACCAGCTGTTCCTTGCTTTCTACTAAGTGCTGGAAAAAAAGACTGAAAACTACAACCAAGCCTTGAGATGGTATTTAGTGGGGAGGGGACATGTAGAAGATCAGGATTAGCTACAGTAGCTTCTGTGCCCAGAACTCAGATTCTTTCTTTTCACCCCATTCTGTAGTCAGAAGTAAGGCCTCCTGCTTGCCAGGATATCATCTCATAATGAAGGAGTTAGAAAAGGATTATTCCATCTAATTAAAAGACACATTAAAAATGCAATCTCATTCCCAATTAACTAAACATATTGGTAAATCTGAGAAAATCTTACAATGATCTACTGAGTTTACTTTTTTCCAGTGCTATAATTTAAACCAGGCATCCTGAATATTTATTATTATTCAAGGAACGATAATTTTACTTATTTTTTATTATTATTTTTCTTTGCTGCAAAAAGTTTTATTTGCTTTGTTTTATTTGGTCCAATAAATGGGAAAGGGCTTCCCTGTGGTTAAATGAATGGCTAATAGTTTCAAGGGGAAGCTCAGGTAAAAGCCAGACACCAGGGGAATGAAGAGAGACCCCTCAAAGGCCTCTGGGCTCCAAAGGCTCCTAGTCGTGCTTGAGGGTGATACTTTAGAAGAGATAGTCACCCAGCCCAGCCTGGGGGCAGGCCAGCCTTCGGGGTGAGCCAGGTGTCGCCCATCTTCTTGATGAGTTTCAACTCCTCAACCAGGAAGTGGTTCTCCCGGAAGTCAGAGCTGAGGTAAAACCCAGGGCCTGCAGCCCCAGAAGGGCCTGGCTCAGGTTCCTCTCCGGGGCCAGGGCAGCTGCCATGGTGTCCTGAGTTTTGCCCACTCATCTGGGGAAGCTTCAGCAAGTCCTGGAGGAGAATGGGACTACCACACTGGTTTTACAACTTTAAGAGATGCTCAGCACCCTAGACTTCTTCTCTACCAACTCCCAGAAGAGGCCCACGCCTTTAGAAGCCACATAATGATAGTTGAAATAGAAGCCTGGAGAGAGGTAGGTATGGGAGACTTGCAGAGGCAGTTGGCCAGGCGTTTGACCATAGCCTCCACTTCAGTGGGGTAATTTTGATGAATTTGGAAGCTCATGGTTGTTCAGCAATAAAGAGTTAAGTTAGGAAAAATAAAAAATGGTGTGTTGGCTGGTCTTGGAGGTGGTTCTGAAAGTGGTGACTGGATAAGACGCAGGAGCGTGTCGGAGGCTGGAAAAAGGGATGTCCCTAGGTCTGTTCCATCCAAAAACTGTTGAAGCCAGAGACTGATCTGGGAATGCAGGGCACTCCAAGGAGCGATCATTTTAATGTCACTATCCCATTAAATTGTTGTATAGAATCTAAATGAGAAAAAATAATTGTCAACAGGAAGTAATGTACATAAGTATTTAAGTGAATTTGAAAGGAAGGCAGCTACCAATATTTCAATAAAATAACCATGCTAATGAAAGATATACCTAAGGGCAATTGAACATAATAGCTAAAGTAATTTTGAAATCTCTCAATCAGAAAAGTAATAAAGTGCTAGTACACTTCAAGACATTTTAAATTGGTGCCCTACTGTTACTAAGGAGATGAGAAGACCTCTGTTCTTATCTTCTTGAAAGAAATATTTCAATCAAGAGACAAAATGTGGAAAAGCAAGCAAGAATTTAACTACAGCAAAAATACACTTAGAACAGTGAAACAAGGAAGGGCATAGAAGGAGCTACAGGAGAGCCTTGGCTGGTCAGCTTGAGCTCACTGGGAAATCAGAGAAAAGAGTACGTACTTAGGTGACAGGTTTGGGAGGGTTAGGCCATGATGAGCTGCCGCTGCCCATTGCTCCCTTAGTCAGGTGTCATCCATCTTCCCTTGGTTGCAAGTCTTCTGGGGTCCCTTAGACTTTGGTGGATAGTGCCTGTGGGGGAAGGGCACAGCATACACCTTGGAGGGAGAATGAACACTGGGTCCTTTGTCCTGAGCATATTTTTCTCTCTTGCAGATGGAATTCTTAGGGGAGGCTGAAGGGGAGGGTCTTACTAGACTATTCATCAGCTTTCCAGCTGTGCTCTTTCAGGGTCCTGGTCTCCATGGATTGGTCTGTGCCAGGGCTCATTAGACAATGCAGCTGGTCCTGAGGCAGCCACAGAGTCTCTTGTCTGGATTTGCTGCTTTTCTGGACCTGGAACTGAAATACAACTGAGGCCTAGCTGTTATATTTAGGGAGGAAAGGTCAGGGGGTCTAAACTGCATGGCCAGTGATATGCTAAGGGAGGATAGGTTACTCTGGGGGTGAGGTTCTTATTTTCCCAGTTGTGCCCCTTGCTAGGCATGGGGGGCTTTCCACCCTATGAGTTTCTATACCTGGCCCATTATCCTTGGTCTAACACTACCTTATGGATAATTTA
Source organism: Lasiurus cinereus (assembly GCA_011751065.1). Lineage (NCBI taxonomy): Eukaryota > Metazoa > Chordata > Mammalia > Chiroptera > Vespertilionidae > Lasiurus > Lasiurus cinereus. The sequence goes on from JAAGEH010000018.1 coordinate 62,816,869, forward strand.
ATGTAGTAATGGAGGCAAAAAAATCAAAATGACTTTCAAATTTCTTATCTCCAAAGGTTCTCCTATTTCCACCCTATAAAAAGAAAGCAATAGACTAACCATTTCGGGGAAGGAGAGTCAACTGAGAAGGATAAACAGTTTTCGCTCATTCTTATCTCAATTTATACATCCCATTATTGCTGATGTAAACCATAAAAGTTGTTCAGTTAAATTTATAGACCTCTTTCCTGCTTGTGCCTAGAGGCTTGGGAATGGCTTGCCTTTACATGTTCCTTCTATAACTTGCAACAATAGTTGCCATAAGAGGAGATAAGTGACAGGATAACAACCCAGTTTTATAAATATTGGCGACTAACTCAGAAGGCTTCCTTCTTTTGATGCTATAATTGTTTGTATTTGGGGATTCATATTAGAATCAGTAAAGGAGACACATCAAGGAAACATTTAAAAATGAAAACCCTAAATCAAATAACAAATTATTTTCTTTTGTTCTATTTAATTCTGGATGTCAATTAATTAAATTTTTGTTACTTGTAAAAAAATTATATATTTTGTTAATAAGTACTTGTAATAACATCAATTTGCTCAATTAATCCTATCTAATAAAGAGGGAATATTCTAATTGACCATCATGCCCTCACAAAGATGGCACCCACAGCCAATGAGGAGGGAATATGCTAATTGCTGCCACGCCCTCAAATATGATGGCACCCACAGCCACAAGACTTTTTAAGTTACATTCTAGCCTTCCAATAATGATACAATTTCCTATAATTGGCTATTAATAAATTAATAAATTATAAAAGTAAATATTTAATACTTGATGCTACTTTATTACCATTGCCTTTTTATTAAAATCAAAAGCCATTTTATGTCAATGAATTTACATAAAATTAATTTTTGTTCATTCTTTTGAAGGACTTTTTTTTTTCTAAGTAAATCACATTGAAGAAGTATTTTTAGATATGCCTTAGGAGAAAATTGGATTTTAAAAGTTAAATGAACACATGTGATCTTTCAAAGAAAAATGTCATTTAAAATAATTTTAAAAAGCATTATTAACCAAAGGACAGTAATATGGCAGAGCAAATACTGCTTAACTTTGTATTTACATGACTTATATATATATATTTCCCCCCCCATACCTTTTTCAAGAACTCAGATTTGAGCATTAAAAGTGGAAAAATAATTTCCTCAATAAAAGTATTTAATTGAATTGACTAATATCCATTTAATACCTACTACTTGCCTAGTCCTATGCAAGAGATGAGAAGTAGAAAGTATCCTATACTTTGTCTGAAGCAAGATTTTGATCAATAATGTAGACATAAAATAAGAAGAATATTTTCCAACACTCATTTTACAGCCAGAAGCCCAATGCACAAATTTCGTGCATTGGGCCTTGTTTAGGCCCTTGCAGCCCCAGCTTTGTCCAGAAGGTCATTTGTCTGGTATAATTAGCATATTATGAGTTTATTATTATAAATTATTACAGAAAATTAGTTGAATTCAATAAAATAAATGACTTGCAATCTTGTTACTAAACAACACTTTTCAGATTTTTGAAACAACTAGTAAGATAATTGAATTTTAACTTTGTTACATTCTAGAGAGTTTTGTTTATGATTCTGCAAAATACAGAGGTAATCCAGAAGCCTTGAATAAATAATGAACAATGAGAAACTGTCTTCCCAACGCTTCTCTCTCTCAAGGACATTTGTGAGTGTGCATGCTTGTGCATATTTATATAAAATCTTTTTGAATAATCTTTAAAGATTACTACAGAACACTTGCATATTTATGGATGATATTTAGAAGGCTGACATAAGTATGTTCTAATAATTATTTCATTAAGCATTTTGCCAGTAGAAGATTTAAAAATTAGTGACAGATCAAAACCAAACACTGCCATCTACTTGCTATAATTGATACAATTACTCTCTCTAATCATATAGATGTTTGTTTGTTTGTTTTTCCCAGCAGAGTAAACCTCCTTTAGGACAATTTTAAGTGTCCCAGTTCATTTTTTGCATTTTATCATGAATGCACATTTTCATTGAGACAATGATTATCTACGAGCAACACGGTTTACTGTAGCTTCTTGTGAATCTTGATATTCATTTGGCTTCAACCAATTCCTGTATGTTTTGGCTAGTACACATTATTCTGGATCATTTCACAAGCATGAATGTTTTCAGATAACAATCTTCCAGAATTTTGTTTTATATATTGTCATTTTCACCAAATATAGAGCAATTAAATGAATGGAGGCTTTGAATTCAGATAGTAAGTTTTATTAATTTAGACAGGAATTAGAAAGTTCTGTATATTTTAGTGAAATATAGATAGAACAATTCTTATATTATAGTCTTAAGTCTTCAACATTTCATCATCTCTTTTTAGGTTTATGTATCCAAAAACAATTCATAATGCACATTGAGGTAGCATTTTAGATAGTGGTGAAAAGTGTAGGTACTTTATGTGAGATAAACCCAAAGGCAATGGAAATGGAGACAAGTAAATTTAAAAAATGTCAACATATATCTTAAAGGGCTGGCACTTTGCTAATAGTTGGATTTTTACTAAACATGGAAACCAAGTTATCTTTAATGATGAAATTGCTTGCTATGTTGTTGTTTTTCTAAGTCGGTAAAGTTCACAAATTTTAGTAAATCCAAAAATTTAGGCTCATTTATTTCATAGTCTAAAAAATACTTTTACTTAATAACCATACTCCACCTAAACAACAGATGTGAAAAAAAAATTTGAAGTTACAAAAGTAGGAAATCAAAAAGGAAAATATATTTTGTGGGAGGGGCAGGCAGGGGCTTGCTCTTCTGCCAGTGTCTCAGCTCTGTCTGGGTTGGTGGCATGCCCTCATGGCCAGCTCTAGCAGACAGGGAATTAAAACAAAATCCACAAACACAAACCCACTCCACTTGGCTCTCTATTCTTTCTTTTTCTTTTAAATTATCTATTGTTTGAAGTATTACATATATCTCCTCCCCCCCGCTCCCATTGACCTCTCCCCAGTCATTTCCACCTCACCAGCACATAATCTCACTCCCCACCCTTTACTGTCTCTGTCCATGAGTTACACTTATATGCATGCATGTAAGCTTTTTGGTTGATCTCTCTATCTCATCAAACACCCTACACACCTTCCCAGATCCATTCTACAGGTGGGGGAAAGGGTGCCTCTTCTTCCCTTGAGGTGGGAAGAATCTTGCCTCTTTCCCAGGACACTATGACTTGACTCCTGTTCTGCTCTCTACTGAAAGTTATTTTAGAAAATAATTGGCTCCTCAGATTCAGTGCTCGGTGGTCAGATCAGACCCCTCTGTGATTCTGAAGTTCTGCTGAGTTGCCCCTCCTGCAGAAAATGATCCTGGTGACTTCCCAGTCTGGTATTATAACCAAGCACTTGCTTTTTGCCTGGGATGAGGAAGCCTAAGTCTCCCCAGTGGACTAAATCACACTGATACCCACTGTCAGCTGGTTTTTTAAGTGGAATGTTCTACAGACACTAGTCCCCTCAGGTGTTGGAAGTGAGCAGACAGAACTTCCTTAGACAGGAGCCATCTTTTTCCCCTCCCAGGTCTCAATCTACTCTTTCTTTATGTATACATATCTCTACTTATTATGCTCAATAATTTAGAGAATTCAACAAGAGAATATAACACTGGCAAACATATATGCATCCAATATAGGAACACCCAAATTACACACACACACACACACACACACACACACACACACTCTCTGAGTGACCAGATTATTATGATCTGTGAACGTGTAATTATCTGGCCACTTAGTGTATAACCTATATAATAAAAGCTTAATATGCAAATAGTTCCATCGACCAGGAGATTAACCAGCAGAAAGGCTAGCGAACCGCCAATGTCCCCTTCCCCTGACCAAGCTGGCCGGACCCCACCTATGCACGAATTCATGCACCAGGCCTCTAATAGATATATATACCCACTGAGTGGCCAGATTAAGGAGACATCTGTAATACTTTCAATAATAAGATAATATGTTTTTTAAAAGGAAGCATTTTTTTCAAATTTCTAATTATTTAGAATCCATATATACAACTATTTGATTCAAAAGAGAAGAGAGGAAACTTTACAATAAAACTTATGCATTATTTCTTGGGCATCAATATATTAAATTATTAAGTAAGAGACTAGAAGTGCCCTTTGGGTCAATAGGTTACTGAAGCATTTAGTTAAATTTATAGGAGTACATTGCTTGAAAGATAATTATAATGATATAAAATGATTCAGTTCAATGATTCCAGTGTGACTTAAAGATAATGAATCTTTGAATCATTCATCTTGGGTATATTAACATTACTGAATCTTATGACTGCTAATGAGGTGTTTTTTCTTCCCTAAGAAAAATAATAAATTACATAAAGACATATTTTTATTATTATAAACATGATATTTTAAAAGTAATTGGTATGCATGTGAGTAAATAGCAGGAATGGAAGTTACTTTGCTTATAAGGAAGTTGAATATTGAAACCATCATAATAATTTTGTGAAAATTAATTCCTTAAAGCAGGAAAAAATATAGGAGTTTCAAATAAAATAGTTAGAAAAAAATTTTAATATTGTCAGTACAGGATAGCTAATAAAAAATGTGAATGGAGGGATTTCCGTTACATATATAGTGTTCTCCTATATTTAATAGTGTACTCGTTAGAAAATTTACAATGGGAAATGGTCCTTTTGATAAAAAGACCTAGAAAGTCTGGGATTTATAGCTCTAGAAACTTTTAAAACTGTCATAATAGGAAACTATAAACATGAAAATGAATCTAAATGATTGAGCAGGTTTATATCAGTATCTTTCTTTGTGTCCTTACTGCTTTGAATTCCATTGTTGAGGATCAGTGCTAATAAACATAAATAATCCCAGTGCATACATGGGTGTGGAAAGTTGACATTTGGCAATCTGAGTAGACAGATTCTGAGGTATAAAGAATTGCTTTGTAGGCCGTGAGGCTTTTGAAAATTTGGACGTTGCCTGTTTAATCCATCCTTTACCTTGGTGTTAGCAGTCTCTTGTACAGAGTAAACACTTGGTAAATGTGGAATTAATTCAAGAAGCTATTAATAAAAACTGAATTTATTTTAGTTAGAAGTGACAAATAGCTAAATATCATTTTTTATAAGATTTGTTCACTTACTTATTTGTGGCCAAATAAAATGTATTGAATTTAAATCATCATAATAATCCTATCTAATAAAGAGTAATATGCAAATTGACCATCACTCCAACACACAAGATGGTTGCCCCATGTGGACATAAGATGGCCACCACAAGATGGCCAGCAGGATAGGGCAGTTGTGGGTGATCAGGCCAGCCAGGGAGGGCAGTTAAGGGTGGCTTAGCTGGCAGAGGAGGACAGTTAGGAGTGACCAGACCTGCAAGGGAGGGCAGTTGGGGGAGACCCAGGCCTGCAGGGGAGGGGAGTTGGGGGTGACCAGGCCTGCAGGGGAGGGCAATTAAGGGCAATCAGGCCAGCAGTGGAGCAGTTAGGCATCAATCAGACTGGCTGCAGAGTGGTTAGGAGGTGATCAAGCCGGCAGGCAGAAGTTGTTAGTGGCAACCAGGCAGGCAGGCAGGCAAGTGAGCAATTGAAAGCCAGCAATCCTGGCTTGTGAGAGGAATGTCCAATTGCCCACTTAGGCCCAATTTCACCCCACCCCTGTGCATGAATTTTTTTGCACTAGGCCTCTAGTTTTATTTATAAAGATGAAAAGGAAGGGAAAGCAGCATATCATAGCTATATAAACCATGGCTTATAAAGTTGAAGGCTTACATTTATGGTTGTAGAATTTTTTTAATTTATAGAAAATAGTGTTCACTATGGATTACTGTGGGGTAACCCTCCATACAAAAAATGCATCTATATAATGAGGAATTTATAACTGACATCTTTGTTACCCAGACCCCATCCCCTGGGTCCTTTGTGGATTTTTCATAGTGTTGGTGGAAACATTTGTGTGAGTGTGACCTACTTTAGCTTTCTTCCTTCCCTGCCCCACTCACCCTGCTCTCTATGATTACTTTCCGTGAAGTAACTACCTGCAACTGTGTTAGCACAGCTTCTGCTGTGTGAAATGGGGAGATATAGAATTTAATAATCAACCTTGGCAATCTTCCCATTGAAAACTAATGGCTGTTCAGACAGGTTTGATTTGGGGCCCGGATTCCATTGTAGATTTTGAAAAAAGTCTTTTATTCATTCAGCAGGCAGTAACAGAGTACTTATTATGTTCTATGTTCTGGGGCAACTGTAGTAAGTAAGAGTATGGGTTCAAGCTATACACCAAACTATTTCCTAAGAAAGTACAGAAGCCCTGAGATGAGAATGTATGCGGTATGTATGAGGAATAGCTGGAGTAGCGAGACTAGAGTTTAAAACAGGGAATGGTAAGAATTGAGGTTTAACCATTTATCTGTAAGCTTTAATTGTTTGTCCATTTTGTCTCTCTTTGCAGCATTTTAGATCCTTATACTGGATGTACTTTGCTTTCTTTCAAAGTTACCTTTATTTTTCTCAGCTCTTCCCTCTTAACAAAACAACTACCCAACTGCTAACAAATATGTGCCATTTTCCATAGCCTATACAACATTTTTCTGAAAAATATATATCTTTAATGATCCAGCATACAAGTCTTCAGCATAAAATATTCATTGTTTGATGTGATGGAGAGAATACGCCATTGCTATATCAGATTTGGCAGTTTCAAATTCTACTAAAACCTCTCACCGTGAAAAGAGATAACTGATTTGATTTTGTTTATGCTTTTTAAGAGCTTCCAAATTAAAGAAACAGATTTGCTACGGACAGATAAGAATCAGATTGATATTGGATTTCTCAGAGACAATACGGGTAAAGGAGACAACAGCATTCTAAATGAAATATTTTTTTTTTCTACTTAGAGTTCTCTAATGAGTCAAACTCTCCTGGGGTGAACAAAATAAAAGCATTTCAAACATACTGAAAGATAACATTTTGAGGCAGGCCTGAAAGCTAATGTCATCTTTATTAAGTACTAAGTTTCAGTTTATTTTTAGGTACTTTATTTTTTTGCTATTATAATATGGGTTTTTATTTCTATTATGTTTTCCTTTCTTTTTAAAAGTTAAGGTATAATTGCCATTTATCATTATGTTCCTAACTGGTGGTGGTTTGCAGAAATAAAGACAACTTATTTTTACACATTAATATTGTACCCATTCATCTCATCAATTCTTATGTTGTTTGCCATAGATTTATTTATTTTCAATTTCTTTATTGATTTTGGTATTAAATATGTGTCCTTATTCCCCCATTACCCTCCAACTCCCCCATTCATGCCTTTAACCCCCTGTGTCCATTGATTAGGCTTATATGCATGCATATAAGTCCTTTGGTTGATCTCTCCCCATTACCCCCACCCTCTCCTACCTTCCCTGAGGTTTGACATTCTGATAGATATTTCTCTGTCTCTAGATCTGTTTTTGTACATCAGTTTATGTTGCTCATTATATTCCATAAATGAGTGAGATCATGTGGTATTTATCTTTCCCTGACTGGCTTATTTTATTTAGCATAATGCTCTCCAGCTCCATCCATGTTGTTGCAAATGGTAAGAACTCCTTTTTTAACCACAGCATAATATTCCCTTGTGTAGATGTACCACAGTTTTTAATCTACTCATCGGCTAATGGGCACTTAGGCTGTTTCCAAATCTTAGCTATGGTGAATTTTGCCATAGATTTTTTTTTTTAGTTTATTTGGTTTTCCAGACACACAATTAACTGTAAACAGTAATATATGTCCCTCTCTTTCAGTGTTAAAAAATAATTCTTCAAACTTTTTTCTTTTTAAAGTTCAACCCAGGCAAACTCATTAGTTAACAGAGCCAAATATCAACAATACAACAATTGAAATTTCTTTTGAGAGCCAAATTTTTTAAACTTGAACTTCTTCTAACACTACTTCTTCCAAATAGACTCGCCCAGGCCATGGTATTTTGTGGAAGAGTCACATTCAAGGGGCCAAACTGCCACATGTGGCTCGTGAGCCATGGTTTTTCAACCAGTGCTCTAACCAAGTGAGCCACACAGACCAGGGCAGTGCATTCCTAAAATTTTAATTGCTGAGTTAAATATAATGTCATTAAATTCATTTGACACACATGAAAATAGAGAATTTCTAAAAGCCTGTATTAATTTACATGTACATTGACATTATAATTCTCACTACTTCTATCTTTACAAACACTGGGTATTATAATTTACTTTACTTTTTACCAGGATACCAGAATAAAGTAACATAACATTTTGAAGTTTATATTTTTCTAATTGATAATGAAGTTGTATAATTTTTCATGTGTTTACTGTCCATTGTATTTTCCTTTAAATTTCTCATTGGTACCTTTTCCCAAATTTTATATTAGAATCAATTATATAATAATATTTAAGTATTATTACTTAGAATTTTTTCAACATTTTATTATGAAAATTTCAAAGGCAACAAAGTTAAGTGTCTTTATAATGAACAGTTTAGATCTAGTACTTATATTCTACAGTTACTATTTTTTATTGTGCTGTAAGACAAACTATTCTATATAATATCTATCCTATCTTGAATCCATCTTAATTTTGGGTATACTTTAAAATTCCTTGCAGAAATGAATACCCTTTCCCTTAAATGACTTATTATTAATTTAATTAACTAGAGTTTAGATTGATTGATGTTTATCTGAAGTAAAGTTTACATACAATGAGGTGTAGGGACCTCTGTGTACTTTCTGAGTTTTGACAAAACCATACCAATTCATAACCAAAACCTCAGCAAGTTTATAGTAATAAATTTAACTGTTTATATTTCAGGTGTTTTTACCTTTCTTCTGTTCTTAAAATGTTAATATTTTACCATAGTAATTTTAAAAATGTAATACATGAATTTTTCCTTTTATGCTTTTTGCCTTTGAGTTTTCCATAGAATGGTCTGCATACCAAGACTATAAAATTGTTAGTTTTTCGGTAACTCTAATCCTACGCGAGGCCTGGTGCATGAATTTTGTTCCATGGAAGGAGGGGGTCCCTCAGCCCAGCCTGAACCCTCTCACAGTCTGGGATTCCACAGGGGATGTCTGTCCCACAGTCTGGGACCCCTCTCTCCTTACTCCCTACCTCCTCGCTCCTTACCACTTGGCTTGCTGTTCCTTAGCGCTGCTGGGGAGGTAGGAGAGGCTTCCACCACCACTGCTATGCTTGCCAGCCTTGGGCCTGGCTTCTGACAGAGCGGTGCTCCCCCTGTAGAAGCACAATGACCACAAGGGCACAACTCCTGTGTTGAGCTTCTGCCCCTGCTGGTCAGTGCACATCATAGACCAGTCATTCTGCCATTAACTGTCACTTAGACTTTTATTATGTAGATTATGATAACATGTTGAATGAACTTTTTCCTATTTTATTGCTAAGATAAGGAAAATAATAACCACCACCAATAACTCCCACCCATATTCTAAAGCCAGTCCAAAATAGACACACTTTTAATGGTTATTAACTAAAAGCAGACCCAGTCTCTACCAACCTATGCAAAGAAAAGACAGAATATCTGTTGGCATTTGTTGAAGAGGAGACTAACTTTAGTGTGTACAAAGTTCAGGAGCATACTTCGGGACTTAGTATATTAATAGTCCAAGTGTTTTCCAAGCTAACCATAATCTTAAGCATATTCAAATGGAACCCTAGTCCTAACTGTAACCCTAACCTCAACCCCAACTCTGACCAAAAGCCAAATAATAACTTTAGTTCTAACCTATCCCTAAACCTAAAAGAATCCACATAGAATCAACTGGACTTACAATTATTGGGACTACCATGAATTTTATATTTGTTCTGCCTTTAAATTTGTCCTGTCTTAAGTGACATTTTTTGGCAAGGACAAGTCTAAAACCAAATACTAAGTTTATGGTTACATTCTGTATGATAGCTTTTCTACCTGCTGTTGCAATACAATAAACACAATTTTATTTTAAAAAGTGAAAAAATAAAATGTACCCCAAACCAAAACATAATTTGGTACCATAAATGTATTCAAGAGATTCTGCTCACAATCTTCAAAAACAGTGTGGGAGAAAAGGAATCCAGTCTATGTATATGTCTTATTTGGAAGACTTAAAATAATGATCATGAACAAAGCCCTGGAGTTTACCAGAAACAGATTATAAAACCTCAGGTTAATTTGAAATTAACCATAAAGTACTTATGTAGTAATAGATACTTTTTAGTGTGTTATATATTAAAATGTTCTAAGGTTAATGTACAAAGCCCACATTATTTTCATTTCAAAATAGATTATATTCTCTGATGAAATGGAATTCAAAGAAATTTAATAAGTGGCATTATAAAAATATTTTTTCCATAGGAAAAATTGACTGCTTCTCCAAAGATTATAAATTTCATAGCAAAAGGGACTTACATTTCATATGCAGTGTATTTACCCCAATGAACTTAAAAAAACTTTTCTTGATTTATGTATTCTTGCTTCCTAGAACAGTATCTAACACATTGTGGAAATAATATTTCTTGAAGGAATGAGTGAATATATTTTGCATAGTATAATATGCAGAAAATAGGTGGGTATGCAGAAAATATATGTGGACTCAGTTATTTAACAAATTTAACAAATTTTTATTTTTATTTATAAAAACTTATTTATACACTTTAAAATGTAAATTATTTTTGAGCAAAATGCATGTTTTTATTTAATAAAGCACTATATATATATATATATATATATGTATATATATATATATATATATTATATGTCCTATTGATTTTTTACAGAGAGGAAGGGAGAGGGATAGAGAGATAGAGAGTTAGAGACATCGATCAGCTGCCTCCTGCATGCCTCCTACTGGAGATGTACCCACAACCAAGGTACATGCCCTTGACGGGAATAGAACCTGGGACCTTTCAGTCCACAGGCCATGCTCTATCCACTGAGCCAAACCGGTTTCGGCTAAAGCACATATTATAACAATTAGAACAGGTCATTTGTTTCTGATAAATCATGACTGATGGGAATTTTCCAAAGTCTAGTAGTACTTTTATATTTTATACTAATGCAGATCCTTTATCTTAAGTCTTGTTGAATCACTGGGTCACTTTTAAATTTTAAAAGAATGAAAACATAAAGCACTGACAATATTTCAAAATTTGTTGAACTTTTGCAAGAAAGATGTAATTATATCCTTGAAAAATATACATCCAATTTGATACCCCTAATTATACACTCACACAGCTAAAGACTCATACCAATGAAAGATTGCATATTTAGATGTGTTGTCATGTGTTGCATGACTAAAGTAGAAAATAACAAAAATAGGTTTTGTGTTAAATTTGTTTTAAAGTTAATTATATGTTTAGATAATACCATATTAGAAGTTGTAAAAACTACTGCTATTTCCCACACCATTGATCTCAATGTTGATATGTTGTTATTTCAAATTGCTCAAGAAAGAAAAAAGTCTCACATTTGACACTTAGCCATGTGTTCACTTTTCCAAACCAGCTGCAGTTTTACAAATCTGTATTTCAAGGAAGATTAACAACAAATTCTATTTTTATTTCATGGAGAAATTCATTTCAAGCTATTATTTCATCTTAGATCTCAAGAATTCGATAGGCTCACAGTTTTAAAAAAGTTAATGATGTCTTCTGGATGGAATTAGCATCCATTAAAGGCATTGACTGGCTCCATTTCTTATTATTTTGAGATATTAACAAAAAATCATAGCAAGAGGCAGAACAAATTGTTCTCTTAAAGGTAATGATGTCATTGTGAAAAAAGGACAATTGACAATAGTCATGGGATTCAGATAATTGTACAGAAACTGATGACAGAGTTTTCTATATCATTTCCTTTTGCTGATTTCACATAGTTTTTTTTGTTTGTTTGTTTTTGAATAAGGATTATTAGATTCAGTATTGTTCCTATTGGTATCACTTACTAAGCCAAAACTTATGGTTCAAGTATGCAACCATGGAATTAAAATTAATGATAAATTGATCTTTAAAGTATTGAATGTCAATTAATTCAGACTATATTTTAAAGATAAACACTAATATACTGGTTTTCATAAAGCTTTATAAGTATCATTACACTAGTATATGCTTACCAATTTTTTAAACTGGGGCTTAAATGCATTATTTCTAAATTACTTAAATTCAATAGTCATAATAAGCAACTTGTGTTTAGGCATGTTTTTATTCTATTTTATAGCTAAACTAGAGGCCTGGTGCACAAAATTCATGCACTGGGGGAGGGGACCCTCAGCCTGGCTTGTTGCCCTCTCATAGCCCGAGACCCCTTGGGGTATATCCAACTGCTGACTTGTGGCTGGACAGCCTTCTGCTTCTGCATGACCTTGAGCTTTAGCAGCTGCTGCATGTGTGTGGGCTGGGCCACCACAGTTTGTCCTGCAAACGCGATCGAGTGGGTGAGTCAAGCATGGAGGCAGGCTCACCCAGAGTTCCCTGTGCTTTCCTGAGACAGAGCTGTTTAGATTGATTGACTGCTACAGAGAACAGCACTTGGATCAGGCCTAAATCAGCAGTCAGTCATGCTTCTCACAGTCCAGGACCTCTGGTGGATGTAAGAGTGTACCAAGTGGCAGGCAGCCAGGGAGGACCTGAATCGGGGCCAGGTGCCATGCTACTGACACTCATCCCAGCTCGCTGCTCCTACTGCTGCCGCTTGGTAGTGCTACCATTGAGTTGGGAGAGGCTGGCTTTCCAGCTGTGAGCCAGGCTTCTGGTTGAGCAGCGCTGCCCCTGTGACAGCGCACTGACCATCAGGGGGCAGCTCCTGCATTGAGCATCTCCTCCCTGGTGGTAAGTGCACATTATAGTGACCAGTTGTTCCAGTCATTCCACCATAATGGTTGCTTAGGCTTTTATTATATAGATGATTAAGGCTTGAAATTACCAATAAACATATACAGTTGGAAATTGCTGAGTTATTCTAAAACCCCAATATCATTGTATTCTTTACAAAACAAAAATTCTGATGGCTTATAAAAAGAACAAAGAAATCCCATGGAATACCCCATGAGTGTGGATAGTGTACATAGTACTATTGATAGAATTTCCACTGTTTTGATTAATAGGCTTTCTTTATATATTTTATCAGTTATATTTCAGGAATGGTAATAAAACTAATATTGTTTTATAAATAGGATAGGATATATATATATATATATCTCCTATCTAATAAAATAGTAATATGCAAATTAACCATCACTCTGCTACATCCATAAGCCACACCCACCAGCCAATGAGGAGTGAGTATGCAAATCAACAAAACCAAGATGGCAGCAGCAATGGAGCAAGCAGGAGAGCGGCTTGGGTTTCTCTGACAATAGAGGAAGCCAAGCTTTACACCACTCTGGCGGGCCCAGGCCTCTACTCAAGCCTACAAAGTTTGAATTATAGAAGATAAATAAATACCAACAAAAATGGTGGCAACCAAGGAGCTGGAGTGAGCAGGAGGTTAGTGTTGCCACTGGCAATGGAGGAAACCAAGCTTCTACAGCCCTTGCCTGTCTTAGCCTCTGCTTAAGGCTACAAAAAGTTTCAATTATAGAAGATAAGTAAATCCCAACAAAAATGGCTGCCACTAGGGAGCAAGCAGGATGCTTGGCTCCACTACAGGTACAAAGTTTCAATTGTAGAAGATAAATAAATTCCAGATATCAGGGCCTCTGCTTGGGTCACCAGTCATCATGGCCAGCCTGCAAACCACCACAGGCCCCTTGCTCAGGACACCCCATTCCCCAAGGGGACCCCCATCCTGATCCAGGACATTCTTCAGGGCAAACCAGCTGGCCTCCACCCATTTATCAAGCCTCTATCCTGTCTAATAAATGATTAATACAGTGGTACCTCGAGATACGAGTGCCCTAACATACGAGATTTTTGAGATACGAACCTTCGAGCGAGAGATTTTTGCTTTGAAATATGAACAACATTTAAGATAGGAGTAATCGCGCAGATTGGCCAGCTGCACACAGCCCACCAGTTTACCGCAACTGGAGCGTCTCATAGTTTCCCACACCTCAAGGTTACGGAACGAATTAAACTCGTATCTTGAGGTACCACTGCATACAGATTGATCATCATTCTAACACCCAAGATGGCTGCCCCCATGTGGTCAAAGATCCTGCCCCCATGTGGACACAAGATGGCCACAACAAGATGGCCAGCAGGGGAGGGCAGTTGGAGACAATCAAGCCTGCAGAGAAGGGCAGTTAGGGAGGACCCAGGCCTGAAATGGAGAGCAATTAGGGGATGGTCAGGCTGGCAGTTAGAAGCAGTTAGGGGAAATCAGGAAGGCAGGCAGGTGAGCAGTTGGGAGCCAGCAGTTGGCCATCTGTGTGTGTGTGTGTGTGTGTGTGTGTGTGTGTGTGTGTGTATACATATATATATACATATATACAACATATATCCATATATACATATAGTATATATGTGTGTGTGTATATGTGTACACACACACACACACACATTAGAGGCACAAATTCAGCATGCAACATTTCAAAGGGCTAGAGTTTAGGTGGCCACCACCTCTTCTGGATAGGAATTTGTCTGTGCTCCTAGACCCTCCAAGGAACTTGGCCTTCATATGCATGAGAAGGCAACATGTTTTTATCATTTGCATTTATGAGCACATACCATATGTTGTTGTTGCCCATCTATTTAGAAATAGGGTTAGAATCATGGCATACAAGTTAGAATGGACTACAAAGATGAATCTGGAAATAATTGTTATCGTTAAATTTAGGACTACATATGAAGATAAGAGCACTTTATTATATCCTTTCAATGTACCTGAAGCACTAGGGGTTCAGTCACATTTACTTGGCAGTACAACAGGGTAGACAGAAAAGGCTCTAAGTTAAAATTTTTCTGAACTACACTTCTTTTTCTTAGAGTGATTTAGAAGAAATACAGAATTCAGTAAGAAGCTTAAGGGTGCATTGTGAAGGGTCAGCGATTCCTTGCACAAAAGGTTAGAGAATAACCACTCACTCATCCCAGCTGAGGGAAAATGAGATCATAGCCAGACCTCCTAAGTTAAAGGGGCATTAGTAGAATCTGAGGTGAAACTAAATGAGTCCATTATAATTTTACATTCTTTCCAAGGTGAGCGATTTATACCTGATACAAAATTTGAAATTTTTGCTTGTATGTGTCAAGATACCACCAGTTGCAAGATATATTGCAAGATATAACCAGTCTTGGGATGTAAGCTTGGGTAACTATAGTAAGCTAAGGATACAATATGCACTCAAGGAATATATGTTCACCACTCTCTGACAAAATTGGTGAAGGTAGTACAAATGTTTCATACTTGGCTGCTGGGCTGTAGAGATTGGCTTTGTCAGTTTTTATGATTTTTGTAACTTGCATTTGGAAATGAGGATGCACAGGAACCAGTGTTTAAAAAAATCAAATAGGTCTTTGATAATGTTTCTATTAGCAGCAATCATGACAGATCATTCTTAAATACCCTTCTTTTGATCCAAACTTCTGAAGTAACCTCAATATGGTTATCAGATGAGATGATATATAGAGATACTGGCAAAAAGATGGAGAGAGATCCAAGTTTTCATCAGGATGAAACTTCTCAAGAAATGCATTAAATCAGGATGCAGGGCCATTAGAGGCCCCTGGATGTTGACATTTAGGAAAAGAAACTCTGAACAAATTAACAATGTGCTTTTTGCTTTATGAGTATGCTATGACGGTCCACAGAAATGAGCTTGCAAATGAGTGCAGACTCTCCTTGTGTCTGTGGTTCCCAGGGACCACACTAGCCCACACTTAGCCTTTAGCAATTCATGAAAACATTTTGCTGAGTCTTCTTGCCAATTTATTTGTTGGTCCTGGATTTTCCCTCATGATCTGCCCACTAGGTGAAATCAGACCCTATGCCTCGGCTCTTTGGCATAACCTGTCTTTTATCTGTAATAGTAGTCCAGTAACCTCAGCTCTCTGATGGGTTCAAAGTTTTGTTTTGTAGATTACATAGCTTTATTTAATACTAAAAGCCTGATGCACAAAATTTGTTCACTGCAGGGGTTGGAGGGGATATCCCTCAGCCTGGCCTGCACCCTCTTACAGTCCGGGAGTTCTCGGAGGGATATCCAACTGACAGCTTAGGCCCAATCCTGCAGTTGGAAATCCGTAATGCTGCCTTGGAGGTGGGAGAGGCTCCCACCACTGCCATTTTGCTTGCCAGCCATGAGGCTGCCTTGTGGTTGAGCGGTGCTCCCCCTGTGGGATTGCACTGACCACCAGGGAGAAGCTCCTGCATTGAGTGGGAAGGGGCTGAAACAGGCTCTCCAACAACACCTGAGGAGTCCCAGGTTGTGAGAGTGTGCAGGTCAGGTTGAGAGGCTTCACAGGTGTATGATTGGAACAGGGATTGGTCAACTGGGAAGGACTACGGGAAGGCTCCAGGGTGTGTCCAGCCCATCTCACTCAGTCCCAATTGGCCAGACCTCAGCATCAAGCTAACCTACTAGTTGAAATGTATGCTCCCTGGTGGTCTGGGCATGTCATAGCAATTGGCATTTGTCTGCCCTCTGGTGAGCATTACATGTCATAGTGACTGGTTGACTGTCTGCCTCCTGGTGGCCAGTGCATGTCATAGCAATGGTTTGACTGCTCCCTAATGGTCAGTGCATGTCATAACGAGTGTTTGAGCAGACTTTGCATATCATTAGCATATTATGCTTTGATTGATTGAACAGATGACTGGACAACCAGACACTTAGCATATTAGGTTTTTATTATATAGGATTGTTTCAGTCAAGTGATCTTTTTTTTTTCTACATTCTAATCTTAAGCTGGAAGTTCTTTCATGTGATCTTCCACATTAAAATAATTATCCTAGCTAATAAAAGAGTAATATGCAAATTGACCATACCTCCACTATACCCACAAGCCATGCCTGCCAACCACACCCACTAGCCAATCAGAGTGAGTATTCAAATTAACCCAACCAAAATATCTATGGCCACAGAGAGAGCAAGAGGGAGCCTTGGGTTGTCCCTGGCGATGGAGGAAGCCAAGCTTTCCCCACACCCTGGCTGGTCAGGCCTCTGCCTAAGGCAACAAAGTTTCAATGGCTGTGTAAGCAGAAGGCTTGGCTTAGTTCCAGGCTACAAAGTTTCAATTGTAGAAGATAGATAAATCCCAGATACCAGGGCCTCCACTTGGGTCGCCAAGGGATGTGGCCAGGCTGCAAACCACCACAGGCCCCTAACCAAGGCCACCCCACACCCCAAGGGAACACCCACCATGATCTGTAACACCCTTCAGGGCAAACCAGCTGGCCCCCACCCATGCACCAGGCCTCTATCCTATCTAATAAAAGAGTAGTATGCAGATTGTCCAGCACACCAACACACAAGATGGCTGCCCCCTGTGGTCAAAGTATCCTGCCCCCATGTGGACACAAGATGGCCACCACAAGATGGCCACTAAGGGAGTGCAGTTGGCAGGAACCAGGCCTGCAAGGGAGGGCAGTTGTGGGTAATCAGGGCAGTTGGCAGGAACCAGGCCTGCAAGGGAGGGCAGTTGGGGGTGATCCAGCCTACAGGGGTGGGAAGTTAAGAGTGACTAGGCCAGCAGAGGAGAGGAGTTGGGGGTGACTGGGCCTGCAGGGGAGATCAATTAGGGGCAAACAGGCTGACAGGGGAGCAGTTAGGCATCAATCAGGCTGGCAGGCAGAAGTGGTTAGGGGCAATCAGGAAGGCAGGCAGGTGAACAGTTGGGAGCCAGCAGTCCTGGATTGTGAGAGGGATGTCCGACTGCCCGTTTTGGCCCGATCCATGTGAGGAGAGGGAGCAAGCCAGGCTGAAGAATCCTCCTGCCTCCTCGTGCATGAATTTTATGCATTGGGCCTCTAGTATAATATAAGACCAAAAGTTAATATTATTCAAACATGAATCAAACAGACAATTTTGACCATTTTGTTCCTTAAGCTTTGCTATTGTGTTTTGTTGTTAAAGAGAATCACTGAGTTTTTCTCTGTATCTCAGAGAGTCCCTATATCTGATTAGAATATAAAACAGGTTACTTATTTTACTGATATTTGGAACTATTATAATTTCTTTTTCAAATGGAAGATTGTTGAGATAACTGACATAATCATAATGTATGTAGAGAATCTCTAATAGATTCATTTAAACTCATTTCTCATTAAGTAACTATTAAAACTAAAGTTGCTTTTAGTGAAAAAATCCATTCTTGGAAGCAAGACTATGGTTGGAAATAATATATGCATATGTATAGCTGATATTTTTGGACCATTTCAGTATTTTATTCAAAGGTTAAATTTTCATTGGAAGAACCATTTTGGAATTTGTAGCAGGAGTGACATGACCCTGTTTGCATTTTGAAAAGGAACTTTGGCATCCATGAGTACTAGTGTATAGAGTTAAAGCGGTAGGGTGGCCAGTTTAAAGGCTATAGAAGTGCCCAGAGGAAGACAAATATATACAGAGTTAGAGATGGGGGCAGGAGGAGTGAACAAATTTGAGAGACAGTAGTGAAGGAAAATATTAAACGGACTAGGTAACCAAATTTGCTAATGAGAGTGAAGAAGATGGTGTCAGACACCCAAGTTTGTGTCGTGATCTATCCAGGACATGAAGAGATGATTTCTGCTTAAGTATGCTGACTTTGAGAGAGATGCCAACAGGCAATGGGATGAAAGAATCTGCATTGAAGAGAGCAGTACCGAGGGAAGAGGATGGAGTAAGAAATCCTTGTCCTCTTCTCAACACTGTTATATTTCCAGTTTATATTGCTAGAGTATCTATTTTTTGTCTTTTGTACAGTGACTTGCTAGAAATATAGTAATTTTTAGGTATGATGCTTAATGCTGGCACACAATGGGAATGGATAAAGGTGAATCCTATCTTCTTGAGGTTTATTATAAACCCCTTGAATTAAAATACTTAAGATCATACCTAATTTGTCATTTTATAGAACATTGCTCTTAGAAAAGCTAATTGTTTAGCCTTCACAAAAAAATGTTTAATGATCAAATGAAGGTGGGGAATGCTGCTGCTTACCTAACTCTTGGAAATTCATATCTTATCTAATAAAAGAGTAATATGAAGATTGACCATTACTCCAACACACAAGATAGCTGCCCCCAAGTGGTCAAAAATGACTGCCCCCATGTAGACACAAGATGGCCACCACAAGATGGCCATCAGGGGAGGGCAGTTGGCATGGACCAGGCCTGCAAGAGAGGGCAGTTGTAGGTGATCAGGCCAGCAGAGGGGGGCAGTTAGCAGTGACTAGGCTGCCAGAGGAGGGAATTTGGGGGCGACTGGGCCTGCAGGGAAAGGCAGTTGCGGGGGAGACCCAGGCCTGCAGGAGAGAGCAGTTGAGAGGGACCAGGCCTGCAGGGGAGGGTAATTGGGGGGACCAGGCCTGCAGGGGAGGGTCGTTGGGGGGGGACCAGGCCTACAGGGGAGGGCAGTTAGGGGTGACCAATCCTGGAAGGGAGAGCAATTAGTGGCAATCAGGCTGGCTGGGGGGCAGTTCGGATTCAATCAGGCTAGCAGGGGAGTGATTAGGGGATGATCAGGCTGGCAGGCAGAAATAGTTAGCAGAAATCATGAAGGCAAGCAGTGAGCAATTGGGAGCCAGCAGTCCTGAATTGTGAGAGGGATGTCCAACTGCCCATTTAGGCCCAGCCTTCGAGGCAATTGGACATCCCTCGAGCAGTCCCAGATTAGAGAGGGTGCCTGCTGGGCTGAGGAACACACACCTCTGTGCACGAATTTCATGCACTGGTGTCTAGTTATTTATAAGTAATTTAAAACACTACTAAGAAGTATGTCTAAGCAGGATTTTTGAACATGGGTGATTTAAAAAATATATAGCATATTATATTAATATATTAATTAGGTATAATACCAGTTTGGATACAAAGATCTCTAGGATTATGTCATATGTGTTATTTCATTTTGAACTTTAGATCTTTGTCAATCTCTATCAAATTGAAATGCTTCATTTATATAGCTTTTCTTTTTGCAGAAAGCAAAAGCTCATCATTCTGATGGTGTTCTTGATGGACTATTATTTCTGTAATTAGTGACTGTGTCCTATTAGAACTACTGAGACAAAAAGTCTTATGATACCACTAAATAGTTAGAATAATATTTTAACAACATTCTCTCATCCATATCAATTTCAAATGTGAAAATAATTTTAATAATTTTTCAGCTTTATGAATAAAAAAGGAATAAAATGATGTACTGGTACTCCTCTTAATTCTTTTTTGAAAACCAGCCAATATGTTTGGCCTTTTCAGGATAATTATCAAGCATCTTTATTCTACTACTAGGGTCCTAGTGCATGAAATTGGTGCACTGGGGAGGGGTCCCTCAGCCCAGCCTGCCCCCTCTTACATACTGGGAGCCCTCAGAGGATTTTTTTATTGATGGCTTAGGCCCACTCCCAGTGTTGAGCGGGACTAAACCGTAGTCTGGCCTCCCTTTGAGGGGGGCGACTGGGAAGATCAGGGAAGGCACCAGCCCCATCACCCTGCTGCTGCAGCCACTGCCAGTCACCACAGCCACCAAGGTATTTTCATCAACATGAAAAAATTTCTCTTCACCATGAAAAAATGACAACTTACTTTAGGCATTTTCAAGATGTGTTTTTCATAGGATATGACATTTCTTTCTTTCTTTCTTTCTTTCTTTTTTTTTATATTCACCTGAGGATATGTTTCCATTGATTTTTTTTCCCTTCCCTCTGGTTATAGGCTTGGCCCCTGCCCTAAGATTGCTTTAGGCTTGAGCAGGGGGCCCCCCCGCTTCTGATCACCAGGATGGCCCCTGCCCCCCATCTCCGAAAGCCAGCTCGGAGTGCCTTGGGTACCAAGGATGTTCCCAGGACCGAGGTATGGATGCAAATTAACCATCATCTTTGTTGGTTTAATTTCCATACTCACTCTGATTGGCTGTGGGCATAGCAGAGGTATGGTCAATTCACATGTCTGTCTATTATTAGGTAAGATTCTACCTAGAATGTGTTTTGGAGAATTACCCATGTGAGAGAGTTATCATTGTACATAATAAACCTGTAATTTGTAGTGTCTGCATTTGCTTTTTCATTTGGTCATTTAATATCGGTCACCACTTTTTTGGTCTGCACATGTGTGTATGAGATAGTATATAAGAATTAAGTCTTTACCAATATTCAATAAAATGGCCTTTGCTGTTCTTTGTTGCTAGCTGTGTAAGATCCTATTTCAAGTTTATGCTAGGATTCCCAAAATGAATTTTAGATATATTGCAGAGCAAATATTAAATACTAGTTATTTATTGCTGCATTAAAAAATTAGCCCAAACTAAGTGCCTTAACAGAGAACCTTTACTCTCACAGTCTGTGAGTATAGTTCAGCTGATTCCTCTGGCCCAATGTCTCTCAAGAGATTCCAGTGAATCTGTTGGCCACGATCATGTCACAGTTTACCAGAGAAAAATAATCCACTACCCACTTCACCAACAGGACTATTGGTAGACCTCAGAAAATCTTCCTCCAAACTTACTAATTTGACTAGATGCAAGCTTCCAGTTTTTACTGGCTACTGGTGAGAGTTCTCAATTGCTCCGGAGTGGTATTAGTTGCTCCTCACAGGGCTGATTTCAACAGAACTGTTTGTTTTCACTGAGAGACAGGTTTCAGAGAGTTAATAAAACTGAGCTGTCAAGACTGAAGCCACAGTCTTTTTATAACCTATTCTCAGAAGTGCAATCCCATTACTTCTGTTATATTTCATTCATTAAAAGCAATTCTCTAAATCCAGCTCAAGGGGAAGGAATTACACAATCAGGAGATAGCAATCATTGGAGACCATCTTAGAAGCTGCCTACCATACATATATTTCTTCTATATTTGGTGAAAAGACAATTATGTTTCAATTCAAAATTGTTAACAAGAGAGAACACGTTTTCTCCCACATTTCCTCTACCTAATATTTGTTTTTAGAACTCCAAGTTAAGAGGTTAAATTCAAGAGAAAAGGAGAATAAATGTACCTCTAAGTTCCATAAAGTGACATAATTAGATTTTAAAGAGATGTGCAAATTCAATAATAAGTAACCACCATTTGAAAAATAGTATACTCAATCTCACATGGAATACAAAATGAATAAGAAACAGCTCTTGATCCTAAATATGGGTTTGACTTCAGGCTCACCTGCTTACTGGTAGGGTGACGGGAGCACGATATGGGTTCCCATCAAGGGTATGAACATTATCTTATGAGGACAAAACAAAGTAAAGTTTTGGAAGTACAAATCTCAGGCTCCTGTAGTATACCATTTGACTAGTCATATTTTTAAAAAATATATTTTATTGATATTTTACAGAGAGGAAGGGAGTGAGATAGAAAATCAGAAACATCGATGAGAGAATCTATCAGCTGCCTCCTGCACAACCCACAGTGGAGATGTGCCCGCAAGCAAGGTACATGCCCCCAAACGGAATCGAACTTGGGATCTTTCAGTCCACAAGCCAATGCTCTATCCACTGAGCCAAACCAGTCTCAGCGACTAGTCATATTTTTTATTCCAGTAGTTTTAAAGTCACAGGTCTTAAATTTGTCTAATTCATTTTGAGTTGATTTTTGTATCGAGTATGAAATAAGATCCTGTTTCATTTTCCTGCATATAATTAGATTAATATTTAATTTTTGCAGCACTATTTGTTGAAGAAAATATTCTTATCCCATTGTATATTTTTGGTACTCTTGTCAAATAAGTTGATCATAGATGGGTGTATTTATTTCTGGCTCTCCATTTTCTTCCAATGATCTCGGTGTCTATTGTTATGCTAAAAAACATACTATTTTGCATACTGTGGTTTTGTAATATATAATTTGAAATCAGAAGGTTTGATGCCTCTACCTTTTATTTACTTTTAAAAAATATTTATTTATTTATTTATTTTCTCAAGATTTCTTTGGCTACTTAGGGATTTTTGTAGTTTAATGTGAATTTTTGGATTTTTTTTCTATTTCTGAAAAGAATGCCATTAGGATTTGTATGGAGATTACATTGACTGTGTAGATCACTTTGAGTAGAATGGGTACTTTCACAATATTAATTATTGTAATCTATGGACATTGTACATATTTCCTTATGTGTTTTCTTGAAATTCCCTTTATCATTTTTTGTATCATTTTCAGTGTACAAGTCTTTCACATTTTTAATTGAGCTTATTTGTAGTTATATTCTTTATGTAGCTAATGTAAGTGGGGTTGCTTTCTTATTTATTTTTTTGAGTAGTTTGGGTTTGTGTATAGAAAAATCTTTCTGTGTTGATTTTGTATCCTGTGATTTTACTGAAATGTTTTAGTTCTAAGAATTTTGTTTTGTTTAGTCTTTAGGTGTTTCTACATTATGATAATATCATTTGTAAACAGATATCATTTTATTCACTTTTAAGTATGAAAGCATTTTTTTAGAAAACTTAAATTTTCTTTTTAAAAAAGCTTTAGAGTAAAAATATTTTTTTAGAAAACAGTAAGCAAAATTAGCTAACAATACAATATTATGCAAATTGACACAGTGGTTCTGAGTATTATTATCATGAATATTTGATTTTCAATATCTTGAATACGAAGTACTGCAATATATGTTTGTATGTAGCTGTTATGTTCTCCTAATAGCACTGAGATTCCTGGTTACTGGAGATATGTTAGTGATCATGAAACATGGTCATTTTTGTTATGTAACTTATGGCTTTATGATAGATAAAGCAATTCCTTATAGCATATACAAGTAGTATATATTTTCAGTTTTGTTAAGTACTACAAATGAAAAAATCTGAGAGGAAATATAACTGCTGGGCTTAACATAGAAAGGATGTAGGGATTATTTTTCACAATTAATAGATATTTTGTGTTAGATCTGAAGAATGAGTAGAACACAGAGAGACAAAAAATAAGGGGAGGAATTTCAGGGAGAAGAAATAGTAATGTATATAACCAAAGAGGTTAAATCAGTAGATTCATGAGAATTGTTTTATTGCTTGAAGCTTCAAAAAAGTTAGAGCTTTAGAATAAAGAGGCAAGAACATAAAACAAGGATGTGAGAGAGTGGAGAGGAGAGGTGGGAAGGGGAGAGGAAAAAAGAGGTAAACTAGAATTCTGGAATTGTTTGCATTCTTTCAACTATAAGAGTGAGAGTAGCCAGGAATGCCCCCCAAAATCTGATGTGTAGGTAAAGAGCTTTGTCAAAACTATATTGCACTGATTCTAATGTTAAGGACATTCCCAATATAATTCCCCACCTTATGGAGAGATTTTATTGTGAGAAAAAATACACAAAGAGAAGAAGTAAATAACAATTAGAAGTAGGGCCATGTAGACTCAGTTACTTCCAATCTTATAGAGAAGTCTGAAGAGGAATGTGTAGGAAGAAAAGCCATAGCAAAGAATGACTTCTGGAAAGGGAGGATTATTCCTAATACATAAAAGAATAATCTTGAACTTGTTCTCACACTTACTGTGTTCAAACCAGTAAATGTGATATGATATAGTTGCCAAGCCATGCTGTTTCTAATGTTGCTGCTTGAAAATAAAGATAATAAATAAGAATTATTTCCAAAAAAGTTTATTCTTGCCTCATATGTGGATTCAGTGTAATTTAGGGGCTCAGTGGGTTGGGTACCCTGAGGAAAAGAGTTGATTAACAGAAGGTGACAAATTCAGGGTAGATTTAGAAGGTACACTTGACAAGACTGAATGAAAAAATACTCTGTGATTTTTAATTATGTAAATCAAGATATTGTAAGTTTATTTAGGCCAAGGCACAGCAAACAGTTCTTTGCTGACATGTGATGTCTTTGGTGGGCAGAGGCTCTACCATCTGCAGTACAATACTTTCTTGGTTGATATGGTAATGGAAGAGACAATTAGAAGGTTTCATCTGATTTTATTTGCTTATGCCTGCATTTGATTCTCATCTTGTTTGCGTGTAATCCTTTGGTCAAAATCATTTTCATGAACCTACACAACAGCAAGTGGGAATGTGGGAGAAAGGATTGAATTCTACTATCCTGTATAATAAAAGCCTAGTATGCTAAAGTGTCTGGTTGTCCAGTGACTGGCTGACTATTCAACCAATCACAGTGTAATATGCTAATGATAAGCTAAGGCTGCTCAGCTAGTCACTATGATGTGCACTGACCACCAGGGAGCAGTGCACATTGGTAGGTTAGCTTGCTGCTGGTGTATGGCTGATCAGGACTGAGTGAAATGGGACAGACATGCCCTGGAGCCCTCCTGTGGTCCCTCCCCGGACCCAATTTTGCACTGGCGGGGTCCCTCAGCCTGGCCTGTACCCTCTTGCAATTCGGGATCCCTCAGGGGGATGTCGGGAAGCTGGTTTCAGCCCTATCCCATAGATGACTCTCTTGGGGAGGGCGCCAGATGCAGGACTCAAGGCTAGTGAGCACTGCTGAGATGGTGTGAGTCTCTC
Source organism: Lasiurus cinereus (assembly GCA_011751065.1). NCBI lineage: Eukaryota > Metazoa > Chordata > Mammalia > Chiroptera > Vespertilionidae > Lasiurus > Lasiurus cinereus. Next base: position 62,842,471 of record JAAGEH010000018.1, read on the forward strand.
CCCATCAGGACTAATTAGGTGAGAGCCCATGGCAAGCACAGGGGAGCCAGGGTGATTGGGAGTGGCAGGTAGGAGCTGTAGGTGGCCTTGCACTGTGGGTTTCTGCCCCAGCCCTGCAGGCCACCCCAAGAGACCCCCCCCCACCTGTGCACGGATTCATGCAATGAGCCTCTAGTGGTGACATAATTCTTTTTTTTGTCATATGTCTTTTTAAATTCCAAGCTTACTTTTAGTTCATCTTGCCATATTTTTTTTGTTTTTATGCATATCTTTTAAAATTTTCTGATAATATATAATTTAAAGTAACCGATTCCAAAAGTGACATAAATTAATAAAGCTCAAGCCTAAGTTAAAAAATGAACCATTATCATCCAACAAAATCTTAACAAGTATTTCTGATACATTAAAAACTTAGAATGTTTGAGAAATGGTAAAATGTTATCTTAACAGAAAGTGTTCTTCTTTTTGAAATATTAGAAATATTAATAGTGTATACTTTTAAGGTGTTTTAAAATTATGGGAAGTATAGAGCTTAGTTCCTTTTCTAGGCATTCTAAAATAATAGAAGACTTGTAAAAATAATAATCTAGGCCTTTAAAACAATAAGAAATCTACATGTAGTTTAAATATTTGTCTTGAATTATTTTTCAGAAACCAAGCAAATTAGTGATTTATACGTTTATATTAAGGAATATAAATAATAGAAAAATAATCATATGCCTAGAATTATAAAACCAATAAATATTAAGTGTAAAATAACTTTTGTTGGGGTTAATATTTTTACTTTAATATTATGAATAATTATAATGAGGGATACTGAAGATAATATACTATATATTTTCTCAATAGTATTAGAAAGATTTAAAATTTGCAAGTGATGATACAAACATCACTAATAGCTCATGGGGCTCACTGGATTGCTTGTTTACAGAGTTTAAATAATTTTTCTATATATTAGACATATATCAAAGTCAGATATGCAAGCAAGTTTGTTAGCTCCAGTAGCTCAAGCAATAGATGACAGTTGGCATGGGGGGAAGAAGTGAAAGGCAGCAATAACAAGAAGTAGTCATGGGACTGGAACTCAAATTCAGATTCTACATGATACATAATTGCTGCCTGAGTAACCAAGACAGAACAGGAAATTACTACACAAAAAATTCCTTCAGTGCCTGCAGTTGTGGGATAATTCATAATGTTACTCAGAATGTTTCATGGTGTATGCTTTTGCTTAATGGGTGAATGCATTTTCATTACTCAGTCAGGAACTAAACTTTCTTTTTCCATGTGTGCACTCAAATAGCATTTTTAAAAAGCATGTCAATGATTGAAACTAAGAGACAGAGCATAGTATGCAGAAAGATAGAAATGTACAGGCCACATAAATAGAAAAACATTCATTAGTATTGACCAAACCCACTGGTGGAAATTATAATAGTAAATTGGAGAGAATCAAAGCCCTATACACAATACAATTTAAAAATATTTTCTGTTTAATATGACCTTTGATACAAAAGTTTATGGCCATAAAATTAATAATGTTCATGACTCGGAAAATTGGTATTCCATGACAGACATGATTGGAATGTTCTGATTGATCAGAAAAATGATCAATAGAACCAAACTCAAACACTCTTAAGAAGAACACAGAGAAAGGGAGAGGAGAGAATGGGAGAGGGAGAGAAAAACAGGGACAGAAGCAGACCTCCCCCAATCCCCCAACACACACACACATACAGATGCAATGACAAAAGAAAACCAGTTACTAGTAGACATTTCTGGTTAAAGATTTCACCTGTAATTTCTTATTTGAAGAAAATTTTGTTATTATTAGTAAAGTAAACAAGCAATATCCCTTACATATCACTAACTTAAGTAGTTTACCTCCATCAAGTAATTCTACATACTAGCTATTTTAGCTGATATAAGAAATTATTTTTTAAAGGCCATTGAGCATTGATATGTTCTTTTTATAATGATGATAAAAACACATCCCCGGACTCTATGGAAATAGTAACTTTGTAGCAGAGGTATCCTTCAAAATGTACTATAACACATGCATGTAATGTGCCATGTAGATAGATTGCATGTGCATAATATGCATGCATGTACTAAACAAATACATACTTTGAGTACACATATTTCTATGTAAGAGTACAAGCAGAATTCAAAGTCAGCAAACTCATTAGTCAGCAGAGCCAAATATCAATAGTATGATGACTGAAATTTCTTTTGAGAGCCAAAAACCAACTTCTGTGCATGGGCCACGAAGTTTCAATCGCACTGTAAGTGCGCGCCCGCATGTGATATTTTGTGGAAGAGCCACACTCAAGGGGCCAAAGAGCCACGTGTGGCTCGCAAGCTGCAGTTTTATGACCACTGATGTAGAGTGTGCATGTGCATTTATACAGGTTTTTGCACTCAATTGTTGTGAGAGCAACTGACACAAATGAGAGGGAATTTATAGTATATTGGACTAAAAGTGATTTTTAACATAAGTACAGAAAGAAGAAACAATTGCAGACTGAGTAAACAGTATGAAGGACTGCAGTGAAAAAGGGCAGTGAGAGGGTAACATGACTTGGATTCAAAGAGGTATGCACCAGATCCCTGTTCACCTTCCTCAGAACACAATGGGAGGGGCCTGGTGCATTGATGGATTGGTTGGAGGTAGAGTGCAACATGCCTGGCACATCGTGTTTGCAGTCTCAGACTCAGAGGAAAATAATTTCCATGCAGGGATGATCACTAAATCCTACTTTTTGTGGGAGCCCCTTTCCAGGTCCCACGTGATTCAGGGTTCCCGGTTCAAGGTTCGGGTTCTGGAGGAGGCCGCACGCAAATGAAGAGAGAGACTAAAAAATATTAATTGGCGATATTGGGGGGCCAGGCCAGAGCCTTCCTCTAGTGGAAAGGACTACCACTTGCTCTGGCCTTTTTCTCCCTTTTATTAAGGCTTTGGGACACACCCATAGCCTTTAGGCAGGAAATTACAATAACAGAAATTAACATGAAATAAACTGGTAGAGGCTGCTACAGCTAACAATGTTTCAATTAAGCAGTGAGTGATTAGCTCTGACCTTTCAGAGCAATTAAGGTTGACCAGCCTTCTGGCCTCCTGTTTACATCCATTTAGTAAGAACAATGTTTGGTTTCTGGCATCTCCTCCGTTTTCTTTTCTCTAAAAAATCTTGCATCTGCAGACTAGAAATAAATATTAAGAACAAAAAATAAGACAAGCAACAATGGCTATGCTAAGAGGTAAATGAATAAGTCTATAGTAAGTTTCTTTCTGAGCCAACAGTCCTTTGAGTCCCAGTTTCAATGTCCAACAGTTTTTTGAGTGTACATGTCAGCAATGATATTTCAGTTCTGGATGGTGGACAAATGGTGGCAATGCAGGTCCGACCCTCTCTGATTTGGTCCTGGGCAACCTGCATCGATGCACAGCTGCTGACTGTTAGGATGGCAAGGTGTCGTCAGCATCTTCCATCTCTGGACCGTTTCTCCTTTTATCTTCAAAGCTAGAGCATTCTCTGTTGTAGGAATTCACATGGTCTTAGAGTTGTTTTTCTGAAAATATACAAACATTCTCGACCAAAACTTAGTAAAGGAATTTTTTCTATAAATTTGACTTTGGATCTTTTTTATTTTTTGCCCAAATGATTTTCCTTTGTCTTATTTCAATACAATGTATGTTTTTCATGGGTGTTTTGCTGTTAAGTAAAAAAAAAAAATTCTAGATGTAATTTGCTTACAGGATACTTTTCCTTAAATAATACTTTTGCTTACATATTTTTACTCCCTTATCCCCCCTTTTTTATTTAATTATTAGAAGGCTTTTGGAAAATTATTTATAATGCACTGTTGATGACTGTAATATTTAAATTTTTTTTGCACATAAACATGACTGCTTTATGTTTATTGCATGTTAAGCAATTTTACCATGCAATGAACTACCAATAGAAATTTTAGTTAATACTTTAGGAACAACTTCTTTCCAGTACAATTAAATTTTCTTGAATATTTACTTATTTCAAGTAGCCAATTTAAATTGATTTGAAAACTTGACTACTATTTTATTGTCAAATTTAATATTTTAACAACAATCTTAGTTTTACCCTGTAAATATTAGTGGAAAAGATTATTTGCATTCTTGAGTAGGCCCTGAACATTCCTGGTGTTAGGCTGGATTTAGAATATAGGGCAGCTGTTGGCCAAGTCTCTTCTCTGTTGCTGGGTCATGATCTGAGCTGCACCAAATCTTTGTCTGTCACCTGTGTCCTAAACTGAGCTGGACCAAATCTCTGTCTGTCACCTGGGTCCTGATCGGAGCTGGGCATGGGAAGCGAAGCAGCCATGGGGCAGGAGACCTCCCTCAGAAGGGACAAAGGTTCAAGCCCCTGCAATGTTGGGGGGAGTGAGAGTCTGTGCCTCACCTCTATTGATCTCCAAGTTTTCTCCTGATGGCCCCTCTCCGACTGTGCCTGTCTTAGGTTGTTCCTCCCATGAGGAATCTTACCCGTCTCTGGCTAACCAGCCATCCTCCGGGGCCAAGCAGGGGTTATGTGAGGTTCAGTTCCATCTCCTTGGTAGCCTATACCCTCATGGCCTCCACGCCCGGTACCTGCCTTGGGATCCCCTCGCCTTCTGGCGGGATCCTGGCACTGATCATATCTTGGGGAACCCAGGTTTCTTCTTCAGGAAGCACCCAGCTCACACCACTGGGTGAGAGACAGATTCATGGTACCAGCCAACACAAGGCTTCAACCTCAGCATGAACAGAAAGCTCATTTTGCTTCCCGAAATAATAACTAGCACCTAATTTGGCCAAGATTTGCATTTCCCTGCGAGTTCTTCTATAATTTTTAAATGAAACCTTAACTAATCTCATTGCAGGAGAGCAGAGAGCCCTGCCCTCTCCTGCCACCTTTGAAATTCTCCACACCAGATGCTGTTTCAACAGTGGAGTTTCACTTATTACAGATTTCAGTTTCCAAGTGCAAATGAAGATTTTAATTTGAACAAGAAACCACATTATTTAAGCATGCAAACCAAAAGTCTATAATAAAGTTTACTTTTATGTTTATAACGTAATTCTACCCCATTAGCCTGGCTGCAAAAGATGTTCCCACCCTACTTACAGATAGCGACTCTGTAGTTAATCTGTGGGCTTTGCGTACTTTGAATTCCCCTCACCTTTTCCTAGGTGAATCTTTCCTGACCATTTTCCTTGGTAAATTTTCCTTTCTTCGCTTTTAGGCGAATAGTACCTTCTCCTCCAGAAGTCCCGCGGTCAGGCGCCAGATGTGGGCAATTCTTTCCGCATCCCTTGTTGGGCGCCAGATGTGGGAGCCCCTTTCCAGGTCCCTTGTGGTTCAGGGTTCCTGTTTCAGGGTTCGGGTTCTGGAGGAGGCTGCATGCAAATGAAGAGAGAGACTAAAAAATATTAATTTGGCGATATTGGTGGGCCAAGTGGGAGCCTTCCTCTAGTGGAAAGGAATACCACTTGCTCTGGCCTTTTTCTCCCTTTTATTAAGGCTTTGGGACACACCCATAGCCTTTAGGCAGGAAATTACAATAACAGAAATTAACATGAAACAAACAGGTAGAGGCTGCTTCAGCTAACAATGTTTCAACTGAACAGTGAGTGATTAGCTCTGACCTTTCAGAGCAATTAAGGTTGACTAGCCTTTTGGTCTCCTGTTCACATCTATTAGTGAGACAATGTTTGGTTTCTGGCACCTACTGAGAAGTCAAAGGGCATGAGAAATAAGAAGAGACCATTCCACTTTTCAATCAGGACGTACCTGGAAATTCTAGTGAAGTGATAGATAATTGTGATAAGTTGAGAAAATTAACTTCATCAGGGGGTTAGGGAATGGAAATAGAAACTTTTACAAAAGGATGACTGTCACCTAAGAAACTCACATGTTTAAAAAAGTAAGTTGAGGAATTTTCTTTAGCTGTCTTTACCTACTCGTAAAGGGTACATTGCTGCTCAAATATACTACAGTTCTGCTAAGTCAGTTTTACCTCTAATGGATACCTTAATAAGTTGAAGAAATTCAGGCACATTCTACATTGAAAAGTACTCCATTGATTTGACATTGGCTGTGTTGCTTAAGATAGAATATCGTTATTTTCAGCAATTCAAAGTTGCCCTTTCTGGTTAGGTAATTATTTATAAAATTTAGTGACTTAAAATTTATTTTTAAAGTCTTATTTTAAATGGCTATATCAGGAAATTAATTTAACAGCAGAACATGCCATTAATTAGCTCTAAATTCTCCTCCTTTCTGTTTTTGATGTTGCCCAAAAAATCTCTTAGTTTACTCAAAATCTTCAGAAATTCAGAATGTATACAATTATAAGATGAGCTGTTTTGATTTAAGTAGGCTGGGATGCTTGCATCCAACCAAAAATCCCTCTCCTAACTACTTCAGTGACACACACTTCAGGAATCACAAAGGAGCTCTAGATCTCCCCAAAGTGAAGCCTGAAAGTTACCAATAATGGATTAGCCACATAACACTGAATTATTTATTAAATATTGATTTTCCTTCTTGGAAATATTTTAGAGGCAAATTCACATTGAGTAGTTATTAAACATTTTACCATTTTTTTCTCATAAATAAAAATAAAAATAAGCTTTTACTTTAGCTATTGGAATGAAAAATACAGTAAGGCACTCAGTTTGTTTTTAATAAGATATTTTTAAATATATTTTTTTACAGAGAGGAAGGAAGAGAGTTAGAAACATCAATCACCTGCCTCCTGCACATGTCCCACTGGGATGTGCCCACAACCAAGGTATGTGCCTTTGACCGGAATGGAACCCAGGACCTTTCAGTCCTCAGGCTTACACTCTATCTACTAAGCCAATTCAGTTCTGGCTAATAAGATATCCTTAATATATGTTTTCTAGGTAACATAATCATCATTGAAATATAATATACAGTCGTGTGAATGTAGTCTCATATGTGAGACAACCTGAATATTCTCAAAAGATGTTTAAATTTTTCCTCTCACTTACTCTCTGTTGCAGGAGTCTACTTGGTCTTGGAGTTGTTTTCTGAAAGTATATAAACATATTCTTGACTAAGAGTTAATAAAGGAATCTTTTCTATAAAATTGACTTGGGGTCGTTTTTACTTTTGCCTTTCCACTTTTCCTTTGGCTTATTTTGACATCATGTGTGTTTTTCATGGGTGTCTTGCTTTTAATATTACAAATGGAAATTAATTTTCTAAAGTAGAAATTTTCTAGATGTAATTTACTTACCAGATATTTTTCCTTACATGATATTATCCTACTCTCCCCCGCCCCCACTTTTTTTGATTAATGGAGAATTTGGTAAAATTTTTAATGCAATATTGATAACTTTAAATTTTAATTTTGTGTGCACAAATATGCCTGTTTTATGTTCATTACATATTAAGCAATTTTACCATGAGATGGGCTATCAATAGAAATTTTAATTAATACTTTAGAAACAGCTTTTTGTCCAGTGTACTTAAATTTTCTTGGATGTTTGCTTATTTCAGTTCACCAATTTAAATTAATCTGAAAGTTTGATAACTCTTTTAAATCAAATTTAATACTCTACCAACAATCCTGCAACAGAGAGGAACTGACAGGTCTGCACCAACCACGAAGGCAAGAGGAGAAACAGTTCAGAGAAAGAAGCTGACGACGCCTTGCCATGCGAGCAGTTAGCAGCTGAGCATCGCTACAGGATGCCTAGGACCAAACCAGAGAGGGTCGGACCAGCATTGCCACCATTTGTTCACTATCCAGATACCATTGATGACATGTAAACATAAGGAACTGTTTGACATTGAAAGTGGGACTCAAACATTTTTTCTTTTGCTCTTGTGTGTTTATTTCTAGCCTACAGAGGCAAGATGTTTTTAAAGACAAGAATCAGGGGGGTGTGGGGGGGAAGCAGATGCAGAGGCAAAGAAGCAATGAACAGACTGTCCTGCTACAGTGGGAAGGCTGGGCAGGTTGTGTGGGAGGGATCTGCAAGAGATCAACCGAAGGACTTGTATGCATGTGTATGTAGGCATAGCCAGTGGATACAGGGCAATGGGGGTGGGGGTGGGGGTAGAGATGAATAAGGGCATGTACTGGGGGTTGGGGAGGGCAATAGGGAAAAAGTAAGTAAGTAAGTAAATAAATAAATAAAATTTTCATCTCATCATGAGAAAAGATAGTTTTATTTCTGCTTCATAGAGTGCATTAAAGCCTGTAATTGAAATAATACTAAATTTAATTGTATTAATTACTTCTGTTTTTAACATTTTATATCACTTCAGATTTTTCTAAATAAAATATTTAACTTATTTTTCAAATATTTTAATACACATTATTTATAATTTTAACATGAATTAGTTTTTATATAACATACATTAATGAATTGATGCTTATTGAAGCAATGCTAAATTTTTCAATTGTTTAAAAGAGCTATACCCCTGATAAGTACCGAAAATGATCAAATGCAATGTCTTCTGTGTTTATAAATTTAGTTTTTAATGGGAGCTAGTTCATGTACTTATATTTTGGACTCTTGACTTATGAAAGTAATGCTTTATTCTAAGTATTTAGTAAGAAGTTAGAGGATCTTTTTTTTTCCTTGATAGTCTTAAGATTATTTAAGATTTAGGACTTCAGTAAAACGAATAGAAACAGAACTCATTTCCACTTAGTAAAATATTCTGCAAAAGTTGTGAACAGAAACATGAAATATAATTATAATTGGAATGAAATTGTGTTTTTGTTGATGATTATAAATCTACATATTTTTGGGACAGAGATATGACAATGAAATCAAGTCTTAGATGCTTAGATAGCTAGCTATCTATTACTACAAAAGGAAAAACAAAAGTTTTATATATCCTTAACAAATATATTTTCATATGTGGATATGCACATACATATACATGTATATCTTCCTACATGCTGAATGAAACTGGTATTTACATTTATGTATGTGTTTAAAAGATATATATCATTTTCATGCTTTAGAAATAAGTTAAAGTGGATTTTAAAAAACATATTATATTAGTCATCTATCTATATAAAAGCCCAGCGACCATTATAGCAGAATGACTGGTCACTATGATGCACACTGTCCACAAGGGGGCAGACATTCAATGTAGGAGCTTCCCCTGGTGGTCAGTGTGCTCCCACCGGGAGAGCGCCACTCAGAAGCCCAGTTAATGGCTGGCAAGTGCAGTGGTAGTGGTGGGAGCCTCAAAAGCGGCGAGCCAAGCAGTAAGGAATAAGCAGGCAGGCGGTAAGGAGCGAGCAGGCAGGAAGTTAGGAGCAAGATGTCCCAGATTCTGAGAGGTATGTCCCATTGCCAGTTTGGGCCTGATTGGGCCTAAAGCAGCAGTTGGACATTTTCAGAGGGGACCTGGTTTGCAAGAGGATGAGGGCCTGGCTGAAGAACTCCCCCAACCCCAACACACCATGCATGAATTTTGTGTATCGGGCCTCAAGTATTATAATTCCACAGTAATATGAAATACATTATAAAATGCAAGGTGAATAAATAAATATCATATACATTGAGAAATATTCCACATTGGAAAGTGGAAAATTAACCTTAGCATGGTACTTTCACAGAGCAATAACTGGAAACTATTTTATAGTTAGATTCTGGCACAACTTTATTTTAAAGTTGTGATTCTTTTGTTTGAAACAATCTAATTGGTAAGGAGTCATGTCAGTCCTTTGCTGTACCCTTATACTATGCAATTAACTGTAAGAAATTCAGCTTCAAATATCTATATTTGAATAAATATTCTATCCCTGTTTCTCAGCCCCTAAACTACAAATGTTTTATATTGGCTAACTCTCTGTCATGTGGGTTGGCTTCCATGGTGCAAGATGCTTAGCATCACCCCTAGTGTTTACCTACTAAAGGGGGTGTTTTAGTTTCTACCCCATCACTGCCACCCTTTACTGTCCTGCTTCACTGTGATACCAAAGATGTCTTCAGACATTGCCTGATGTCCCATGGGGCAAAATTATTCCAATAACCCCCCTGCGGTAAAACCATCTCAGTAAAGAACTAAAACAACTTTTCTATTTTGGTGAGAATTATTGATCGGCTACCTTGTGCACTGTACACACCGTACTGGGGATTAAGCCAACAAAATAGGCATTTGCCCTTGATTGGAATCAAACCTGGTACCCTTGAGTCTGCAGGCCGATGCTCTATCCACTGAGCCAAACTAGCTAAGGCATATATATTTTTCTTCTTGGTAACATGCTCAGATTAACATTTCATCATTTTGTGTAAAATCATAAAAACAAATATAATATTGCCCACTTATGTGTTTAACTGTGAATAAAGACCTACTTGTATTTTTGAAGTAAATAAAAGAATAGTGAGGTCTAATTGTATAAATTACTTTATTGAATATAGTGACCATTAAAGGTTGTGGGTTTCTGTTATGAATGCATTAGTTATTGATTTGTCAACTGTTGGATCTTTCCACTTTTTTGTGTAGTTACCTATTTTAAAATGTAAAGAGATTAATGTAAATGGAACTCCAAAGTAAGTCAAGTGAAATAAGAACCTCCGAATTAAATAGGCTTTGTAGCTTTCGAGGACGTCAGACTTGCATTTTTGTTTGTTTGATTTTGCAGCCTTTAGGTTACTATGACAACAACCATTTAGAGGACACAGCTGACCATTGGGTAGAAAATAATACATAGAGATAGAGAAGCATAGGGATTGCTTTACTGAAGATGTGACATAAATATATCATTAATGTAAATTATCCCCTGAACTTTTGTGTTTAATACTAGTCATAGAATTGCTCAAATAAACACTATTAACTTTCTCAAATAAAATAAAACAGTATTAAAATAAACAGATTTGAGCCTCCTTACATCTGTTATATTGTAAGCTAGATTTTGTTCTAGAGAGAGAAGGGACAGGGAATGGAAAGGATTATAAAGCAGAATAATAAAGCAATCACCTTTGAATTATAGACCTTGGATTCAGATTTCATTTTTGTCATTTAAAAGGCATGTAAATTCAGTATTCCTTAATTTTCTTAACTGGAGCATTTTTAAACTAGCCATTCTTATGTTTAAATGAGATAGTCTCTTAGTGTCATCTAGTTATTATTAAATTACAGTTGTCATTTCCAAGTTAAATGGTAGGAATAAAGGACTCAAATTCAAAAACTGTCTATAAACTAGGATAAGTATTATTTTTTCAAAGATTGCTATCTCATTCTATATATAATCTGATTTGTGTGCTCAGCTTCCTTCCAAATTATTTGTAATATTCTAAAAATATGAGATATTCTGTTGAAATAGCCTAAATGAATTTCTTTCTACTGAATCATGTTGGTGGGTTCAGGATGTAGGAGAGTGTACTTGTAGTTGTTGAAAGTGGAGAAAGGTCATTTTTATTATTCTTTTAGATGATAGGAAAGCAAAAACAAATACAGTTGCCCTAGCTGGTGTGATTTGGTTGTTTAAAGCATTGTGCTGGCACCAAAAGATTGAGGTTTGATTCCTGATTAGGACACATACCCAGGTTGCTGGTTCTTTCCATGGTTGGGGTGCATAGGGAAGAAAACGGATCACTGTTTCTCTCCTTTCCTCCTCCTTTGAAACCAATAAAACCATGTCCTGGGGTGAGGATTAAAAGCTAAGCTGCCTGAGTCTCTACAAACAAAACTGAAAGGGAATTTATAAATTCATTGGGCAATCTTAAAAGTGAGCTTCCATGTATTAAATTCCCTTGATAGATATTATTAGTGACTGAATTAATATGTAATTTCACAAGTTCATGAGATAAAAAATTTTTGCTACAAATTAATTGTGCATCTATTTTTCCTTCATAATATTAGAAAAAGATTGTGTACTCAAAAAAAATTTAATTTGAAATTCTTTAAAAAAAATCACCAATAGGTAACATAGATAGTACATTAAAGGCCTTTATATACAGAAAAATAGAGTAATAATAGGTTTGTTTTGCTACTAAAATATTTTGACAATATTTTTTATTATTTTTAATAAATGATTTTAAATTTTTTAAAATTAAATCTTTATTATTCAGATTATTACATTTGTTTCTCTTTTTTCCCCTCCATAGCACCCCTCCACCCAGCTCCCACCCCTCCCTCTGCCCTTAGCTTCCTCCCATTGATCTCATCCATAGGTGTATGATTTTTGTCCAGTCTCTCCCTGTACACCCCTCACCCCTTCCCCCCTGAGAATTATCAGTCCACTCCCTTTCTGTGCTCTTGATTCTATTATATTCACCAGTTTATTCTGTTGATCAAATTTTTAATTCACTTAATTTTTAGATTCACTTGTTGATAGATATGTATTTGTTGTTCATAATTTTTTGGCTTTTACCTTTTTCTTCTTCCTCTTCTAAAAGAGTACCTTTCAGCATTTCATATAATACTGGTTTGGAGTTGATGAACTCCTTTAGCTTTTTCTTCTCTGTGAAGCTCTTTATCTGCCCTTCAATTCTGAATGTTAGCTTTGCTGGATAGATTATTCTTGGTTGTAGGTTCTTGCTATTCATCACGTTGAATATTTCTTGCCACTCCCGTCTGGCTTGCATCGTTTCTGTTGAGAAATCAGCTGACAGTCGTATGGGTGCTCCCTTGTAGGTAATAAACTGTTTTTCTCTTGCTGCTTTTAATATTCTCTCTTTCTCTTTTGCTCTTGGCATTTTAATTATGATGTGTCTTGGTGTAGTCCTCTATTAACTTAACTAATAAGAACATTTTATATAATGAAAGGCTAATATGCATATATGCCAAACAGTAGAACACATGATCACTATACCATGCACTGACCACCAGGGTGCATGTGTAGAACATGTTGGGCATCAGTACCAGGGGGCAGAGTGTAGAACATGATGGGTATTGGCTGCAGCAGGTTGGTGGAGCAGGTGAATGGAGGCACCAGACCAAGGCAGGGTGCCAGTCGCTGTCATCACATGAGCCTCTGGTGGTTTCTGAAAATTCTTTGCTCCTATGCGCCACAGTCCCACCTGGCACTTGCACCTGCTGCTGGTGGCAGTCGTTCTTGCACCCGCAGCTGGCAATGGAGCCACCACTCACACCCACTGCCAACATTGGCACCATTTGCACCCAAAACCAGTACAGGAACCACTGTTCGCATCTCATGCCAGCATATGATTCCAGTCCCAATTGTTCGATGCTATCAGCAGGTACAAGCAGTGGCTGTTGACCTGATTGCCCCTGGGGGCTTCTCCACCTCCCTCTGCTCCTGAGGGGTGATCAGGGCAGCAGCAGCCACTCTCATCCACTGATGGTGCCAACACTGCTTGCACCCTCTGCTGGCACAGACCCCAAATGCTCCATGCTGTCAATAGGTGTGAGTGGGGCTGGCATTGTCAGTGTGTGGGAGCAATGGTGGCAGGAGTGGGGCTGCTGGCAGACAGGGGTTTGGGGGCCACAGCAAGAAGGGCTTGGCAGGGATGCAGAAGATGGGCTGCGACCCACCATGTGCCCACCGCAGCCTTGTGGACCACAGTTCCTTTCAAGGTGATGAATTTGTGCACTGGGATCCTAGTCTATTAAATAAAATGTCTATGGTTGTCATGCCATCACTCCATAATGACCGAATAGCAGGAGGCTGTGAGCGTGTGGTGGGTGGGGACTTGACTCTTGAAGACTTGCCCGGAGGCATGGGTGGGTTTCTGGGTCCTGCCAGGGCAGAAGGCAGGTTTCTCCATCCTGCTTCCCATGGTGGCAGCAACAGAGGTGGCTACAGGACTCTTTTTGGGTCCCACCAAGCCATGGGACTCTGGGTCCTGGGTCTTGCATGATTTTGCACGTTGAGCCCCTAGTATTAGAATAAATATGTAAATATATGTGTATATATGTATTGTACACATATATATGTACACACATATATGTACACAACAATAAGTGTGTGTGTGTATATATATGTATATATATATGTACGTATATGTACACACATATATACACACACATATATATACTGGACTCCTAGTAAGTATGTAAAGTTGTTGTCTAGGCAAATATAATTATTGAACAAATAACATATAATTTTAATTTATGGGAGCATCCCTTCAAAATCAGGCTCATTATATTTGCACAAAATAATTAATAGTCCTAATGATTCCAAGAGATTGCTGTGAAAGATCTACATTTCCCTCATTGACTAGCACACCTAACAATGCAAGTTGTAATTAGTATCTTTCCTTTTCAGAAATTTTACTTTGACATTTCCGACATCTACTGAGAATATTTCTGGCCAATAGAGTTGAAAGATCAACATTTATTATTACAGAAACAGAAACAGAACTAACAAGGTGTTGATTTCTATTTGAATAGGTCAGTTCAAATTGGCATGTGGTAAAATAAGTACTATAGAATAAACCAAGTGTTTTCCTTTTATATCTTTCCTGCTGTATCACTTTGTCAATCACTTATTCTTAAAATTCTTCTTGAACCATTCCTAGTTTACATGTGCTACTTTTTCCTATATAGTATTTAATGAGGGATAGTTTGGGAGATGGTAGTGAGTAAATGAAATACCACTAATTAGACCTACAATTGCATTTCTACATTGATTTACAATCCTTTGGTTAGACTATTACCAATATATATTAATTTCTAATTATGTTGGTAGGTAAGTCTTTAAGTGATCTATTTTTAAATTCACCTTAAAAACTTGAAACACAGTACCAAAATTACTAATTGCAAATGAATAAAGTACATCAAATTATATTTAACCACTAAATTCATTAGATGACATTTTAATGCTTACAGATTAAAATATTGGTATATTAATATATTATCTGTAGTTCAGGCTTACTTCAGGATAAGAGTGTTCTCTATTATCTCTATTAAAGAAAAACAACACTTAACATCTTTGGTTGAAGTGTTTAACACTATAAATTTCTGGTTTAGTGCATTATCTATATTAATTTGAAATAGTAGCTCTATATAATATAATAGAATTTTGCTTAAGTTTGTATCCAATTATGCATTATACCTTTTTAATGGACTGTTTCTCATTTTTTTTTAGAACTCTAATACTCAACAAGGGGACAGGGTGAGATATTATTTGATCATTAATAATTTCTTCAAAGAATACAACATGAAGACTATTTAAAAGTTCTCTTTAATTTTTTCTATACTATATCATTTCCCTTTTAAAATCATAAAGAATTAGACTGGCCACTGTGACTCAATGGTTGAGGGTCAATCTATGGACTAGGAGGTCCTGGTTTGATTCCTAGGCAGGGAACATGCCCGGGTAAAGGGCTGGATCGCAAGTAGGGGGTGTGCAAGAGATATTAATCAATGATTCTGTCATGATTGATGTTTCTTTCTCTCCTTCTATCTTCCTCTCTGAAATCAATAAAATACATTTATTAAATTATAGAACTCGGCTTTCATTGAAAAGAGGATTTATATATTATTCTAAATTTTATGTGTTTCTTAATGACTTCTGTATCTTTTATTCTCTAAATTCTATTAATTTCAGAACAGTACAGTTTTTATTTTATTATTTATTTTTTCTTCACCACTTATTCCCCCATACTCTCTTCCACATCTACAAACCCCCTCCAACTCCCTGGCAATCACACAACTGTTGTCCTAGTCCATGAACTTTTCCTCTATTTCTTTCTCTTTCCCCACATCCTTCTTTCACCCTCCACAGCTGTCTACTTATTCTCTGAGTCAATCTTTATTTTGCTTGTTAGTTTAGTTTGTTCATTGAATTCCACAAATGAGTAAAATCATACGGTAGTTGTATTTCTCTCAATGGCTTATTTCACTTAACATAATGTTCTCCAGGTCCATGCTGTAGCGAAGGGTAAAATTTTCTTCCTTTATATGGCCAACTGGTATCCCATTGTGTAAATGTTCCAAAGTTGTTTTATTTACTTCTGATGGGCACGTGGGCTGCTTCCAAAGTTTGGCTATTATAAACAATGCTGCAATGAATATGGGGTGCATATATTCTTTTTAATTAGTGTTTTGGTTTCTTCAGATAATTTTTCACAAATGGAATTGTCAGATCAGAAGGCAGTTCCATTTTTAATTTTTTGAGGTAACTCCATGTACTTTTTTTTAAATGAATCTTTATTGTTCAATTTATTACAGATGTTCCACTTTCCCCCCACCCCATAGCTCTCCTCCACCTGATTCCCCACCCTCCATCTCATGCCCTTACCTCCCACCACTGTTGTCATCCATAGGTGTAAGATTTTTGTCCAATCTCTTCCTGCACACATCATACCCTCTTTCCGCAAGAATTGTTAGTCCATTCCATTTCTGTGCCCCTAATTCTATTATATTCACGAGTTTATTCTATTAATCAAATTTTCTATTCACTTAATTTTTAGATTCACTTGTTGAAAGGTATGTATTTGTTATCACTTTGTTGTTCATAATTTTTATCTTTACCTTTCTTCTTCTTCTTCTTCTTCTTCTTCTTCTTCTTCTTCTTCTTCTT
>JAAGEH010000018.1:62858989-62917513 GCA_011751065.1 Lasiurus cinereus
CTTCTCCTTCTCCTTCTCCTTCTCCTTCTCCTTCTCCTTCTCCTTCTTCTTCTTCTTCTTCTTCTTCTTCTTCTTCTTCTTCTTCTTCTTCTTCCTTCTTCTTAAAGAATACCCTTGAGCATTTCATATAATCCTGGTTTGGTGGTGATGAACTCCTTTAGCTTTTTCTTGTCTGTGAAGCTCTTTATCTGACCTTCAATTCTGAATGATAGCTTTGCTAGATAGAGCACTCTTGGTTGTAGGTTCTTCCTATTCATCACTTTCAATATTTATTGCCACTCCCTTCTGGGCTGCATAGTTTCTGTTGAGAAATCAGCTGACAGTAGTATGGGCACTTCTTTGTAAGTAACTGTTTTTCTCTTGCTGCTTTCAATATTCTTTGTCTTTTGCCCTTGGCATTTTAATTATGATGTGTCTTGGTGTGGTACTCTTTGGATTCCTTTTGTTTGGGGGTCTGTGTGCTTCCTGGACTTGTAAGCCTATTTCTTTCACCAGTTGGGGAAATTTTCTGTCATTATTTCTTCAAATAGGTTTTCAGTATCTTGCTCTCTCTCTTCTTTTGGCACCCCCATAATTCTGATGTTGGTACGCTTGAAGTTGTCCCAGAGGCTCCTTATTATCTTCACATTTTTGGACTCTTTTTTCTTTTTGTTTTTCTGGTTGGGTGTTTTTTGCTTTCTCATATTTCAAATCTTTGATTTGATTCTTGGGGTCCTCTAGTTTGCTGTTGGATTTCTGTATATTATTCTTTATTTCAGATAGTGTATGCTTAATTTCTGACTGGTTCTTTTCCATTTTTTTTGGCATTCTCATTAAGATACTTGAAGGTCTCACTAAGTTTCTCAGAGGTCTTACTGAATGTCTTGGAAGTTTGTAGAAGGTTCTTGAGTAACCTTATCAATGTGGTTTTGAACTCTATGTCCAGTAGTTTGCTTTCTTCCATTTCTTTCATTTGTGACATGTTTCCTGGCTACTTCCCTGTGTTGATGGAGTGGCTTTGTGTGCTAATTGTCCTTTAGGGCTCAGTAACTCCGCCTCCCCAATCACCTGAAGTGGACACTCTTGGTACACCCCTTTGTGGGCTTGGTTCACAATCTTATTATAGTTAAGCCTTGAATGCTATTGGTACACTGGGAGGAATTGACCTCCAGACCAATTGACTGTGAGGATTAGCTGTGTCTATTAATAAAAGAACTGCTATGCTGGAGACACCACTATGGGGCAGGACTTGCTTCAGTGAGGCTTTGGTGCTCCCTGAGTTTGCCACTTGAGTCTGTCACTTACGTATGTGAGGAGTTGAAATCTGGTTTTGTCTCTCACTGACCTCTAGGTACACTGGTTCCTGAATCTACAAGGAGGTGCAAGTCAATTAGTGTCTGATGCCACCCAGCAGGAGCTACAGGTAGATTTGCATATTTGTCCTATTTGCTTGGAGTTTGTAAGTTTTGGAGTTGTCTGACCCAGTTGCAATTTATTAGGTTAAGTTGCCAGAGGGCAGGCCATTCATATGCAAAGGCCACTGCACATGGCTGGGTGGGTTTATAAATTGAGCGGGACGGGGTCTCAGGGAGTCTCTAGGCTAGGGCATGGCAAACAGCTATGGCTGCCAGTCAGCCCTCTCTGCTGTGTTCTGTTCAGTCTCCAGTGTCCCTATGCCCAAGCGCAGTAAACAATGATTCCTGTGCGCAACTCTGCAATAGAGCAACCCTCCCTTTCCAACAGTCCAGATTCTCCCCGTATGAGTGTGGGTCCCTATAATCTTGCCAGAAACTAGAGTTCAGAGAGTTGGGAACTTGTAATTCCCTCCCAATTGAAAAAAAATAGAACACGCTTGTCTGATTTGTGCATCTCTGTACTTCTGCTTTTCTGAGCCTCTGCAAGTCCTACCATGTCTCAATGCACTTTTTTCTTTCCTTCTGGTTGCAGAACTTCCACTCCACCAGCTTTCCCATGGTTTTAGGGGATAGTCATTTTGTGTTTTAGTTGTAGTTTTGGTGTGGTTGTGAGAGGCAGCACATGTAGGTGTATTCCTTATGCCGCCATCTTGGTTCTCCCATATCGCTTTTCATAGTGTCTGCATCAATCTACATCCTCCTGACACTTGCTTGTCAGTTTATTGATAATAGGCATTCTGACAGGTGTGAGGTGATATCTCATATGGTTTTAATTTGCATTTCTCTGATGATTAATGACGTTGACCTTTTGATATATCTATTGGCTATTTGCATGTCTTCTTTGGAGTAGTGCCTTTTTTGGTTCTTTGTACATATTATATTGGATTGCTTATTTTTATGGTGTTGAGTTTTATAAGTTCTTTATAAATATTGAGTATTATCCCCTTTGCACATGTATTAGCAAGTATGTTCTAACATTCAGTGGGTTGTCTTTTCATTTTGTTGATGGTTTCCTCAACTGTGCAAAACCTTTTTAGTTTGCTGTAGGCCCGATTGTTTATTGTTCCTTTTGTTTCCCTTGCCCTAGGAGATATATCAGAGGGGAAAAACAAAATGACAGTGAAACCAAAAACATACAGTGTACTAAAGATAATCTATTCAGTAAATGCTGTTGAGAGAATTGCAAAGATATGTTAAAAAAATGAAACTAGACAACCTTCTTATATTGAACACACACAAAAAAAAACTAAAAATAGATAAAAAGCTTAAATATTAGCCTCAAAACCATAAAAATAATAGAAGAAAGCTAGATAGGCAGTAAAATCTGAGACTAGTTCAGTTTTTAGATCCATATTATAATGAAAAAATTACTTGAACTATAAACACAAAAATAAATAGGACTTCAGTTGGCCAGCTAAAGTTTTATGACCAAAGAAAAATGAGTCATGTTGTAGTTTTTAATGCTTATTTATTTACAAGCATAGAAAATAGAGAAAGTTCCTATAGAAAATTAATTAAATATGTATATTCTTAACACTGTAATGCGATTATGTTTTTAGAAAATCTAAATTGAATATGTAGAAGGTGTTTTATGTGTTTTTTTAAAATTGGATTACAGGTTGCCTTCAACACAATTTGGTATTAGTTTCAGAGGTACAACACAGTGGACAGGCATTTATATAGGTTACAAAGTGTGATGGCATGAATGTACCTGGAGCTTGTTATGCTAAGCAAAATAAACCAGTGAAATACCATATGACCTCACTTGTTCATGGAGTCTAATGAAAAAAATAAACTCATGAACATAAAATCAGAGGCATGGATACATGGAGCAGACTGACAAGTGTCAGAAGGGAGGGGGAAGGGGGGATTGGACCAAAGAAGGTAAAGAGATTAGCCAAAGAACATATATGCATAGCCCAATGAACACAGACAACAGTGTGATGAAGGCCGGGGAAGAGTGGAGATGAGCAAAGAGGGTGAAATGGGGGACACTATAGATTGTCAACAATAAAAAATAATAAAAAAACCACTTGTAACTGCTAGAAAACTGGAAATAATCTAAATGTTTATCACTATGATTGGTTAAATTATGCAACTCAAAAACAAAAAAATATGACATTCAAATTATAAACTTACTGTATTTTTCCTTGTATAAGATGCTATTTTCTTCTAAAATTATTAGACTAAAAATAGAGGAAGTCTTATACGTGTAAGTCAGATGAGAAGGGAGCTGCTGAGATGCATATCTGCACATACCTTGTCAAACAGGCTTCCTCCAATCACAAGCTTTATTGTTACTGACATCAGCTAATGCCAAAATTAGAAGTGGAAGTAGAGAGTGCACAGATGCAACAGGAACCGGAGCATTCTGATCCCATAAAGATGTCAAAAAAATAAAAAGATAAATACTGGTAAGCAATTGCCTTACTCAGCAAAAATTCAAACTGAATGTAATCCACTATGCAAAAAGCGAATGGAAATAGAGCTGCAGAGAAACAATTTGGACCTCCTCCCACAGAGTGTATGATCAGACAGTGGAGAAACAGGAAGAACAACTCTTAAAATGCCAAGAAAGAAGAAGACCTTAAGAGGAAACCCAGCAAAATGGGCAAATGTGGGAGCAGACGCCTAATACTTGGATTATGGAGCAGCAACAGAGTGGCTTATGTGTGTCAACCAAGCTTATTCAATGTCAGGCAAGAATGTTTGCAAGCGAAATGAACATTGTTGATTTTACAGGAAAGGGAAAATTGTGTTTCAATTTCATGAGGTGAGAAGGATTGGCCATGATAACATGAACAAAGCTCAGAAAATGCCAATGGTTTATGAGGATGATCTCACATATATCGACAGTAACTAAGAAGACAGGAGTGATGCAATAGAAGATGAAGAAATTGATAAGTCTGGAACTAACAGTGATTAAGAAGAGAGCAATAATGCAACAGAAGCTGAATAAAGTAATATGCTGCATTATATCACAGTACTGGTATCTAAACATTACCTGTGGTAATTATTAAATAAAAATGTGTTCTGTTTTATGTTTACAATATTGATTTCTTAATTTTGGCTTTGAAAAGTGGAATGTGTCTTATATAAGGAAAATACCATAAATATAATCTTAGTAATTTTTTAAAGTTTGCTTTTCAAAAGATACTATAACTAAGCACAAAAGGCAAGCACAAAAGGGTGAATATATTTGCAATAATTATCTTGGAGTTGAAAACCCAAATATAAAACAAAACAATCCTATTATCTATACTTTTATATAACTTGTCAATTTGCTTAAATGTGTAACACCTTTCTAAATGCAAGAATTCTGTAAAATCACATTCAGAGCTGGCAACAAAATGATCTAATAAAGCCATTTATCACTACTCAAAATCCTAAACCTAGAAGACCAATATAAAAGATGAAAGGCCAGTTTGCTTATGGAGTATCTGTAGTGTGTTAATGTCTTGACCTCCGCCACAAATGAAAATAAAATTTTCCTATTTATCATATTTATTAAAAATCTGATAGTAAACCGAATTAAATAGATCAAAACCACTAATAATAACTATCTTTGGATTATGGTTCTGATTTATTTTTAAAATGCTATCCAGGAAAACCGGGATTTTGTATTCTCAATTACAGCACTGTCATATGATGTAGAGTGAATCTCTCTCTCTCTCTCTCTCTCTCTTGTCTTTTTCTTTATTTGTCACACACACACACACACACACACACACCATGCTATGTTGTAGAATTTTAAATTTAGTTATAGATAATCTATCTACCACTCTGATAAGCACTGTGTCCAAAGATTCATAGAGTGTCTCCCTTGACATTTTGTAAACCACATTAGGAAGAGAAACAATACAATTTCAGAGTTGCTGTTATTTTTTATTAGTGTGTATGTATATAATTTCCCCTCTGAACAATCTAGACAAACTATAGTCAACCCGTAATATTTGCTAATTTCTTACTTGCAAATTTTATTTGTTAATATTTATGTGTAATGACAAAAATAATATTTGTAGTGCTTACAGGGTCAGTTGCAGAAATGTACAGGGTATCAAAATATTTGAGACACCATGCATGCACACTCCCAGCTGCAGCTGAACAAGATGATGTGACTCTCTGACTTTATGCTTCACTTCTCACACAGAGATGAGCAAAAGAAGTGTCAGTTTAGAGCAAGAAGCTCTGGTTCGGAACTAGCAGGATAGGGTTTAAATCTTAGTCTTAGCACCTGTTAGTGGGCCTCCTTATGAAAGTCAGTTAGTACTTCTGAAACTCCTGGGTTTTTCTTTGTATTTTAAAAATATTAGAATTTCTTAGAAAAAGCATTTTTTTTAGGATTTGTAATCTGTTTATATGTGTGTGAATGTGTCTGTACATGTATCCCTCAAGGGCAATTTTAAATGCTTGCTAATTTAGTCTTTGTGACAAATTTTATAAAATTAACTGCTTAAAATAACAAGAATTAACTATATTGTATGATTAGATATTTAAAAATATATTGTACCCAAATAAAGCTCTTTTAGAATATAAATGAAGAAACAATGATATATTAAAAATCTTAAATTACCTTCTACTAATCCAATAAGGCATTTAAATGAAAAGGAAGCAGCTTTTCTCCCTGAAGTTGTTTCAAGTGACAATCTAAAAATAATAGGAAAGGAAGAAAATAGAAGACACGGAACCTTTCTCTATCTTATTGGAGACCTTATTTTCCAGCTCCCATTTCTAGTTATACTGAAGGAAAGAGTCCATCTCTGTTTATCTTCAAAGTTAATGGCTATAACTTGTTGATAGTTTTAACAGATTCACTTAGAACATGACTAGATTGCTCTATGACAGTATCAGCAGGAGTTCTCACCCCCATTTGGAGCAATCTATAAACCCAGCATGAGAGATCATGATGAAATCAGTTGTGAAACTCATGCATTGAGTGAAATTGATAGTATGTCTACATTTTTTATGAATTTTGTGGGGAGAAGAGGCACAGCAGTTAATGACAGCATGATAACTTCAAAATGACTTGCTGATGAGTTCCTAAAAAAGGCCCTAGTAAATCATTGAGGAATATGAAAAAACTACTTGCTAAGCATAGCATAGCATGTTTTCTACATAGGTCATTTATTTATAGAGTATGTGCTAATTCATTGCTACTCTTAAGAAAGATCTCACAAAATATCCAAAGGAAAATCGTTTGGGCAAAAATAAAAAAGACCCCAAGTCAATTTTATAGAAAAGACTCCTTTATTAACTTTCGGTCAATGTTATGTTGATATACTTTCAGAAAACAACTCCAAGCCAACTGGACTCCTGCAACAGAGAGGAATTGACAGGCCTGCTCCAACCAGGAAGGTAAGAGGAGAAACAGTCCAGAGATGGAAGACGCTGACAACGGCCTTGCCATGCTAGCAGTTAGCAGCTGTGTGTCGCTACAGGATGCCTAGGACCAAACCAGAGAGGGTCGGACCTGCATTGCCACCATTTGTCCACCATCCAGATACCATTGCTGACATGTACACATAAGGAACTGTTTGACATTGAAAATGGGACTCAGAACTACTGGAACATTGAAATTGGGACTCAAACATTTTTTGTTCTTGTAAGTTTATTTCTAGTCTGCAGAGGCAAGATGTTTTTAAAGAAAAGGATCAGGTGAGGGGTCAGGGGGAGATAGATACAGAGGCAAAGAAGCATTGAACAGACTGTCATACTACAGTGTAAAGACAGGGGAGGTTGGGGGATGGGATGTAAGAGATCAACTGAAGAACTTGTATGCATGTATATAAGCATAACCAATAGATACAAGACACTGTGGGCGGGCAGGTGAGGGAATGTACTGGGGGGTAGGGGAGGTGGGGGAAGGTCAATGGGGAAAAAAAGAGAGATATGTACTACTATTTATAATACTTTAAACACAATAAAAAAGGGGTGATAAGGTCTAGCTTCAGCTCAGTAATTGCATGTTTAATTAATTGGTAGGGAAATTCTTCAACTATGACTGCAGAGTTGGAGAAAAAAAAATCCACTTCTTATCTACCTTCATTTTTTCCAAGAAACAAATATTATTTTGAAAATATAAAGCATCTCATACATTGAGATTGAAATAATATTTGACTTTTATAATATTTGAATCTATGTTCCATTCCTAATTCCTCTTGTCTCCCCTAAACTCTCTTGTTTTGTATTCCTTCAATTCATTTCCAATTTTTGAATTCATTATTCTTGAGATAAGTCATAGAAACATTTGTAAGCTTGAGAAATCTGATCAACAATTAAAAAAGACAGTCTGAGATACACAATATTGTTCCTCAAACTGCTTTTCCTGAAAAAAAAAATTAGTAAAACAGAAGCTGCTTGGAAGATATAACCAAATAGAAATTAGCCTATCTCATTTTTCTATGGAAAGATCATGCTTTGTTGTGTTGTTGTCTTCTATTTTCTTCTTTTCAAAGTATAAGTTTCTAAAACTTAACTTGCCAAAGAGTTCATTCAGCTCATTAATTAATTAGGTAACCAGTTAAGTAGTTCCAAGATTATTTGTAGAACCAGATATTTATGAAAATATTTTTAAAAGACTATTAAAACAAGATGACTAGGTTAGATAAGAAGTTTAAACTCTTTTGTAGTATCTTTTTTATTAAATAGAATTCATTTTAATTGGCTTTAAATAGAACTTCACTGAGTTGAGTTGAGGCCTTGGTAAAAATATCAGAATCAAACAAAAATACATCTCCTAGAAACTTATATCCTTTTGGGACTGATAAGCAATAATAATTCAATAGCATATTAGAACAGATGCAACTATTCTCTGAGCTTATTTAAAACAATACATCATTTTTAGTAAAAGTTATTGCCTATCATTTTCATACTAACTATAAAAGTTTAGATGGGATAATCCATTTATGTATATTTAAGAAACACTTATTTAAAATATTTATATATTTATATTATTACATTTATTATTCTATTTATTAAATTCTCCAAACAAAAGACATAGAATGGCTGAGGGGATTAAAAAGAAAAGATGGAAACTCTATATTCCATTATGGATATTTCTCTCACTTTGTAGATGCTAAAAATTAATCCCTAACAGTTTATCACACAGGTAGTGTATAAAGACAACTAAAATACCAAGCTCATTTAAAAATATTTTGTTTTTTCTATTTGCAAAGCTTGAATTTGATTCAAAATTTTAATTGCAATGTATTTTTCATATTCCCCATGTACAATGTTATCATGGGCATTAATTCAAAAGCAAAATTATCTTTAGAGGAACAAACTTCATAATTAACTTTTTCAGATAGTCTTAATTTAATTACATATTTCTAAAAAAGAGATAGTATACTGTATGATGTATTATTGGAATTGAGTGATTATCTATAAGAAATAAATTGAGTCACACATGAAAATGTCAATAATTTAATCATTACATTTCAGAAAACTTGAAATACAACAACATTTACATTTATTTATAAATCTACAATTTATGTATTTAGTGAATGCATACAAATTAATACTTATTGGATATTCTATTGAGTTTCTGAAATCTAAAATATTTTCCAAATGTGATTACTACAATATTATTTTAACTCATTTGTGTTCAGTGATAAAATTAGTAATGAAATCACTGATATATTTTTCACTGAATCTTAGGCAGTGAAACTAAAGCAGTGTGTGGATTAAAGCAGAAAGATGGAGATATATATTCAAGTCTCTCTTAGCAACTGGAGCTTTTTATGGAAATAAAAAAAAACAGTTATTCAAATTCTCTAGACCACAATTTCTCTATCAGTAAAATGAAGGAGGTGGATTAAATAATAAGTCCTTCCAGTACTATCATTCTAAGGATTTGATGTGTTGCTGAAATAGTGGTACTACAAGCTTTGCTTGCTTAGAATTTATCCAGGCAAAAAAAAGTGGTATCATTTTATTAAACTTGATGAAGCATCAATGATCAGCAACAGCTTCAAACCACCCATAGGTATTAAATTGCCATGGCAATATTAGTCAATTAATATCACATTTTTACAAAATTAAGTATTTATACTGTACTTTATGGAGAGGACTGTTAGAATCACAACACATTTTATTTTTTAATATTACCAAAAGAAACTTTTACAGCTGACTACAGAAATGAGTAGCAACGTAATATTTATTCCATCTCATTTAGATCAGGTGAGTTATTTGCTAAGGGAAATTTGTCCCTTGACATTTGAAATAAAATAGGCTCAAACTTCAATATACATATATTGAGAAATTTAGCACCACACCTAAATATCCTCAGATAGTGTTGCTATGGGATATGAGAGAGTGTAGTATACTTATTCAAGATTCCTACCTCTGCTAATTTGGGGTATTTCTAATATTTAATTTCCTTCAATTATTTCTTTTTTTTACATTCTGCTTTTATATTCACTAAGAATTTTAGACAACTGTATGGAATATATTACAGTGAGTTACAGATGACAAAATATACTAGCCCTTCACCTTTTAAATCTTTGGTCATTTTTGCTGAGCTACACGATTTTAGTTACGCTGCTTTACTCTGATCTGATACTTTCTCTTCTCTTGCTGGTTTGCATTTACATCTCTTGTTCATTTCAGATGTTCATTGAGAATATTCTGCAAAGATAAAATGTTTGAAAAATAATATATTGAACAAGTAAAGCTTCTTCAGGGGAAATATAGTGGTCAGGTAGTAAATTAATAACTATTTTGTCTCCATTAAACATGAAACCTATAAATGTATAACATTTGTATTTGTATATTTTCTGAAGAGATTCAGTGTGGTATAGGAAATTACAGAAATAAAAATTATAATGAGAAAATTAGGAGAGAAAACTAGAATGGCATGAAGTACCTGTGTAAAAGTGCCCTATTTTGCTGTGTTATTTTGCTAAATAATTTGAGAAAATACTTTTGCGAAATGACATCAAACGCATTATACAAAATTCTGTTTATTAATACTAAGTTATTTATATTGTATGAGTCAACATTCTAGATTACAAAATATGTGTTTTTATAGATTTAAGATAAAATTAGGGTAGAGGACTTTAATTGTTTTTGCATTTCTAACAAACAGAAGTATTTTGAAAAATTTTATTACCATGCAGTTTCAAATGCCATCTATGTTTTCTTATTAATTTAAATATTTGAAAGACACATATTTTCTAAACATTGTAAATATTGACACTTTGAAATAAAGCTGTTATATTATTTCTTTTTTTAAAATATATTTTATTGATTTTTTACAGAGAGGAAAGGAGAGGGATAAAGAGTTAGAAACATCACTGAGAGAGAGACATCAACCAGCTGCCTCATGCACGCCCCCTACTGGGGATGTGCCTGCAACCAAGGTACATGCCCTTAATCGGAATCGAATCTGGGAGCTTTCTGTCCACGGGTCGATGCTCTATCCACTGAGTCAAACTGGTTTCGGAATATTATTTCTTGAAAATATCAAAACTTATCTATTTAATATGTACTATCTTATGTTTAGAAAAAGAAAATAAAAAACATGAACTTGATACAGCTGGAGGCAACATCTGGATTTACAAGTACATATGAGATAATTAAGAATGAACTCAATGACAAGTAAAATAAGGTGAACATACTACAGATACTTTAATAATAAACTGATAGAATTCTGAGAGACAATAAAATGGCGAATAAAAAAATATCTTCAGCCAAGACCGGTTTGGCTCAGTGAATAGAGCATCGGCCTGCAGACTGAAGGGTCCCAGGTTCGATTCCGGTCGGGGGCATGTACCTTGTTTGCAGGCACATCTCCACTGTGGGGCATGCAGGAAGCGGCTGATCGATGTCTCTCTCTCATCGATGTTTCTGACTTTCTATCTCTCTCCCTTCCTCTCTGTAAAATATTAATAAAATATATTTAAAAAAATCTTCAGTTGAGAGCATTATAAGTTTATTGGTAAATAGGAGTTGTTTTTCTATGCAGTTTTTGGATTATAGACTGTGCAATGTTAATACAACAATTTGCATGAAAATATCCAATAGAGACCTATAAATGTCTCAATAGACAGCTATAAATGACCTCTGCCTATGGATGGCATGTAACCTGACCATTGGCCCCAACTTGCCTGTAGAAATATGCATACTAGAGACAAAATGTCATATTTGACTGTAGCAGAGAATATCATTGACCCTGTAGGCCTTTCTCAAACATGTTTGATTAATAGTGTCTGCAAGACTTAGTAATTCCAAAAGCAAAAGTAACTTCTAATCTGAGAATATTTATGAATTATCTAAGGTAGCAATCAAGCCCACAACCCAGGCATATGCCCTGACCAGGAATCGAACCCAACAACCTCTTGGTTCCTGGGTCTATACTCAATGGCCGAGCCACACCAGCCAGGTCAATATTTTTTTACAAAGAATCTTCAGGCTGAATACTTTAGATGGTCAGAGCTTTTTTAATTCTGACTGCACTTTAAATTAATTAAAAGCTTTAAAAATATATGTTGACAAGAATCCATGCCCAATCAGAAAGAACTGGATTTAAGACCTAAAATTATATGTATGCATATATATGTGTGTGTATATGTGTGTGTGTGTGTGTGTGTGTGTGTGTATTAGATACTATATATATATCTAATATATAAAAAGAGTAATATGCAAATTGACCATCACTCCAACACACAAGATGGCTGCCCCCATGTGGACACAAGATGGCTACTACAAGATTGCTTTCAGGAGAGGACAGTTGTGAGCAATCAGGCCAGGAGGGGAGGGCAATTAGGAGGGACCAGGCCTATAGGGGAGGGCAGTTGAGGGGGGACCAGGCCTGAAGGGGAGGGTAGTTGGGGGGAACCAGGCATGTAGTGGAGGGCAGTTGGGGAGGGGGCAAGCCTGCAGAGGAGGGGAGTTGGGGGGACCAGGCCTGCAAGGAGGACACTTAGCGGTGATCAGGATAGCAGGGGAGGGCAGTTAGGAGCAATTGGGCTGGCAGGGGAGCAGTTAGGCATCAATCAGGCTAGCAGGGTAGTGGTTAGGGGATAATCAGGATGGCAGGCAGGTGGTTAGGAGCCAGCAGTCCTGGATTATGAGAGGGATGTCTGACTGCCCATTTAGGCCCAATCTCAGTCAGATATCCCTTAAGGGGTCCCAAATTGGAGAAGGTGCAGGATAGGCTGAGGGAAACCCAACCCTGTGTCCAAAAAATCCATCCACAGTAGGCCTCCCCCCCGCCAACAACTGCTGGCACCAGCTTCCCTCTGGCACCCAGAACCTGGACTGGCTTCCCTCAGGCTGCCGGCAAGCACCCAGGACCCAGGCTACCTTCCCTCTGGCCCCAGCTTCTTCGGGAAGGACGTCTGGAAATATGTCCAGAACACATCTGCTCTAATTAGAATATTACCCTTTTATTATTATAGATTGGTTTCATACCCATTGCCATTAGAGTTGTGGGTTTTGAAATTCTTCAGACTAAAAAATGTAAAAGAGGTAAATAATAACTTTTAGTGCATGTAAAATAGTTTCCTCTATACAGTGAATATAATGAAACTTAGAAAATCATGGATACAATAAAAGCCTAAAAACTTTTTTGTTTTCTCCAACATATACAAATTATGAATTACATGCTAATATAAAAATCTAGAGGCCCAGTGCAAGAAATTAGTACACTGGTGGGGTCTCTAGGCCTGGCTGGCGATCAGAGATGATCAAGCCAGACCGATCGGGACCTGCCAGCTTGAGGGAGGGACAGGGCATGGAAGGTTGGCCACTGGCCCTGAGAAGAGAGCTAGCCCTTGGCCCCCCTGGGTAAGGGGTCACATCCACTGACACCCACCCCTGATTCCCTGTCCCAACCCAGGGCCTAAAGGCCCCAGCAGGGTAAGGAGAGGAGGTGTTGGTTGCCAGGCTGGGCACAGAAGGAACAGACACCGATGCTATTGCCAGTGCCCTGCCACCATGTGATTCCCCACCTCTCCCCCTCCTCCTTCCTTTGCTGCCACACTGCCACTGGGCTGGCTGGCTGGGGGAGGAATGGGGCCTACAAGCTGAGGGGAGGACTGCAAGAGGTTTACTCTCCAGAGAGAGGGAGCAGGCCTTGGCCCCCATGAGAAAGGGGTTGTGTCCACCACCACCCATACCCACTTCCCCATCCCAGCCTGGGGCTCGAAGGCCCCAGTGGGGTCAGGAGAGAAGGTGACATTTGCCGGGCCAGTTTGGAAGGAATGGACACCAGCACCCTGCCACTGCGCAGTTTCCCACCTCTTGCCCTCCTTCCCTCACCACCATGCAACCACTGTGATAGTGGGTGGTGAGCCAATCTGGGCTTGCTGGCTGGGGTGAGAAGCAAGGGCATGGGAGGTTGGCCACTGGCCACTGGAGAGGGGGCCATGTCTGTTGCCACCCACCTCTGATTTCTCATCACAGCCCAGGGCCCAGCTCTGATCAGTCAAATAAGGCCTGCTGGCCAGGAGCAGGGATCACAGGAGGATGCCTGGCCAGGGGAAGTTGGCTGTGGGAGCACACTGACCACGAGGGTGAAGCTGCTGCATTGAGCATTTGCCCACTCATGGTCAGTGCACATCATAACAACCTAACATTCTGGTCCTTCTGGTCATTTGGTCATAATGTTGTCTTAGGCTTTTATATATAGGTGTTATGGTAGTAATATCTTAGGAAGTAGGAAAATACATGCAAACCCCTGTTTATCTGGCAATGTTTTATATAATTTTGAATATAATGTAGGATAGTATCAGGATAAATAATTTGATAAGACACAAAACTGAACATTTTTATGTCATTTGATAAAATGACACCAAATTGTTTGAAGTATTTTTGTAATACTAGAAAGGATTTTTAAAATTCAAAGTATTCCAAGGATTGCAAAATCAAGAGCAGTGTAACTCAAAAAGTACAAGCTAAAATGTACATAAATATTAGACACAAAATGTAGGCATCATAAATTAAAACCATTATAAGAAAAAAGTATAAAAATATTTTGTCTATGTGGAGATGTTTCATGCTTTAATTAAAACAGTGTTTAAATGGAAATTAATCAGAAACTTATTCAAATGTATACTTTGCTTGTATAAAACATACTAAACACATAATATTCTAATTTGTTTGGTAAATAGTCAAATGAGATTGAGTTCTTTGTATATTTGGAGATGAACTATTAAAGGGCAAAGATGAAAAACTACATGCACAAAGTGCCTTATAGCCTCGTGAAGACATGTCCATCATATCTATATAACCGAAAAATGATCCCATATTTCAATGGAAAATCTATTGGGAGTGACTAGAATGGGAAGATTGTTTTTATGCCTAAGTCTTTATTTATTACTCCTTCTCCCATTATTTTATTTCATGCATTATGAGCTTTAATAGCTTTTGACATTCTTTACCAAATGTTAAAGAACTATGAAGTTTCTAAAATTGTAAGATTTCTAAAAATCTTTCATCAAACTCTCCCTTACTATAATGGATCTAGTGAAGTAGTGGCTTTTCTAGAGTTATGGAATAATAATGGTATGCTAACTTACAGTTGACATCTCCACAGTTATCTTCTATGTGAGGCTCAGATCATGAAATTTGTACATGAGTGCATTCCCTGTCTTATAGTCCAAGTGTGAGCATCTGGAATGGAAGGACAGGTCCCATCTGAGCTCTGGACCCTGGGCAGCATCTGGGCCCCTGAGTTCCTGCACATCCCCTTCCACCTAATCATTGGTCTCCTGCCCAGCTACGTCAGTGCCTGGGAACTGAGTGGTGGCCACGTCCCTGCTGCCATCACTAGTTGGCCCTGCATGGGTCCCAGGCACCTGGAAGCTGGGCAGCAGCCTCACTCCCTGTTGCTGCCACTGGTTATATCTGCAGGATGATTGGCCAAGCCATCGGGACCCACTTGCACCTGCCTTGGCCTGGCACTACCCGCTCATCTGCTCCACTATTTCATTACAGTCCCACACTTGTCAGGGCCCTTGGGGCTAACAGTGCCTCCACTGCCACTTCTGTCAGTGCCACATCACTGATGACATCAGGTTCTGTGCCACCCTCTGCCCATCAGCATATGTCTTAGTGAGCGGTCAAACTCCAGGTCAAACTCCTGGTTGAAGGGACAATTTACATATTAGGCTTTTATTACTTAGGATGTGTTCTCCAAACAGGCCAGATTGATGCATTTTTAGGATGAATAACCATGTAGTGCATCTTGTGGTCAAATAGAAGATGTTTTTTGTCAATCCTATTCTGAGTTTATATTTATTCCTACTATAATTTGCTTTGGTACATCACTGTTTATCATAATACTAGAGGCCCCAGTGTACATTACATCAGGACCTCAGTTGGGGTCCCACAGCCTGGCCAGCGATTAGGGTCAATTGAGGCTGTCTTGCCCAGACCAGATTGGGGCCCATTGGAGCTAGCTGGCTGGGGTGGGAGCACATGAGGGGTCCAGTGCGTGTCCAGCCCTCTCATCTAGTCCTGATCACCTGGACCCCAGCAGCAAGCTAACCTACCAGTTGGAGCATCTGCCTCCTGGCAGTCAGTGCACATCATAGCGACTGGTTGAGCAGTTAACAGAATGGTCAAGCGATCATTCCAACACTTAGCATATTATGCTTTTATTATATAGAATGTTTTATCTATGTTTTCAGCAACTAACTCTTTAGAGAGATTCCAAAAGAGGTATTTTGCTATCATTATTCAATTCATCTATTAATACTATAGCAAGTCTATGTAATATTAGGAACAATTTTATACACTCTAAAGATTCATGAGCATTAAGATATATAGAATGTATATGAAAATAGAATAAGTGCTAGCTGGTTTGGCTCAATGGATTGAGTGTTGGCCTGAGGACTAAAGGGTCCTGGGTTTAATGCCAGTTAAGGACACATGCTTGAGTTTCAGGTTCAATCCTCAGCAAGGGATGTGCAGGAAGCAGCCAATCAATAATTTTTTTCTCATCACTGATGTTTCTAACTCTTTCTCCCTCTCAATTCCTCTCTGAAATCAATAAAAATATTTTAAAAATAAAAAAATAGAATTAGAATGGATAAAATAAAGGTAGCATAGCCTTTCATAATTCATGTCAAAATAAACTAAGAAATATATCATAGAACTGGATATTTTATCCATAATAAAATATATTTTGAATATTGAAATATACAATTTTCAAGAGGCTGATATTACTAAGATTCCTCTCATGGAAATAGCTATTTTATTATGTTATTATAATATAAAGATTTTCTTTAAAAAATGTTAGAAAAATATACTTTGGAAAAGTTACTCAGCCTCCCTCAAGATACTTTGTTTATGAAATAAGAACAACAATGGGCCTTGTTTGATTAAAGTGAGACATGTAATATCACTAAAAGAGAATTGGCACATTAAAATGTCAGAATGTTCTGACATGGATACTGGCAGATGTGTATACAAACACACAAAATCAGCAACCCCCCTCTTAAAATCAAATAATGGATGTGTTTGGCAAATTTTAACAGTTCCATTTTTTGTAGGTTGCTACCAATGATGTTAAATGGCAATATTTTTTGAAAGTTATTTTTAGGTGAAAATAAAATTAGTTCAAGATTTATAAAAATATCTGCTGAGGAGCTATTGAGCTAAAGCTATAACAACATTGTTCAATAGATATATACTACTTATCCCATATGAATCAGAAATGTAAGTCATATGCAATTTTAAATGTTGTAAGAGTCACATAAAGAAAAGTAAAAAAGAAATACATAAATTAACATAAAATATATTTGGTTTAATCTAATATGTAAAAAATGTTTGCATTCATCACTAATTAGATATTTCACATTGTTATTTATTTTATTGTCTTCAAAATTCTGTATATTCTTAATACTTATAGCACATCTCAATTTGGACTATGCTTAATAGCCACATATGACTGTAATGTATTACACAGCTTAGCTCTAGAAAGTGACCTTGATTCACAAAAAATATTTACAAAAATATGAAACAGTTATTTTAAAGTTTTATAAGACAATAATATATTAATGTTCTAAGATGACTGAAAAATATTTGAAACTGCTTCTGTGTATAATCACAAATTTATAGATTAATTACTTTAAATTACAATGTAAGTCCTTTTAATAAAAGTATCAATTTGGTTTTTTATAATTGAATTTTTTTGGGGACATTGGTTAATAAAATTCTATAGGACTTGGGAGTACATTTTTATACATCATTTATATATAGCAGTGATTGGCAAACTCATCAGTCAACAGAGCAGCAAATTTCAGCTTGCACGCCGCATGTGGCTCACGAGCTGAGGTTTGCCTACCACTGGTCTATAGTATTATGTCTTCACCACCCAAATTTAAGTATCCTTTTGTCAAAATAAACAAACAAATTAGAAACAAACTCAATGTAGATTTAATGAAGTGAAATTAATTATATAAACATTATTAGGATTTGAATGAATTACTTATGATAATAGAAATATATTGCTAAAATAAATTAATTTATTATGAAATAAGTTTATAAAATAATGGGACCAATAGAACATTAGAGAAATAATTGGTCTGGCAAGACAAGAGAAGATACAAAACCTTAGGTGGTAAATTTATTTCTGAATATATCATCCATAATACTATTTGGCAATTTATAAATCTATTAAAGTAGAATTGCTAATGATGGTGTGTGAAATAAATTCAGTTTATTCCATAAAATAGAATGAATTAGTTTATTTCATGGTCATCTTAGGTGTACCATAAAAATAATGAAAACATAAATTTTTCTATTCATTTAGAAATCACTTTTATTACTTTAGATTGATAGTGACTATAACCATCAAATTATATTGTCTGATGAGGATCTTGGGCTAATGCTCTGAAATTCACTTTGTACCAGTCTTTGGAATATAATTACTCTTAATGCATTTTGAATTTAATATCTTTTTTTGCAAAATTCCAAAACAAAAATCAGTATTTCTAAAACAAAGCATAAATCCAAAAACAACATGTTCATGCATAAGTGTGCAAATTAGACAGGTTTAATGTGAACTGTCTGCTGAGATCAGAATTGAATCCAGTCAAAAGGGAAGTATTTCTAAGATTGTCTGTGGTACTCTCTGTAAGTTGACTTTAATTCCTTTTATTTTTTCCTGGCTAAGTATTGCTTTCCATATTTAGCTTTTATGCCATTTTATAAACCAGGATTAGGTCAGTTTTTACTCACTTAATAATTTTTGGGTAGGGCATTGCTATATTATCCAGGATCATATTGTTTGGGAGTAAATTAAATTTAAAAATATTTCAAACCCTTGTAAGAAAGCTGCTAAGGTCCACTTTATATGACACTTAAATACCTCCTTGATTCTATCCATTTGTTCTGGGTGTTAAATAAATTAACTTGACAGAGAGAATGCATCTGCAAGTGATTAATAAATTGAAAATTTCAAAATATTTCTTCAGCATTATCTGTGTATAGTTTCATTCTGGTTTCATGAGAACATCTGCAGGCCTTAGATCTGGGTTTAGGAGGGCGGCTGTCTTGTACAGTTGTACCTCGAGATACAAGTGCCCTAACATACAAGATTTTTGAGATACGAGCAGTCAAGCGAGCAATTTTTGCTTTGAAATATGAGCAACATTTGAGATAGGAGTAATCGCACGGATTGGCCGGCGATTGGACAGGACCCACCAGTTTCCCATGACTCAAGTTTACGGAACGAATTAAACTCGTATCTTGAGGTACCACTGTATTTTATTGATTTTTTTACAGAGAGGAAGGGAGAGGGATAGAGAATTAGAAACATCGATGAGAGAGAGAGACATCGATCAGCCACCTTCTGCACACCCCCCGCTGGGTATGTGTCCGCAACCAGGATACATGCCCTTGACTGGAATTGAATCTGGGAACCAGTTTCAGCATGATTTTACCTTTTTAATTATTATGTTTTTTTTATTTTCAACCAGTGTTTTTACTACTACTATTTTACATTTTTGAAAAAAAAGAATGTCATTTTATATTCTCTTTGCTTTAATTTGGGATTAGAGTTCTATATTCTATTTTCAGCTTTCCTTTAGCATCATTTTACTGTATCTCAACTCTACCTTTATGCCAACACTTTCTTCCTAACATTTCCCATTTTATTGTCTTGTTTCTCTTACCCTTTTACAACTTTAGATTTTTCCCATTCTTTCTTTTTACCTGGTTAAAACTTCACCCCACTTATATATCTAATTTCCAATCCCCTACTCTAAATCTATAAATACCTCTCAATTGTCTGTCTTCACTCCAAAAAATTATTTTTCACTATGACCTTTTGTGTTGTTGTTTGCTTGAATGTTGATTATGTCGATTTTTAATACTTTTTTGTGAGATTGTTTTTGCTTATTTTACTTGTTTTATTTTGCTTTTTGTTTGCTTTGTTTTTGTTTCTTTTTTTACATCTCTTTTCCCTCTCCTCCCTTGATATTAGTTGTTATTTGTAATTTCTATTAATCTCCAGGTACTTATCGCTGGCATTTGTTGGGATTAGTGGCTGTTCTATTGGAGTATTCTCCTCATATATATATAATTTGTCCCCATTTTCTTTCTTATTCTCTTTCATTTCTCTTATTTTTTTCTTTCTCTCTTTTTATACTTCTCCTCCTCCTCCTTCTCCTTCTTCTTCTTCTCCTTCTCCTCCTCCTCCTTTCTGTTTTTCTTTTTCCTCTTTTTTATCCCTTCTCCCAAATTTATTTTGGCACTTCTTTCTTTCCTTTTTTTTTTATCCTTTCTCTTTTATTCTTTCTCTACTTACCCCTAATTTGTCTTTCACTGGTGAAAACCTTATTTGTGGTTATTAACATAGTGAATACATTTCTTTTCAATGCTTTGTGTGTTGTACCTGGTCGTGTTGTATTTTGTGCCTTTAAATCAATGCAGGAGAGAAAACTACACAACCAGACACCCAGAAAAGAAAGACCATGAGCAAACAAAGAAACAGCCCACATGTGAAAGAAAAGCAGGTATCACCAGAAAAGGAAGTAAACAAAAATAGAGGCAAACAACCTGCCAGAGAAAGGGTTCAGAGAAGTTGTCATAAGGTAGCTGAAAAGAATAGAAGATAAATTCGACAATATGTGAACCAAGAGGAAATTATAAAGATTCATGAAGAAATGAAAAATAACATTGCTGCAGTAAAGAACTCAATAGAAAGCATAAAAAGTACAGTAAAAGAAGTAGAGGACCACATCAGTGAGCTAGAAAACAAGGTAGAAAAAAACATCCAAGTACGGCAGCTTCTACCAAAAAAAAACTAAAAAGCAAGAGGAGAGCCTAAGAGAACTTTGGAATAACACAAAACAAAACAATATCTGCATGATTGGGGTTCCAGAAAGAGTGGAAACTGAGCAAGGAATAGAAAACCTGTTTGAAGAAATAATTACAGAAAACTTCCCTGATATAGCAAAGAAAAAACCTACACAATTCCCAGAAGCTCACAGAGTACTTAGCAAAATGAACCCCCCAAAACTGATGCCAAGGCACATTATAATTAAATTCCCAAACACCAATGACAAAGTAAGAATCATAAAAGCAGCCAGAGAAAGATAGAAAGTCCCCTGCAGAAGAAATCCCATCAGACTAGCAACTGATTTCTCAACAGAAACTCATCAAGCCACAATGGAATGGAATGAAATATACAAAGTCATGCAAAGGAAGGGTCTGAATCCAAGAATACTGTACCGATCAAGGCTTTCCATCAAAATTGAAGGTGAAATCAAGAGCTTCACAGAAAAAAAAAAAAAAAAAAAAAGTAAGAGAATATATTACCACCAAACCAGCAATGCAAAAAATGTTAAAGGGTCTGCTGAAAAAAAAAAAGAAAATAAGATATAGGAAGCTAAGAGGGAACACAGGGGTAAAGAATAAAAATGGCAACAGATAAGTACCTATCAATAATAATTTTAAATGTAAACGGATTAAATACTCCAATCAAAAGACATAGGGTAACGGATTGATAAGAAAACTTGACCTATATATTTGTCACATCCAAGAAACCCATCTCACACAAAGAGATGCACACAGACTGAGGGTGAAGGGATGGAAAACAGTTTTTCCAGGAAATGGAAATGAAAAAAAGCTGGGGTTGTAATACTTATATCTGAAAAATTAGATCTCAAAGTGAAGGATATAACAAGAGATAAGGAAGTGTCGGAAACCAAATATTGTTCTCACTAAATGGATGTAAACAGGAAGCCAGAAGGCTGGTCAACCTTAATTGCTCTGAAAGGTCAGAGCTAATTACTCACTGTTTAGTTGAAACATTTGTTGGTTGAAGCAACCTCTATCTGTTTGTTTCATGTTAATTTCTGTTTTGTTATTTCCTGCCTAAAGGCTAGGGGTGTGTCCCATAGCCTTAATAAAAGGGAGAAAAAGGCCAGAGCAAGTGGCAGTCCTTTCCACTAGAGGAAGGCTCCCGCCTGGCCCCCCAATATCACCAAATTAATGCTTTCTAGTCTCTCATTTCGTTTGCGTGCGGCCTCCTTCAGAACCCGAACCCTGACCCGGGAACCCTGAACCACGCGGGACGTAGAAAGAGGTTCCCACAAGGAAGGCCACTTAATAATACAAAAGGGAACAATCCAACAAGATGCAATAACTCTGGTAAACATATACGCACACTATATAGGAATACCTAAATACATAAAAAAAAAAACACTCCTGGAGGATATCAAGGGAGAGATTGACAGCAATATAATCATTGTAGGAGACCCACTGTCACCAATGGACAAATTTTCTAAACAAAAAATCATCAAAGAAACATCAATCCTAAGTGACTCACTAGACCAGATGGAATTAATTGACATCTTCAGAACATCTCATCCCAAAACCACAGAATATACATTCTTCTCCAGTGCACATGGGTCATTTTCAAAGATAGACTATACGTTGGGTCATAAGTAAAGTCTCTTGAAATTCAAGAACATTGAAATCATATCAAGCATTTTCTCAGATCACAGTGGCATAAAACTAGAAATCAACTACAATAAAATCAATACAAAGAAATTAAACACTTGGAGACTAAACAACAGACTATTAAACAACGACTGGGTAACCAGAGAGATCAAGGAAGAAATAAAAAAAAAACATCATGGCAACAAATGACAATGACAACACAAAATACAAAATGTATGGGACACAGTGAAAGCAGTCTTGAGAGGGAAGTTCATGGCTCTACAAGCCTACTGCAAAAAACAAGAAACAATGGTATTAAATTACCTAACCCTACAACTCAAAGAGCTAAAAAGAGAGCAGCAAGAAAAGCCCAGTATAAGCAGAAGGAAGGAAATAATACAGAATAGAGTAGAGATACACAACATAGAGACCAAAGAAACAATTCAAAAGATCAACAAAACCAAGAGCTGGTTCTTTGAAAGGATAAACAAGATTGATGGACCTCTTAACCAGGCGCACAAAGAAGCAAAGAGGGAAGACCCAAACAAACAAAATCAGAAATGAAAGAGAAGAAATAAAAACAGACGCCTCCAAAATACAAAAGATTGTTAAAAAATACTATGAACAAATCTATTCCAACAAAATGGACAATCTGCAGGAAATGGACATACTCATAGAAAAATATAATATTCCAAAACTCAATCAGCAAGAATCTAAACATCTCAATAAGACAATAATTATGGAAGAAATTGAAGCCATCATGAAAAAGCTTCTAGCAAACAAAAGCCTGTAAAGGGCTACACAGGAGAGTTTTACCAAACATTCAAGGGAAAATTAAAACCTATCCTCCTAAGACTATTCAAAAATATTCCAGAAAAAGGAACACTTCCAAACATCTTCTATGAAGCCAGCGTCACCCTAATACCAAAACCAGATAAAGACAACACAAGGAAAGAGAATTATAGGCCAATATCCCTCATGAACATGCATGCCAAAGTCCTCAACAAAATTCTAGCAAATTGGATCCAGCAGTACATCATAAAGATCATATACCATGACCCAGTAGGATTTATCCTAGGAATGGAAGGATAGTACAAGATCCACAAATCAATAAACGTGATACCTCACATAAACAAATTGAGAGATAAAAATCACATGGTCATATCAATGATGAAGAAAAAGCATTTGACAAAATCCAACACCCTTTCTTGATAATAAAACTCTCAGCAAGGTGGGAATAGAAGGATAATATCTCAACATCATAAAAATCATATATGATAAACCCACAGCTAACATCATACTCAATGGCCAAAAGGAACAATACAGGGATGCCCACTCTCACCACTCCTGTTCAACATATTCTGGAAGTATTAGCCATTGAAATTAGACAAGAAGAAATAAAAGGCATCTGAATTGGAAAGGCAGAAGTAAACCTGTCCTTATTTGCAGATGACATGATACTGTACATAAAAAACCCAAAGGACTCTATCCAAAACGAATAGACTTAATAAATCAATTTGGCAATGTAGCAGGTTACAAAATTAATGCCAAGAAATCTGTAGTATTTCTACACACTAATGGTGAAATTACAGAAAGGGAGACTAAAAAAGCAGTCCCATTTACCATTGCACCAAAAAAATTAAGATACCTAGGAATAAACCTAACTAAGGAGGTAAAAGACCTACCCACAGAAAACTACAGGCCACTGAAAAAAGAGATAGAGGAAGACATAAACAGATGGAAGAGCATACCATGCTCATGAATTGGGATAATCAACATCATTAAAATGTCCAAACTACCCAATCCAATCTATAGATTAAATGCACTATCCATTAAAATACCAACAACATATTTCACAGACCTAGAAAAATTTCTCCAAAGATTTATCTGGAACAAAAAAAGACCCCAAATAGCCACAACAATCCTGAGAAAGAAGAATAAAGTAGATGGGATCTCAATACCAGATTTCAAGCTATATTACAAAGCAATTGTTCTCAAAACAGCCTGGTACTGACATAAGAATAGACATATAGACCAATGGAATAGAATAGAGAATCCAGATATTCACCCAAATCACTATGCTCAATTAATTTTTGACCAAGGAAGCATGAACATACAATGGAGTCAAGACAGTCTCTTTAATAAATGGTGTTGGGAAAATTGGACAGATACATGCCAAGAAAATGAATCCAGACCACCAACTTACACTATACATTATAATAAACCCAAAATGGATACAGGAGTTAAACATAAGACAGGAAACCATAAAAATATTAGAGGAATCCACAGGCAGCATAATCTCAGACATATACCCAAAGAATTTCTTCACTGATACTGTTCCAAGGGCAATGGAAGCTAAAGAGAAAATAAACAAATGAGACTACATCAAAATATAAAGCTTTTGCACAGCAAAAGAAACCATCAACAAAACAAGAAAGCCCACTGTATGGGATAAAATATTTGCTAATATTATCACTGATAAAGGTTTAATCTCCAACATGTACTGTCAACTTATACTACTTAATAAAGGGAAGATAAATGATCCAATAAAAAAAATGGGCAATGAACTTAAGTAGAAGCTTTTCGAAAGACGACAAAAGAAAGGCCAAGAGACACATGAAAACATACTCAAAGTCGCTAATTATCTGAGAGATGCTAATCAAAAGGACAATGTGATACCATCTCACACCTATCAGAATGGCTCTCATCAGCAAATCAATGAATGAGAAGTGTTGGTGAGGATATGGAGAAAAAGGCACCCTCATGCACTGCTGGTGGGGATGCAAACTGGTGCAGCCACTGTGGAGAACAATATGGAGTTTCCTCAAAAAACTAAAAATGGAACTCCCATTTGATCCAGCAATCCCACTCTTAGGAATATGTCCTAAGAAAGTAGAAACACCAATCTGAAAGGATTTATGCAGCCCTATGTTCATAGCAGCACAATTTACAATAGCTATAATTTTAAAACAGCCTAGGTGCCCATCAGCAGATGAGTGGATCAGAAAACTATGGCACTTCTATACAATGGAATTCTATGCTGCCATAAAAAAGGAATACTTACCATTTACAGCAACCTGGATGGAATTATAGAGGCTTATTCTAAGTGAAATAAGCCAGTCAATGAAGGAGTAATATCACATGATATCACTCATTTGTGGATAATAAAGAACATTATAAACTGATGAACAAAATGATAGATACAGAGGCAGTAAAGCATCAAACAGACTGTCAAATTACAGCAGGAAGGTTAGGGAGAGGTGGGATAAATAAGAGATCAACCAAAGGACTTGTATGCATGCGCATAAGCATAACCAATGAACATAAGACACTGGGGAATTAGGATATTCCTTGGGGGTGGGCAATGGGTAGATATGTATACATGTAATACATTAATAAAAAATAAAATAAAAATAAAATAAAAAAATAAAATAAACAGTTAAAGTTAGTCAAATATCTCTATATTCAGAATGAAGTTAAATACATGTAAAGTATGTAGTACAATTCCTATCCCATAAATATAGTTATACTAAGAACATTTGTATCAAATGGAACTATTGTTAATATGATTTGTATAAAGTCTGATTCAGCTTTCAATCCATGTTTGTTTCTCAGATTTTATATTCTACCAGCCTAGCTATTTGAAAATCACGCTCCTATATTTCTGGGTTCCCGGGAAATTGCATGTCATATTCCTGGTTAGCTCTTGGCCAATATAAAATTTTGTGATTTTTCAATTTTCTGTAGGTATTCATCAAAGGGATCATTTGGAGGCACACATTCATATTGAGAAAGGAGATCATTTATATGTCTCTCTCAAGCAATATTGTTTGGCTGCAATCACACTTTTTTTTCCCTGAAGTTTCTAATAAATACTTTTCTGTCTTCATGTGAGATAAGCAGGATCATTTATAAGATAGCTTAAATCCACCTTTGGGGAAATGTGTGAATGTTATGCATCTGGTAATTAAATCTTAGAAAGGCAGACAAGGGTTTTTGATAGGAACGTCATCATTTAAATTTCAAATTAAATGAACAATTAAGTTAAAATATGTGTTAAAATGTAATACCGAGTATAAGAAAAAATACCAGTAACTATTATTTGAAAATGCAAAAGACCCAGAATCAGTTAATTATCTCATCCCAAAATTCAAATTGATTTTCTTCTAAAACATACATATTGTCTAACAGTCTTATATTTATTACTCAACTGTATGCAAATTTTACTTTTTAAGAATCAGACATGTTTGCAGAAAAAGGGGTTTCATACTCACCTGTAGTTACACACCATGGATGGCAATTTTTAATTAATTCAGAATTTCTAACTCTATGTACACATATATTAGATGAATGAGACATTATTTTTTAATTTAAATTATTTATTGTTGAAAGTATTACTTATGTCTTTTTTCCCCCATTGACCTTTCTCTGACCACTCCCACCCCCAGCACATGCCCTCACCCTCCCTACTATCTGTGTCCATCAGTTATACTTATATTCATGTATACAAATCCTTTAGTTGATGTCATACCCTCCCTCTACCCTCCCCTGCCTTCCTTCTGAGGTTAAAGGTCTGTTTGATATTTCTATGTCTCTGGATCTATTTTTGTTCATCAGTTTATGTTGTTTATTATATTCTACAAATGAGTGAAATCATGTGATACTTATTCTTCTCTGACTGGTTTATTTCAGTTAGCATAATTCTCTCCAGTTCCATGTATGCTGTTGTGAATGATAAGAGGTTTTTTCTTTTTCTTTTTTATAGCAGCATAGTATTCCATTGTGTAGATTTACCACAAGCTTTTTAATACACTCATCTGCTGATGGGCACTTAGGCTGTTTCTGAATCTTAGCTATTGTAAATTGTGCTCCTGTGAACTTAGGGGTGCATTTATCCTTTCTGATAGGAGTTTCTGAGTTCTTGGGACATTTTCCTAGAAGCAGGTTTACTGGGTCTATTAAATGTGTGCGTGATCAAGTTGTACCACTTAACTTAAAGGGATATATTCCTATAAGATTTACACAAAAGAGGACAGCAGAAAAAAAAGTGACAAGGAGTTTTAGGCTATGGATAAATTTATGTAAACCATGTAAGGAATTACATTTATTAAAATGAAAAAATAAGTATATTGAATGAATAAAAATAATTCTAATTTAACTTTACTTATCTCAATTTTAGAGTATTAAAGAGTTTAAACTATTTTTTTCTTGGAAAGTTTTAAGAGAATATTGCTATCTGCTGTATAAAATTATGTACTCACTTATTAAATTTGCTTTGTTACTGGTAATATGCATATTTAGAAGAATTTTAAATATATTTGGCTTCACTTCAAATAATTTCATTCTAAATATTATCTCATTAAGATGAAATAAATTATAAATTCTTAATTCTAGATGCACAAATTGCCTTGAATATTTTATATTTTTAATTGACTTTCATTTAACAAATGTGGAATAGCTAAGAGAGTATCAAAACATCTGAAGTTGAAACCTCTTTTTCTTTATCACACTTCTTAGCTCATTTCTTTGTTACTCAGAGAGAATTTACACTACTGAAATTAGATGTTGGGGCAGCTTATAAAGTTTGATTCATTCCTTTAAAACATAGTTGATTTATTATTATTGGAAAAATAATTCAATGGCGAAAACCAAAAGTTGTGAGCAGAGAGCTTTCATTATAGAAACAGTTCTGT
This sequence comes from Lasiurus cinereus, assembly GCA_011751065.1. Lineage (NCBI taxonomy): Eukaryota > Metazoa > Chordata > Mammalia > Chiroptera > Vespertilionidae > Lasiurus > Lasiurus cinereus. The sequence continues at coordinate 62,886,972 of JAAGEH010000018.1, forward strand.
TTGTCCCTTCTGGATCTATGATGAGAATAAAATTGTTTAAAAACCAAAATAGGATTCTCCTTCATTACAAATGTGAATGTTTAGGATCTGAAAGATAAAGAAATATATCAATCTGAACTTCCTTATTCAAAGATATACACACACATTAATGTCAAAATGAGTCTTCCTCAATGGTGGCCTTCTATGGTGGCTAGGAAGCTTTATGGCTTTTCCCTTCGGTTTCCATTGACTTGAGCTTACATATTATGTTGAATGGAATGCATGACAGAAGATATTTAAAGAACTATACTTCTGAGAAAATAGAATCAATAGATATTGAATCAATAAAATATTGTTAATACTTTAAAGAATTAAATTTTAATTGAAGTCAATTTTACTTTAAGAATATAGTTTTATCTTATTTTATAGCTAACTGCTATAATACTTTTATTGACAATTTATTATTTTTCAAACATTAATTTTATGTTACTTGTAGTAAGTAGAGATCTTTACATGTGACAACATGTATTTAGTAAATATAAGCACCATTGTAATGATATATGGATGCCTATGTAATTTAACATGGTGATTTGAAGTATTATTATACTGATTTGAAAATCTGATTTATTATAAACTATTTTCTATTTTATACATTATTATTTTGTTTGGTACTAAACACCATTCTCTATAATTCAGCCAATTATATTTGTGTTACACAGTATATTTTCAACATCCTTTTACTTGCATCATCTCCGTTGATCTTCGCAAAAACCATTTGGTGTAGTAATTTGATAATTATAGTTCTGATGAGGAACCAGCTCAGAATGCTCAAAACAACTGGTCAGGAACACCCAATTAGAAAATGGGTGACCAGGATTCCAGCACAAGGAAAAATCGGCATGCTATGCCCTAGCAAAAATCTCAAAATGAAATAACCTACATTTGCCGAGTGTTTCACTTTAGGAGTTCTCCTATGAATTCTCATTTTGAAATTAAAAGACATGACTTTAAAATAGAAAGTGCTTATTATGTATGTTGAGATATAAATATACATACAAGTTTGAGGGATAGTGGAAAGACTAGTAAACAGTTTAAGAGATGATGGCTCATATTTCTCAACTGAACACAGGAAATTGAGCTGTTCTTTTAGCCAATTATTTCAGTTCTCTAAGTTTCAGTTTCCTCATCTGTAACATGAAATGTTTGAACTGTGTGAGTACTAATGTATCTTCCAACTCAAGGTTTCTCTGATTCTAACTGTCTCAGAGGTGGATAAATGACCACAGACAAATAATCAAAATTTGTTTCATTATCTTTGACTTGATTTGTAGTACATCACTTCATGATATCTCATATTAATGAAGATTAAAACAAAGTTTTATAGCTTGTTGATTTAATGGCAAAATATTCTATCTGTCATGTGGGTGTTTACATTGTCCTATTGGATTTGATTACCCTAGTACTTAATTGATTAATTCTTTAGCAATTATTATTTTATACCTATAAGCTTAATGTACCAATGTGTTTTCTATAGGATTCATATATTAAAAAATAGATTAAAAGTTTCAAAATGATTATCCAAATAATGCCATTGATCAGTTCTCTATAAGAAATATATCAATCTGAACTTCCTTATTCATTCATCAATGCCATTGATCAGTTAATTTATTTTACATTGGTAACATTCTTAATCACAAATCACTACATTTATTCAGGAGTTATCAAAATATCTGATTAACCACTCCTATGTAAGTTGTATGTTTATTTGTTTAGCACAGAAAAGTTTGCAGAAAAATGCGGCCATGCTCTTAACTTGTGCAGTGACATAATTCCAAATCAGAATAGGCACAGGAAGACAGAGGGAGGCATTTCTTCTCCTGCAGCACTTCCAAAAATATATTTCTGAGAAACATTATTCCCATGCAATGCTTTCTGATGTCAAATAATTTAGGAAAATGTTGTGCCTCCTTAGGAGATCATTTGATGTCAGTGTTTATGCTTCCCTACAACAGTAGAGAAATAGAAATAACACACACTTTTGATTTACAGAATCTATAACCTTAACAGCATATATTTTGCAGTGCAATAGAATAATGAAGGGGCACTTTAAATACAATAGTAATTTAACTTAAGGATAATTTTTTTAATGCGTTTTCTATTTCTTTTCATTAATTTCCATTTAATTCGCTTTGAGCTACATTACTCATTTTGCTGGAATGGTAAAAAACAAGCAAACAAAACAAATGAACAAATATGTATTTTCTGTTCCTGTGGTTGGAGCATCCTCTTGCAATAATCTGGGTGCAGCAAAAGTCTAGCATGGCTCCTGTGCAGTGAAAGAGTGGGCAGAGCACTATTACATCATAGACCTAACGGAATGGCAAATCATATAGGGTCTTCTGAGCCTAATTAAATATAGAATTTTGAACTCTAGGAAAGGTCATAGGAGGGTTGGAACACAATTAAGTGATATAATCTCTTTATATTTTATATACTTTAAATATAAAGAGATTATATCACTTAATCAGATAATATTATATTTAAAATTATAATTATATTAAAATTTATAATTAAACTTAATTTAATTAAATATAAGGAGATTATATCCCTTAATCAAATAATATTATCTTTATAATATATTTATATTATATTGAAAAGATATCCATGGTTTCTGTGTCATGAACAAACCACAGCTGTATTTTAATGTTAGCATGAATGATGGTGAGTACACTGCTTAAAAATATATTTTTGGGGGGAGGTTTCCCAAATGTTATCATTTTGGGTATAGAGATAAAGCTGGAATTACTTAATTTTATATAGCAATTTTTTGAGAACTAAATAAGGTAATATTTAAGTGGGTCACAACAGTGTCTAATGTAAAGGGAATGCTAGTGCAAACACATGTATTTGAGTCATTATAAATCATCTCTTCAGGTATGGAAATATGGAAATACTATATTTGCTAAACTAGAAATTCACAAGTGCCACAGTTTAATGGATTCTTGGAATTGTTCAACAATCATTAACTTTCTCCATTATCCTTATTTTCTTCAACTGCTTATCTTGCTTTCTTAATTTTCCTAAAATGCTTACCTTTTCGATCATATGATAACCTTACCACATTATTTCTCTGTGGAATAAAATTAAAAAGGATTATAAGAGTTCCCAACCCATTATTAAACAGTTATTGTGCTAGGAAGTGTTCAAAGAACCATTTCATTAGTCTTAACAACCCTCTAAATTAGATTCTGGTTTTATTGCTACTTAACAAATGGGGGAACATGACACACGGAGAGGTGTAAGTAAATTTCCCAGAGTCACACAGCTGCTAAGAGTCAAAACAGAAAATCCAGACTCAGACCATCTGACCCAAAAGTCCCAGTATGTTAATCATTCTCTTCTCAATGCAAATTTGAAAATCTAGCAGCTTGATTTTCTTCAAGGTTTGTGCTCCCAGCAAAGTCTAATCCCTCTTCACATTTCTGGGTACTTGACTCCTCCATTATTCATCTTCTGTTTATTTAGCTCGCTCTCTCCAATGGCTCATTCCCATCAATATTCAAACATGTTCTAGTACTTTGCATATCTGCAAATCTTCCCTGGTAAGCAGATGCTTTTTTTTTTCTTTCAGGGGCAACCTTAAACTAACTGTTAACCTATGATATCTACTTCTTTAATTTTGCTTTTCTTTCTAAAATGATTTTTAAAATTTTTCCAACTAATATTGAATACATTCATGTTATATGGTATTATAAAGCTAGAGTCCCTGTCTATACTACCTCAAAACAGTGAGTTTTCAGAGGAACTAGTTCTAATAGTTTGGTGTTATTCTCCCAGATTTTCCATACTTACACTAATACAAGATAAAGATGCAAATTGACTGTACCTCTGCAATGTCCACAAGCCAATCGGGAGTGAGTATGCAAATTAACCTAGGCAGATTAATTTGTATATGCAGGTGCCAAGCAGCCTGGGTCCTGGGAACATTCTCAGGACTCAGGCCTCTCCTAGCCTCTAGGCCTGTGCATAGGCCCTGAGCGGCTGGGGTCCCAAAATGTCTCCAGCTACTAAGAGTTCAGGCACAGAGCAGCTGGCGGCAAATGTTCCTACACTGTGGGTGCTTACATGTGCACCGGCGTCAAGCGGCAGCCTGGATCCATGCCCCCAACTCGGCAAATACAATGCGGGGCTGCCAACCTTGGGGGCCAAGACCCGGGCTGTCTGAAACACACAAGGCAGGACTGCCTGCCTTAGGGATGTGCCCTGGGCAGCTACTGCATGGCCTGGATCTTGCCTCAGCCCAGGGGACACAATGCAGGGGGTCCTCTGCACCTGAGTTGCAGAGGAAACTCCATTTAAAAAAAAAATATAATAATATTATATTAATTTTTTTTTTTTTACAGAGAAGAGGGAAGAGGGATAGACAGCGGAAACATTGATGAGAGAGAAACATCGATCAGCTGCCTCCTGTACACTCCTCACTGGGAATGTGCCCCCAACCAAGGGATGTGCGCTTGGCTGGAATCAAACTTGGGACCCTTCAGTCTGCAGGTTGATGCTCTATCCACTGAGACAAACCAGTTCAAGTGTAAACACCTTTTCTGACTGCGCATTGGCTAAGCTCCCTGTATGCTGCCACTTGCAGTGTGCTTAGTAACTTGGGTAATAAGAATCCAAAAAAAGTGATCTAGGGTTTGTCCATCACATTCCTGGAGGAAAAAATGAAGGTCCACTTCTGGAGGGGCTACAAAATGTCATATTCTGCCCTGGCTGGTTTGTATCATCCCGGTGATTATGATTAGAGAACAACTCTTCGGAAGCACTTAAGTCACTGAATAGAATAAAACAGACCAACCTCATGATCACTATGACAAAAACAAGTACACTTTACAATCCCTATAAGGTGCTTTGGAAACCGAATTACCCAATCCAGGTCAGAGAACAAATCCTTTAGGCCATGTGGATCAACCTTAGAGAAGCAAATAGCATTTTTCCCCCATAAGATGATGCACACAGCCTATTCCACCTGTCTGATTCATTGATCCAGTTAAAATAATTATTTTCAATGGCACAGAACCCACCAAGACTAACCAATAAGAAATCTAGACTAATGTAACTGTCTATAAGCACTTATGCCAATGAATTGAGACTGATATGTATTGCATCTAGGGTAGAAGTGGTATCCTTAATGACTTCTGCCAGAATAAAAAAATTGGCCTCAGTAATTAGCAATTAATATATTTTAGAGTTTATTTCAAAGTTGGAATTTCCTGAGTTATACCTTTGAATCTCTACTATTTTCTTCTAGATGGTAAAAATGTAGTTAATTACCTTATGACAGTTTTTTTTTATTTAAATTTAGAATTACCTAAAATCTGATCAATATAAAAAGTATGACAGACAAGATACCTTAAACAACAGAGATTTATTTTATTGTGATTTTGATGGTTCAGTGAACCAAAATCAAGTTGTCAGCAAGGTAATTTCTTCTAAAGGCCTTGTCTTATGGATGACCTTCTTTGGTATTTTAATTTCCTTCTCTTCTTAGAACACAAGTCTTGTTGGATTAGGATCCATCTTAATGATAGGCCTCATTCAATCTAAATTACCTCATTAAAGGCTCTATGTCCAAATGTAGTCACATTCTGATATACTGAGAGGTAGGGCATTAACATATGAATTTGGAGGGTTCACAATTCAACTTACACCACACAAATGAGAACAAACAAAAGCTATTTATTTATACACTTGTCATACTAAAGGAGTCAGGAACCATCACTTTTATTGGGTAAGAGACTCAAAGTCAGGCAGAAAGCTGAGTGGGATAGCATTCTAGTGGAAAAAAAAAGGAAGGCTTCAAGTTTGCTCTGATTAGAGGCTGTTAGCATGGGAAAGCATGGGAACTCTCAAATTTATTATAAGTTTTCATAAATTGTTCTTTATGATTATAATAGTCAATTCCTATAGTGTTATCCATTAGTTACATATAAATAGGTCTACAAAAATTTTAAGTAACATTAAATTTTATATAAAGTTTAATTAAAAAGATGACTATTTCCCCATTTAAAAATTTTTAGTATAAACATACTCTAAAATTGGCATTTGTAAATATTAAATTGAGGGAGTCAATACAATTAATAAGTTTTGAAGATATTCTTTAGAGATTCAAAAATAAATTGCACTAAGTGGAAGATATATAGACACCAATACAATTTTTCTTGTTGATAATGTTTACCCTAAGGCTTTTTAACACATATCTGTCTAGGAACTATGGGACAAGGATGAGTTAGAATCATTTCTAATCTTTCCTGTTTGCTATACCTGTGCTCCAGGACAGCAGAATTGAGGAAATGATCCTAATTTTCTATTGTAAATCTGGATTGCTTTCTTGGTATTTTCACTTTGCCACATCCTAACTAACAAAGATGTAATATGCAAATTGACCATCATTCCGTGACAAAGATGGAGGTGCCCACAGTCAATAGGGAGGAAATATGCAAATTGGTCCAACAAAGATAGCAGTGGCCAGGCCAGGGTGCTTGCATCGTTGCTCTATCCTGGCAATTCTAGGCCTCTGGGCAGCATGCCTACATAGTTGTGGAGGAGCTATGGCAGGGCGGGGCACCTGCTATGAAGGGAGGCTGGGGGTGGAGGAAGCTACAGGAGGGTGGCAGGGTCAGCGCAAAGGTGAAATGTGGCTCCACCCACAGTGAAGGTGGAAGGCAGCTCTGGTTGGAGGAAAGGCAGAAAGGGATGGCCAGATTGAAGGCCCAGGTCCTGGATACCAGAGGGAATCCAGTGCCAGTAACCAGGGGAAGGAAAGTCTATTCTTGCATGAATTTTCATGCATGGGGTATCTAATTTAACTATAAAGTGCTATTGATACATAGCTTCATAAAAAAATGAAAAATGTGATACTACATTACTTCTTGAACCAATGCATTAGGGACTATAGCTGTAATACTTCAGGTTTGATCCAATCTTGAAGAAAGGCTAAATCAGAACAAGAAGAATTAGATATAATTAATTCACCAGATCATGACAGAACAAAGCAAGAACTCTAACATCCTGTACCATATTAATGTATCAAAACATTTAGGATCAAAGAAAAACATTATGGCTTTAGATTATTCAGAACTAAGCGGCATAGGAAGGCCTTACATTATATACCATAATAAATAGAGACTCTGTTATATCTTGCATTGTAATACTCTAGTCATAGTTTTTATTTTGGTTTTTAAAGTTGAACATCATTATATATAACATAATAGTTTATGAGTTAATTTAATTAATTTTATTTTTTTCTATAAAATTACAAAATAACTTTTTAAACACTCTTTAAAACTATAATTTTAATTTATTTTTTAAAATATTTTTTTAGTGATTTTAGAGAAGAAGGAGGAAGGAGACAGAGATAGAAATATCAATGATAAGAAAATCATTGATTGGCTGGCTCCTGCAAGCCCCCCTCTGGGAATCAAGCCCACAGCCTGGGCATGCACCCTTCACCAGAATTGAATCTGGGACCTTTCAGTTAGCAGACTGATATTCTATCCCCTGAGCCAAACCAGCTAGAGCACTAATTTTATTTCTTATACATTTTGCATATGTAGTAATAGAAGTGAGGACAATAATTTATATAAAGAGCTTAATAGGTATTTTAAGGTATAGTTCTAAGCATTTTACCTGTGTAAAAACATTTAATAAATAACACAGCAACTTACACAAAGTTAACAAATTCTAGGCTATTTCTGAGAAATAACTTCACCAAAGCAGCTGTTATTAATTAGGTAAATTAACTATGAGAAACATAATTTTCTAAATCTTATTTATGAAGCAAAAGGTTAATCTGTCATTTGGTTCTGGTAGTAGATCTTCATTGGATAGCTCTATAATTTCTTTTAGCTCTCCTTGTCTTTGAGTCAGCAGCTGGAGGCACCTGTGTATTGTTGCCCTTGGATCTGCCACCTGGCCCACAAATGCATAGGTACCTTTTTTTCACTGAGCAGCATGCATAAAATCAAGAGTGAATAGATCCTGTCCTGGCTTTAGCATTTATGCTAGTTTTTTTACTATTTATATTGATTTCTCTATCCATTTGAAACTATGAAATTATATCCTTATCTGCATACTAGAATTTAATTATTTTCTTCCATTTAATTTAAATTCTGTATTCCAGCCTTCAGTTAGCTACACCTTTCTGATTCTTTTAGATTATAGTCTACTCCTAAATGTCATATTCTTTCTATTTTCATAGTGTTCTAGTTAATCAGAGAAGCCTGAATGCTAAACTCAACACTTTCCTTATTTTTTACTTATTCATTCAGTTATTGAAAAATATGTATGACATCCTCTACACAACTCACTAGGTTAAAAGTGGCAAGTGCAGTAACGATGACATAATCATTGTACCTAATCTTTTTGATCCATTTTTCTGCTTATGCATTTAATTATTAAAATCCTAGAATTCTTGCTATTTATCTATCATCAGTTTAATGAACAAGACATAATCCAAGATATAAGTGGGCGAGGGTGCTATTTTGTGGAATGCCAAAAGAATCATGATTTCTATAGACTACTGTGATCTAAAGTGGGAAAAATAACAGCCTTGATGCAAGACTGTTAAGCTACATTTTGTTCATGTCATGTAATTGAAAACTGTTTTTGATGCCTCTAACTTATAAATATGAATAAGAAAAGATTTCACTAGTTAGTTGCTTCCTATCAAATGCCAGAATCTCTGTTTTTCCTTTTCTAGTTTCTCTTCTCTAGTAAAGATATCATTTTATTCTGAGTCATCTAAGAATCAACAAGAATAGGATTAAACCTGCAAAGATTTTTATTAGAAAAATACTCACAATAATAATTGGAGGAGATATTGGAAGGCTGAGAATACTGTCAGATCGTGATGTAAGTTGACACTTCCAGGATTGAATGGATAGTCAGGGACTTAAAAGGAAAGTGATTAGAAAATCAGTCACAAGGAATGATATTTGGGGAAGAGCATTGTGCATAGATCTCTCAGAAGAGGCAAATATATTTGTATCCCATATGGATGTTCACTAAATGGTGACCCTTGCAAAGGATGATTATTATTATCAAGTAGATAGTATACCAGTCAGCTTCTTTCCCCAGTCACTCCAGTCATTGCCCATAGGTATGTGAAAAAAAGAGATGGTGGTAGCATGGGCTCAGTAACATAGGTGTCCATATACAGCCATGTCTGAATATCTAATATGATGCTGTAGAAATCATTGAGTCCCCAAAATGGCACTACTCCCTAGGTGATCATTCAGGTCTTTGATGGCAAATTGATTACATTAACCACTCCCATCATGGACACGGTAATGTTTCCTTCTTATTGGAATAGACACTTTGGATATGATTTTACCTATAGCTATAGATATATCAATTTATATCTGAATCTACATTCAATTAGTGAATGAGAGAACATGGTGGGAAGTGTGGCCTTAATTAAAATGCAGTGAAATATTTTAGAACTCAGAGGCTGGGACCTTTGTTTAGCTTAACTTCCTATATTTGGAGATCTGTATTACATAAGTCTTCTTTTTGCCCATTAATCTCGCCCTGACGACCCCCCCCCCAGCATATACCCTCAACACTCCACCCCTATCTGTGTTCATTGGTTATACTCAAATGCATGCATACAAGTCCTTTGGTTTATTTCTTACTCCCTCAGTTCCACCTTCCCTCATAAGTTGGACAGTCTGTTCCATACTTCTATAACTCTGGTTTTATTTCTGTTCATCAGTTTATGTTGTTCATTATGTTCCACAAATGAGTGAGATCGTGTGATATTTATCTTTCTTTGACAGGTTTACTTTACATAGCATAGCATAATGCTCTCCAGTTCCATCCATGCTGTTGCAAAGGGTAAGAATTCCTTTTTTTACCACAGTATAGTATACCATTTGTAGATGTACCATAGTTTGCTAATACATTCATCTGCCAATGGCCACTTCAGCTGTTTCTAAATTTTAGCTATTATAAATAGAGCTATTATGAACATAAGGGTGCATGTATCCTTTCTAATTGGTGTTTCTGTTTTCTTGGAATATATTCCTAGAAGTGGGATTACTGGGTCAAATGGAAGTTCCATTTTTAACTTTTTAACGAAACTACAGTCTGTCTTCCACAGTGGCTGCCACCTGTCTGCATTCCCACCAGCAGGACAAGAGGGTTCCTTTTTCTCCACATCCTTTCCAGTACTTGTTGTTTATTGATTTGTTGATGATAGTCATTCTGACAGGTGTGAAGTGGCACCTTATTGTTGTTTTGATTTGCATTTCTCAGATGATTATGACTTTGAGCATGTTTTCATATGTCTTTTGGTCTTCTGGATGTCTTCTTTTGAAAAATGTCTATTTAGGTCCTTTGCCCTTTTTTTATTGGATTGGTTTCTTTCCTTTTGTTAAGTTGTATGAGTTCCCTATCAATTTTTGAGATTAAATCTTTATAAGAGATAACAGTGGCAAATATGTTCTACCATGCAGTGGGCTTTCTTGTTGTTTTGTTGATGGTCTCTTTTGCTGTAGAGAAGCTTTTTATTTTGATGTAGTACCATCTGTTTATTTTCTCCTTAGTTCCCATTGCCCTAGGAGATATATTGGTAAAGATATTGCTAAAACAAATGTCCACTATTTTTCTGCCTATGACTTGGGTCAGTCTTGAAGTCTTAGTTTCATATTAGATTCATATTAATATTCCCTTTTTCATGAAAACTTTAAAATATGCCAGGAATTTCTGAAACTTCTACTTAATTTCCTTTGAATCATTGTCAGTTCTAGATTTTGAGGCATTATCCTCTTAAGACTAGCCACTTACGGCCTTGCTAAATTAAAGATGTCCCTATATTAATGAAAATTTCAAAGATTTATCATTATGTTCCACTTCTTCATATTATTCTACACTCAAGATCCACTGCTACAGTTTTTCTGGTTCCTGTGAACATATATTAGTGTGATCCTGAAATTTGCTGATTTATGAGCTTTTATGGGGGAAGTGGGAGCAAGTAGCCTAATAGGGCAAAGCTGTTACTTGACATGGATTATCAGTCTAGAGACTATCAGGGTTGGGAGTATTGAGAACAAACATTATCCAGTAATTATGAGATTAATTCATTATCTGTAAGCAAAATGAGACTTTTCTTCTTTGGTCTGGGGCCAAAGACAATTTGTTTGAGGAGGAAGAAACTTACCTAATAATAGACAAAAATGTAAATTTACTGTACCTCTGCTATGCCACCAGCCAATCAGGTATGATATGCAAATTAACCCAACCAAGATGGCGGGTAAATTTGTATATACAGGGTGAGTTGGCAGCACCAGGCCCCAACCTCAGAGTCTTGGTCCATCAGAGGCCCCAAAGTCCTGGTCCATTGGGGGTCCTGATGGTGGGGCAGGCACCCCCAGACCCTGCCCACAAAGTCTTGTTCTATCATTAGGGGCAATGAAGAAAGCAGACAGGCAAGCAGTTGGGAGCCAGCAGTCCTGCATTGTGAGAAGGATGTCCAACTGCTCATTTAAGCCTACCCTGGGATCGGGCCTAAATGGGCAGTTGGACATCCCTTGACAGGTCCCAGATTGGAGAGGGTGTAGGCTGAGCTGAGGGACACCCACCCCCATGCACAAATTTTGTGCACCGGGCCTCTAGTATGTAATTATACCTCAAAACTGTACCTCCAAATAATTTTATTTATCAGATTATAGGCTCTTACTCATCTGTGTTGTACTTACTGGCAGTTGGACATCCCCAAGGGGTCCCAGGTTGGACAGGGTGCAGACCCGAGTGAGGCACTGTCTCCCCTTGCACAAATTTTGTGCATAGGGCTACTAGTAGATTTTAAAGACACAGATCCTGCCTTTATTAAGTTTGTAGTCTTTTGAATCCTTTATTTTTATGCTACTTGTGAATTAAATAGAGGTTTCATTGTCATATAGGAAAGAAAACACAAATAAATAAACTTTTTAATGTCAGAGCAAATTCCCATCTATCAGACAAGGAGATGACAATTCCCTCATCTGCATAAGTATCCAAAAGTTTCCTAGTAGGGTTTGGAGAATAAAATGTGTACATCATCAGATAACTGAGTATATTATTGACAGAGACCTTAGGTCAATAACATTTATATTGTATTAGAAATAGAAAGCCCTTAGAAATCACCAAGTTGAATTTAACATTCAATGTAGTAATTTATTTTATAACATTTTTAGGACCAATTTATTCAGCCTTTTTTACCAATTTTCCATAATACAAAGCTTATTCCCTATTAATGTATACTATTCCAGGTTTATCTATATAATTACCAGCCACCTGTCATCAAGCAATAGATATACCCTTTTTTTAAAAAAATCTAATGAGCCCTATCTGTTGTTGCTCAATGGTTAGAGTGTTGACCTGCACATCAAAGAGTCTTAAATTCCATTTCTAGTCATGTATCCCCTTCTATCCTCTCTGAAAATCAATGAAAAAATATCCTCTAGTGAGGAAAAGCAAAAAAAAAAAAAAGAACACAAAAAAACTAATGTGATAATGTGACATTTTCTTAAAATTTGATATATTATATGATATCAACAATTATTTTCCCTCTTATTAATATACACTGAGTAGTCAGATTATTATAACCACCTGACATTTGTAGGCAAATTAGCCATACACTGCATTATCTGGAATATAGAAGCCAAAGGCCTGTTTGAACACCTTTTCTATCTGCATTTACCAAGATAAAACATCTCCAATTTGCACAGAACACAAGGATTGGACAAGCAAGCATTGGAAAAAACTCATGTGGCCCAGTGAATCACATTTCCAATTGCATCATGCAGATGGCAGAGTGAGGATTTCAGGGGAAAAGCATGAAAGCATGGACCCCACGTGCATCAGTACAACACTTCAAGCTGGTGGGGGCAATGTTATGGTTGGGGCATGTTTTTCTGGCATGATTTGGGCCCTTTAGTTCATGTGGAACAGCATTTGAATAGTACAACATACCTAAGTATCTTTGCTGATAAAGTTAATGGCGTATCCTAATGGAGATGGCTTCTTCCAATAAGGCAGTGTGCCATGCCATGGTGCTCGTATTGTGAAGGAGTGGTTTCAAGAACATGGGGGAGAATGTACCTTGCTTAGGTGGCCCCCACAATCACCAGATCTCAATCCAATTGAGCATTTTTGGGATGAAGTTAAAAAAGCCATCAGGCAGCTGGTTCCACAACCATCAAATCTCACAGAACTGGACAGTGCTATTCATTAGGCATGGTGTCAGATTCCTCGCATCACTTTTCAACATCTCATGGAGTCACTTGCCAAGAAGAATCACAGCAGTATTGAAGTCAAAAGATGTCCCAATGAAGTACTAATGGAGTTGATATAATAATCTGGCTACTCAGTGTATATATTTGGGAATTCTGTTTACATTTGATTGTAAGCATAACTCCGAGAACATAATCAGCAATAATATTAAAGTGTTCTTTAATGGCCAAGACCGGTTTGGCTCAGTGGATAGAGCATCGATTCCGGTCGGGGGCATGTACCTTGGTTGCGGGCACATCTCCAGTGTGGGGCGTGCAGGAGGCGGCTGATCGGTGTCTCGCTCTCATCGATGTTTATGACATTCTATCCCTCTCCCTTCCTCTCTGTAAAAAATAAATAAAATATATTAAAAAATAAATAAAATATTCTTTAATGTAATATTCTAGATTTAAATATGATTTTCATACTTATATATAATAATAATTCACTATTATTATTTTCTGAAATATTACACTAAATATTTATAACTAGAAGAAATAATATTAAAAAACAGAACTGATAGAATGTGAAAAGTTCATTTATTTTCTAAATTTTTAAAAAATGTAGTTTATTGATTTTTTACAGAGAGGAAGAGAGTGGGACAGAGAGTTAGAAACATCAATGAAAGAGAGACATTGATCAGCCGCATCCTGCATTCCCCCTACTGAGGATGTGCCCGCAACCAAGATACATGCCCTTGATCGGAATGGAACCTGGGAATTTTCAGTCCACAGGCTGATGCTCTATCCAATGAGCCAAACCAGTTTTTTTCAGATTTCTAAATGTTTTAAATTCATAAGATATGAGCACACATCTGCACTAAGGTATAAAAAATATGTGAAAATACATGTAAATATAAAATTAAGGGGATATCTGTAATACTTTCAACATTAAAGATTTTAGAAAATAAAAATTAAAAAAATAAGGAAAATTATATTAAACATATATTCAGTAGTTTTACTGAGAACATTGGGATATTTATATGAAGTATGAAGACTGAATAATTAACACATATTTTGGATGCGAAGATGCATAGAAATTCTTAAATTAAATGTGCTAACGTGTTTTGATATATATCAAAACTTAAGAACACTCTCCACAAAATGCTTTCCCTAATTTATCATTTAATTTATAGCTCTAAAGATGTTCTAGTACTATAGAGCAATATAATTTCTCACAGATGTCAGAATAGGTAGATTTTTATTTTCACTTTACTAGAAAATTACTATAAGCTTCATATAAATAATTCAAGTATAATAATATCTAAAGCTGTGGTAGTAGATTTATACTTTCTATTTTATGGTTGTTTCTTGAGTACCCACTTTTCAAGTGCTAAGACAAATATAAAATATTATTTATATTAGGTAGAATTATTTTAGATGTTATAATGCTGTATTTTGTAAAGAAAAGACCCAAAGGAAATTTGAAAGAAATATTTCCCCAAATTATATATATATATTATTTGATGACTTAAAAATAGCAATATTATTATTTACTCACTAATTTTTTGTTACTAAATTAAAAAAACAATATTTATTTAGCATCTGTTATATGCCAAGGAACCTAATAGACACTGGTGTTGTGAATATTTTGGTGAATAGGAGAAATTAAACTTTCTGCCCTTATATAGCTTGAGAACTCTTGAAACAAACTGGAATTAAACAAAAAATTATATTTACAGTCCTCTACTCATCATTGTGATAACTACAATGTCTTAATCTGTTTGGTCTACTATCTATAGGTCTACTATCTATAACAAAATACCACAGATTGAGTCACCTAAATTAAAAAAAAAAAGTGTTTGTTTCTCTCAGTACTGGAGCCTGGGAAGGCCAAACTTCTAGTGCAGACACATTCAAAGTCTGGTGGAAGTCTTCCTTGATTTGCAGATGGCTGCCCTCTTGCTGTGCCCTCACATGATGGTGCAGGGAGTATAGGGTGTACTGGAGAGTGTACTCTGGTCTCTTCTTCTTCCTATAAAGGAACTGATCCCATCATGACTTCATGTAAACCTATTTATCTCCCAAAGGCCTCATTTCTAAATACCTTCACATTGGGCATTAAGACTTCAATTTATGAGTTTTGGGTGGACATAGACATTCAATCTATAGCATACTCTGAAAGAAGATTGGAAGAAGTGGATACTATAAGTTTAGCAATTTAAATGTGTAATTTTCAAAACTTACAGATTGTTAGCTTTCCTTAATATGGACATTTTATGTGAATTTTGAAGTATGTTTGAATATATAAATCAGTCTAAGAAATATGATAGAGGTATTCTTAAAGAAATCTAGTTACTAGACTTCTCCATATATACATACACTATTTTTAAGAAAATTACTAACTTTCTATTTGAAAGGACCAAGGTATCAAAATATTTTTATGGCTTATTTCATTTAACTCTCACAATAAATCTATGATATAAAAAAATCATTACCTTAGTTTCACAAATGAGGAAACTGTGCTAATTTCTCTAACGTAGGGTAGGTAGAACGGTAACCTAAATTGTAACCAGGCTTTTTTGACTCCAAAGTTCCTATGTTTAGGTACCACAGATGTGTTGGTACCTAATGAAAAGTTTGATAAGATAGTCAGTCTACATTATATATATTTTTTACATACATTAAGTGAAACCCTTATATTCTGTCTTACATCGGAAATTTCACAATTAACTTTTAAAGTATGTGTTAATTGATTTTGAGAGAGAGAAAGAGAAGGGAGAGGGAAAGAGAGAGAAACATCCATTGGTTGCCTCCTGCATGCACCCTACTGAGGATTCAGCCCTCAATCTGAGCATGTGTTTCAACTGGTGGTCAAACCTGCAACTTCCTGGTGCAAGGAATGTTACTCATCCAACTGAGCCACATCAGCCAGGGCAATTCACTATTAAATAGCATGTTGGTCAATGAAAAGTCTCAAGAAAAATTTAAAAAATATTTTGAGCTAAATGGAAATTAAAATACAACATAAACTATGTGAGATGTAGAACCATGTTATTATAATGAAGTAGAAAATCTTAAATACATATCATTATTTTTATGTGTTGAGTCCAAATCACAGCTCCTAATTTAAAGGCATCAAATAATACTTATAGCAATCTTGTTCTAATAAAATTCAATGCATTTTGTATTTGGTGTTTATATAGATGCAAATTGACCTCATACAAGTTTTCTGGGTTTTGATGTTTTGCTTCTATTTCTATTTATTTAAATTTTCTTGAGATAGAAACATAATATATCAAGTCACTTTCTCTTTGAAAATATGAATACACAATAATTAGGGACCCAGAGAATTCTGAGAAGCATGGAAATTGCCAAGCAATATTGCAAGCTCACATCTGCAGCTAGTCTAAAAATGTCACACAGACTTAATTCTTCTTCAATGAAAATGTTATTATTTTCTTATCATTTCTATGTAAAAAATAAATTGCTAACTGCTTGTTTGAGCCCATTTATTACTCACTTTTTATTATATACTAGTACCTTTAAACTAGGCTACTGGAAAAATAAAGCACCTGTGCAGGCTGATACTACTGTAAATGTGTGACTCAAGGCCACAAATATATTTCAATATTGCCTATTGATCTTTCTCTTTTGTCTTAATTAACATTCTCTTATATTTGTCTTCCTGTTTATTTTAAATCTTGTCCAATCCTCTCCTCCAAACTCACCATTTCCACCTATCATCTTTTATTTCATAGAGAAAATGGATGAGCCCACAAGGTAAATGCCTCAACTTCCTGACACCAAAGTCACAACCTTAATAATCTGCAACAATCTTAACTTCTTTACGTCTACTCTGCACTATATACATTGACACTTACTTTCTTCCATACTGCTTGATTGTCTTATGTGTTTGTTCTTTCCTCATCATTTAAATAAGATCAAGTTTTTTTACATTTTAAAATAGTCTTCCACAATTGTACATACCTACTGAAATATCAAAATATGATTTGTATGATCATGTTTAGAATTCCAGCCCAGTATCTCTTCTATGTTCTTATCTTTACATACTATTAATGTCTGGATACATCTATAACAAAACTATTCAGATGGACTTCAAATTCAATATGTACATATGTGATTCTAACTTCCTCTTTCCCTTACCATCTTGTTTAAGTACTTGCTCCTCCTGAGTTTCTCTCTCTACTTAGGCCAACAGCCTTTATGACGTTGCATTTCTACTGTTTAAACATTCAACTCTATCAATGTTATTATATTTCTACTGTCTCCTTGTTAATCAGGCCATCACTATTGTTTCACTAGATTAGTGCTACTGCCTTCTCTAACTTCTCCACTCTCTTAATTGTACCCACCAGTACATGCATTTCTCACACTTCAAATAAACTGGCATCATTAAACTAAAATTTGCTCTTATTAATCTCCCACATAAAATCTTCAAAAAATTATCCATTGTTTTTAAATAAAATGCAAGTTATTTTATTAACAATGCCTGCCCCTCTGGATATACTATCTATGTAAATCAAGAGCTGATATCTTATCATAATATTTTTTCCCCTCTGCACAACTTATCTTATTTTTTCAAAAATATCCATTGTCACATTCATCTCAAAATCCTTAGCTAGACATTTTCTTCTGGAACTTCCCTTCTTGGCAATTTTCCCAGATGAATCCATTTCCTTGCCCAAGCTTATCCTTATTCCCTATTAAATGGCTCTGCTATATGTTTTTATGATTCTCTAGACCAGTGTTTGGCAAACTGCAGCTCCCAAGCCACATACAGCTCAGGAGCCTCAGTTTGCTGCACTGTTGACTAATGAGTTTGCCGACCACTGGGACAAGGGCTTAATCACAAGGAACAACAACAGCCTATAATTACTGGAATTGAGAGTCAGTGGTTGGAAAACTCATTAGTCAAGACAGGGGCAAACTGCTCTAGACTATCTATACTAATAATAGCCTAGGGCTATCATGACCAGATGGACAACCAGTCACCAGGAAGTGCATGAAGCACCTCTGAGTCCCGCCCGCATAACCCACAAGCTGCTATCACAGCAAGGCTGGTGGCCCAGGAGACAGGGTGAGGCAGGTGAAGAGAGCAAGGCCTGGCTACACAGGTGCCGGGGTGATCGAGCCTATTGGCCCCAGGCAGACATCAGGACTTGGCTGCCAGTCATCAGGACCTGCAGACAGACAGCAGGGCCTGCCAGTCACTGCATTCCAGCAGTTCTGCCTCCATACATGAGCTGCAGAGAAAACACCTTTTCTGACCACATATTAGCTAAGCTCCCCGTATACCACTTGCAGTGTTCTTGGTAACTTGGGTAATAGGAATTCAAGAAGTGATCTAGGGTTTTTCCACCTATCTCCTGGAGAAAAAAACAAAGGTCTGCTGCTGGAGGAGCTAAGAAATATTATATCCTTCACTAGCTGATTTGATTCAGTGGATAGAGCCTCGGCCTGCTAACTGCAGTGTCTGGGTTCAATTCTGGTCAAGGGCATGTACCTAGGTTATAGGCTCCTCCCTAGCTGGGGCCCAGGTCAGGGTTCATGCAATCAAAGTGCCCCTCTCACATTGATGTTTCTCTCTGTCTTTTCCTTTCTTCCACACTCTCTAAATTCAATGAAAAATCCTCAGGTGAAGATAAAAAAAGAGAAAGAGATAAGATATCATATCCTATGAAAAAGACATCTTGAAAATGCCTAAATAAAGTTGTAATTTTTTTTTTTTTTTTTGTGGTGAAGGAACTAGAGTCTGAGTTGATGAAAATACCTTGGTGGCTGCGGCAACCAGTAGTGGCAGCAGCAATGGGGTGATGGGAGGTCAGAGGGAGGCCAGACTGTGGCTTAGGCCTGCTTGGGTATAAGCCATCAGTACGACATCCCCTGAGGGCTCCCGGATTGGAGAGGGTGAAAGTAAGGTAGAGGGACCTCCCTTCCATGCATGAATTTTGTGCACTGGGTCTCTATTCTTTTTCATAACAAACTAGACGCCTGTGAATAAAAAATCATCTCCTGGAAGGGTGGGTACCTCAGCCTGGCTTCTCACAGTCTGGGAGCTCTCAGGGGTAGGAACTGAACTGGTGATCAGGGGAAGGCAATGCCCCCAACACACCTCTGCTGCCACCACTGCTGGCAGTGCAAGCTTAGCCTGGCACTGGTTACCTGAGCCTCAGGCAGCCTTGGGCAGCTGACAACAAAGACTTGCCTGCACTTTGGGTGTTGGCTGGGCAGCCACCATCCCAGGTTTGCCTGAACCTTGGGCTGGCCCTGGGATGCTGGAGGGCTGAGAGGACTGGAGCACTCTGAAGCCGGCTCATGGAGTGGCCAGGCCTGCCTGCTACTCTGGTGCTCTGACTGAACTGGGCACTACCATATTGTGGCTGTGAGGGCAGCCATCTTTGAGGATGTGGCAGTCAATTAGCGTTTTCCTTCCTTATTGGTGCTGCCATCTTTGTGAGGGCATGATGATCAGTTAGCATATTCCCTCTTTCTTAGAGAAGCCTAGAGGCCTGGTGCATGAAATTCATCCATGGAGGTAGGGTCCCTCAGCCCAGCCTACACCCTTTCCATTCTGGGACCACTCGAGAGATGTCCAACTGTCTGTCCGTTTAGACCCAATCCCATTACTGCTCTCCCCTACTGACCTGATCACTCCTAACTGCCTCTGCCTTGGCCCCACCACTATCCAGACATCCGGCAGTTGTCTGGAAGAATTCTGGTTTAATTAGCATATTACACTTTTATTAGTATAGTTTGGTGATACAACTTGCCTAATAATCTGTCTTCTTCATTAAGTTTTCAGTTCTGTACAGAAACTTATTTCCACTCAGTCATTGATGCATTTCTAATACCTAGCATGTTGCCATGAACATAGATTAAAATAAAATAAATTAATTTAAAGTACTCTTTATATCTTAGAAAAATTATGGATTTAAACTCAGAATTTATGATTAATATATTTAAAAATAACATGATCATACAAAACTTTTGGTTCTAAGAAAGTTATAAATTAACCTTTTCTGTGTGCATATGAAGGTAATATATTACTTATGTGAATTAATATATTATAGATTTATAACATCCACAACTGAATTTGCAAAGAGGTAATTTATAATAAATTAAATTTCCACATAATCTAAAATAGCCATTAAGATATTAGAATTATCATAAATACCACATATTAACTCATTAATTACATATTATAATGGTATAAAATCTATTATTTTTAACAATTTTTAATTGATAGTTAAGGTATATTAGAAATGCTGTGATTTTGAATATGATAAATCTGGATTTTAATTGCTTAGTGGAATTGGTTAATAAAAGCTACCACTTATTGAATAACATATATATTTAAATAATCTAATTTAATCTTCACTACTACTTTGTCAATTCAATACTTCTATATCAATTTCTTTAAATTAATATATTAATACATTCTTACCTGTAGAAAAGTGGAGCAAAATAAAGCTCAAGTGGCCTATGAACAGAATGAATAAATAACATAATTGAGATCCAAAGAGCATATATTTCTGTTATACCATTTGTTTTCCTCTCTGAATTTGAGTTTTGATGTAAGATTTATAGTGTATTTGTTCATCAAATAGAATAGTGATTTGCATTGTGAAAAACCAATTAAAATATAGTAACTACTATATATTGTGGTTTTTCACAATGCAAATCACTATCCTCCCATAAATCTGATTGCCTGATCCCTCTTTTCACACGTCTGGTGAGTGATGAAAGAGAATCTTACTGCCACACTACCTTTATTTATCATCCTTCCATCACACCATTTTACCTTTTCTGACATAGCTCTCATTCTAAGTTTACTCATTTGTACAATAGAATATTATATGTGTCCATTATGTATGTGAGAGCTTCTACCTCCTAGATTCCCATTAGAACAGTGGTTCTCAACCTTCCTAATGCCACGACCCTTTAAGACAGCTCCTCATGTGGTGATGATCCCCAACCATAAAATTATTTCCGTTGCTACTTCATAACTGTAATTGTGCTACTGTTATGAACTGTAATATAAATATCTGATATGCAGGATGTATTTTCATTGTTACAAATTGAACATAATTAAAGCATAGTGATTAATCACAAAAACAATATGTAATTATATATTGTGAAATATTTATTTCTAATTACAAATAAATGAAATTTTGTCTTGAATCGTGGTGTAGCATGGGTAACAGTCTTCATATGACAACAGTAAATTACATTGCTACACTTTGAAACACTGAGGAGTGGTCTGTTGGTTCCTAAGACCATGGGAAATAGGTGTTTTCCGCTGGTCTTATGCGACCCCTGTGAAAGGTCGTTCGACCCCCAAAGGGATCGCGGCTCACAGGTTGAGAACCGCTGCATTAGAACATGATTTGTCACTAGCAGCTATCTTAGGGTTCATATTTCTATAAAAATATTACATGAAAATTATAGTTAAATCATTTAATTCTTATTTTATGTCTTTTAAAGTGTTTTTTTTCCCTAAAACTAATCAGAGAGGGATACTTATATCTGAAGAAAATGACATCTATCCATTAAAAATGTAGACTATTGCTGTTTTCCAATTACGTTCAAGCTTTTTATAAAAGACTCTAATAAGTTGCTAACTCAATCACAGTGATATCAAACCTTTTCAGAATCAGGTGTTTATATAGGGAAGGATGAGCTACAACTTAACAACCACAATTTTTTGTGGACTGTTTCACAGAAAAGATGCCTATCTGCTAATGACACAGTTTTTCTGAAAACAGCAAAGAATTTTTTGTATCATTAAGTAATTTAGTAAAACACTCAATAACAATGTATGTTTTTCTGTTTGAAGGGTTATTTAAAACTGAAGAATGAACCTCCTGTTTCTTAATCAATGTCCAGTCATTGAGTTCACTTGCACTTTGGAAATAGTGAAAAAAACAAAGAGCCAGTTCCCCAGAATTCCTGGACAAAATCTCTGCTTGAAAATGTCTAGCAACATTGAAAGCCCAGGTTGAGCAATCATTTATGACATTTTCATGATAGACTGTAAAATGCAACTTCCTATAATGACTACAAATCAATTATGTTTCTGAGCCTGCTGGTTCTTCACTGCATGTTTATAAATGGAACAACAACATGTAAATGGCAACTGGTGAAAGAATGGCATGCACAACCCTCATCATATGTGGTGAATTGGACACTAACAGAAAACATTTGCATGGATGCCTATGGAGATTGCTGGTTTGAGGACATACATACTAAAATGAGTACTTCAGGCAATAAAGCTGTCCCTCAGATTTGCCCTTTGCAAATTCAATTAGGAGACATCCTTGTAATTTCTTCTGAACCATCCCTTTACTCTCCAGAACTAAATTTGATGAATGTTTCTGAAGCATCCTTCATTGACTGTCTGCAGAATGCCACAGCTGAAAAGCAGTTGCTATTTGGTTGCAAGCTAAAAGGAATGCACACTGTTAACTCTCAGTGGCTGACTGTTGGGACACATGGGGAGTGGTCCATCACATTGTCAACTGGGACTTAGACGAAATGTGAGAGTGAAAGAGCAGTTCTGCCAGGAATATCTGAATTCAGACTATTGCTCCGTGCATGGTAAATGTCTTACTGAAATTTGGAGCAAGACATACAACTGTCATTGCAAATTTCCATTTTCTGAAAAGTACTGCCAGGAATGTGATGCATGTTCTTATAAACCCTGTAAAAATAATGGCAGTTACATTAATAAAAGAGAAAAATGGAATGAGCAAGAATATGAATGTAACTGGCTCCCATCATTTTCAGGTAAGATTACTTTAACATAATTCTATTAAAATATGAAAATAAAATGAATTCATAAACTATTACTTACAAAAATCCTACCTTCAAATATTGTCAAATTATATAGCCTTGAATTGATGATTTCAACAAATGGAGAGGGTATAACAATTTACACCCTCTCACTAAGGATTACACTCACTAAGATTGAAAAGACATAACCTACAAACATTCTACTGTTAATTGTGTTTTTATATTTGGGAATATTTTGGCACACATTTATATTTAATTATATTTCATTTTGTTGGTAGTTGTTTGGAAGACAATGAAGGGAGGAGACCTCAGAGGCAGGGATGTTAGAGTTCACAAAGAATTTGAAAAGCATCATTGATCATGGAAAAACTGCTTAAAATTTAAATTAAGAATTAAATTAGAATTGGGAGTATTTTGTCAAATTGTGTATAACTGTTTTTGCAATAACAGTTGTCCACTTGCCATACCCTGAATATTCTAGGCACATTCTTCCATGAATGATATTATGAGATAATTAAATACAATGAAAAGTATTGTATGCGAAGTTTTGGTATGTGATAGAGTAAAACCATGATAGTTTATGTAAGTGGAATTTGACAAACTTGATATACAGCAAAGGCAAGAAAGCATAGGATTTAGAATTTTGTGTGTAGTGTTTGAGAATACACTCTTCCTCCAACCCCCATAATTTAGATTTTTAAAATATTTTATTTTACTCTGGAAACAACACTTAACATTAGATATACACTCTTAAACTTTTTAAAAATATTTTTTATTGATTTTCAGAGGAAAGGAGAGATAGACACATCAATGAAAACAGAGAATCATTGATTTGCTTACTTCTGCACACCCTTCACTAGGGATCAACAGGCAACATTGGAATGTGCCCTGACCTGGAATCAAACTTTGACCTCTTAGTTCATAAGTGTTGCTCAACCACTGAGCCATACCAATTGGGCTACCCTCTTAAATTTTATTTTATTTTATTTTTTTCTGATTTAAAGGGGCTTCTATTTATTATTTTTATATGATACGTGAAGAACTTTTATTTTTTATTTGTTAACTTTTTTATTGTGTTAAATATGTACATATCTTCCCATTGCCCCCACCCATCAGGGATACCCAAACCCCCCAGTGTCTTATGTTCATTGGTTATGCTTATACGCATGCATACAAGTCCTTTGGTTGATCTCTTATCTACCTCACCTCTCCTTAATCTTCCTGCTGTAATTTGACAGTCTGTTTGATGCTTTACTGCCTCTTATCTATCCTTTTGTTCATCAGTTTATAATGTTCTTTATTATCCACAAATGAGTGAGATCATGTGGTGTTTCTCCTTCATTGACTGGCTTATTTCACATAGAATAAGGCTCTCCAGTTCCATCCAGGTTGCTGCAAATGGTAAGAATTCCTTCATTTTAATGGCACGAGAAAATTCCATTGTGTAGATGTACCACAGTTTTCTGATCCACTCATCTGCTAACGGGCACCTAGGCTGTTTCCAAATTGTAGCTATTGTAAATTGTGCTGCTATGAACATAGGGCTGCATAAATCCTTTCAGATTGGCGTTTCTAGTTTCTTAGGATATATTCCTAAGAGTGGGATTGCTGTGTCAATTGGGAGTTCCATTTTTAGTTTTTTGAGGAAACTCCATACTGTTCTCCACAGTGGTTGCACCAGTCTGCATTCTCACCAAAGTTCACAAGGGTTCTTTTTTCTCCACATCCTGGCCAACACTTATTGTTTGTTGATTTGTTGATGATTGCCATTCTGACAGGTGTGAGATGGTGTCCCATTGTTGTTTTGATTTGCATCTCTAGGATAATTAGAGAGTTTGAACATGTTTTCATGTGTCTCTTGGCTTTTCTTCTGTCATCTTTTGAAAAGGTTCTATTTAGATCTGTTGCCCATTTTTTTATTGGGTCATTTATCTTCCTTTGATTAAGTTGTATAACTTGGCTGTAGATCTTGAAGTCTAAACCTTTATCAGTGATAACATTTGCAAATATGTTCTCCCATACAGTGGTCTTTCTTGTTGTTTTATTGATGGTTTCCTTTGCTGTGCAAAAGCTTTTTATTTTGATGTAGTCCCATTTGTTTATTTTCTCTTTAGCTTCCATTGCCCTTTGAGAAGTATCAGGGAAGAAGTTCTTTTGGCACATGTTTGAGACTGTGTTGCCTGTGGATTCCTCTAGTATTTTTATGGTTTCCCTTATAATGTTTAAGTCCTGTATCCATTTTGAGTTTATTTTTGTATTTGATGTAAGTTGGTGGTCTGGATTCATTTTTTTGGCATGTATCCGTTCAATTTTCCCAACACCATTTATTGAAGAGGCTGTCTTGATTCCATTGTATGTTCATGCCTCCTTTGTCAAATATTAATTGTGCATAGTGCTTTGGGCGGATATCTGGATTCGCTATTCTATTCCATTGGTCTATGAGTCTGTTCTTGTGCCAGTACCAGGCTGTTTTGAGAACAGTTGCTTTGTAATATAGCTTGAAATCTGGTATTGAGATTCCACCTACTTTATTCTTTTTTCTCAGGATTTCTGTGGATATTCAGGGTATTTTTTTGTTCCAGATGAATCATTGAAGACTTCTTTCTAGGTCTGTGAAAGATGTCGTTGGTATTTTAATGGGTAGTGCATTGAATCTATAAATTGTTTGGGGTAGTATGGACATTTTAATGATGTTGATTCTCCCAATCTATGAGCATGATGTGATCTTCCATCTGTTTACATTTTCCTCTATCTATTTTTTCAGTGTATTGTAGTTTTTTGCGTATAGGTCTTTTACCTCCTTAATTAGGTTTATTCTGAGGTATCTTAATTTTTGTGGTGTGGTGGTAAATTTGAAGGTTTTTTAGTCTCTCTTTCTATAATTTCATTATTAGTGTATAGAAATGACATAGATTTCTTGGCATTAATTTTGTATCCTGCTACTTTTCCTAATTCATTTATTAAGTCTATTAGTTTTTGGATGGAGTCTTTCCGGTTGTTTATATACAGTATCATGTCATCTGCAAATACGGACAGCTTCACTTCTTCTTTTCAAATTTGGATGCCTTTTATTTATTCTTCTTGTCTAATTACAATAACTAATACTTCCAGAAATATGTAGAGCAGGAGTGATAAGAGTGGGCATCCCTGTCTTGTTTCTCTTGTTAGGGAAAATGGTTTTAGTTTTTGCCCATTGAGTATGATGTTAGCTGTGAGTTTATCATATATGGCTTTTATGATGTTGAGGTATGATCCTTCTACTCCCACTTTGCTGAGAGTTTTATCAAGAAAGGGTGTTGGATTTTGTCAAATGCTTTTTCTGCATCAATTGATATGACTATGTGATTTTTATCTCTCAATTTGTTTATGTGATGTATCACATTTATTGATTTGTGGATATTGTACCATCCCTGCATTCCTGGGATGAATCCTGCTTGGTCATGGTGTATGATCTTTCTGATGTACTGCTGGATTTGGTTTGCTAGAATTTTGTTGAGGATTTTGGCATCTATTTTCATGAGAGATATTGGCCTATAATTCTCTTTCATTGTGTTGTCTTTATCTGGTTTTGGTATTAGGGTGATGCTGGATTCATTGAAGGTATGCAGAAGTGTTCATTCTTCTTAAATATTTTGAAATAGTCTGAGGAGTATTGGTTTTAATTCTTCCTTGAATGTTTGGTAAAACTCTCCTTTGTAGCCATCTGCTTTTGTTTATTGGAAGCTTTTTGATTACTGATTCAATTTCTTCCATAATTCTTAGCCTATTGAGATGTTTAGATTCTTCCTGATTGAGTTTTGGAAGGTTACATTTTTCTAGGAATATGTCCATTTCCTGCAGGTTGTCCAGTTTGTTGTAATAGAGTTGTTCATAGTATTTTTTAACAATCCTTTGTATTTTGGAGGATTCTGTTGTTATTTTTCCTCTTTCATTTCTGATTTTGTTTATTTGGGTCTTCCCTCTTTGCTTCTTGGTGAGCCTGGCTAGAGGTCCATCAATCTTGTTTATCCTTTCAAAGAACCAGCTCTTTGTTTTGTTGATCTTTTGAATTGTTTCTTTGGTCTCCATGTTGTTTATATCCCCTGATCAATACTATTTCCTTCCTTCTGCTTACACTGAACTTTTCTTGTTGCTCTCTTTCTAGCTCTTTGAGTTGTAGGGTTAAGTAATTTATTACCGTTGTTTTTTGTTTTTTGTAGTAGGTCAGAGCTAATTACTAACTGTTTAGATGAAAACATTTTTAGCTGAAAGCAGTCTCTACCTGTTTGTTTCATGTTAATTTATGTTTTGTTATTTCCTGCCTAAAGGCTAGGGGTGTTTCCCAAAGCCTTAATAAAAGGGAGAAAAAGGCCAGAGAAAGTGGTAGTCCTTTCCACTAGAGCAGCGGTTCTCAACCTGTGGGTCACGATGAGCCTAAGACCATTGGAAAACACAGATATTCACATTACAATTCATAACAGTAGCAAAATTACAGTTATTAAGTAGCAATGAAAATAATTTTATGGTTGGGGGTCACCACAACATATGGAACTGTATTAAAGGGTTGCGTCATTAGGAAGGTTGAGAACCACTGCTCTAGAAGACGGCTCTCGCCTGGCCCCCCAATATTGCCAAACTAATGTTTTGTAGTCCCTCATTTTTTTTGCGTGCGGCCTCCTTCAGAACCCGAACCCTGAACCGGGAACCCTGAATCATGCGGGACGTGGAAAGAGGCTCCCACAGCCATGATGTTTTTTATTTCTTCCTCGATCTCTATGGTTATCCAGTCATTGTTT
Organism: Lasiurus cinereus; assembly: GCA_011751065.1. NCBI lineage: Eukaryota > Metazoa > Chordata > Mammalia > Chiroptera > Vespertilionidae > Lasiurus > Lasiurus cinereus. The sequence goes on from JAAGEH010000018.1 coordinate 62,914,792, forward strand.
AATAGCATGCTGTTTAGTCTCCATGTGTTTGATTTCTTTGGATTGTTTTTATTGTAGTTGATTTCCAATTTTATGCCACTGTGGTCTGAGAAAATGGTTAATATGATTTCTATCTTCTTGAATTTGAAGAGACTTTTCCTATGCCCCAACATATGCTCTGTCTTTGAAAATGACCCATGTGCACTTGAGAAGAATGTATATTTTGTGGCTTTGGGGTGAAATGTTTTGAAGATGTCAATTCCATTTGTTCTAGTGAGTTATTTAGGATTTATGTTTCTTTTCTTTATTTTTGTTTAGAGGATTTGCCCAGTTGTGACAGTGGGGTTTTAAAGTCTCCTACTATGATTGTATTGCTGTCAATCTCTTCCTTGATATCCTCCAGGAGTTTTTTTTTTTGTGTATGTGTGTTTTTTTTTTTAATGTATTTAGGTGTTTCTGTATTGAGCGTGTATACATTTACCAGAGTTATTTTTTTCTTGTTGAATTTTTCCCTTTAGTATTATGAAGTGGCCTTCCTTATCTCCTCTTATGTCCTTCCTTTTGAGATTTAATTTGTCATATATAAGTATTGCAACCCCAGCTTTTATTTCATTTCCATTTGCCTGAAAAACCATCTGTGTGCATCTCTTTTTCTAAGGTGGGTTTCTTGTAGACAGCAGATACATGGGTCATGTTTTCTTATCCAATCTGTTCCCCTATGTCTTTTGATTGGTGCATTTAATGCGTTTACATTTAAAGTTATTATTGGTAGGTACTTATCTGTTGCCATTTTTATTCTTTACCCCGGTATTCCTTCTTTGCTTCCTATTTCTTTTTTTACAGCAAACCCTTTCACATTTCTTGCATTGCTGGTTTGGTGGTAATAAATTCCCTTTGTCCTCTTTTGTCTGTGAAGTTCCTGATTTCACCTTCAATTTTGATTGAAAGCCTTGCAGGGTACAGTATCCTTAGATTCAGACCCTTCCTCTGCATGACTTTGTATATTTCATTCCATTCCCTTCTAGCATGATGAGTTTCTGTTAAGAAATCAGTTGCTAGTCTAATGGGGTTTCCTCTGCAGGTGACTTTCTGTTTCTCTCTGGCTGCTTTTAAGATTCTTACTCTGTCGTTGGTGTTTGCCAATTTAATTATAATGTGCCTTGATGTTGATCTTTTGGGGTTCATTTTGCTTGAGATTCTGTGAGCTTCTTGGATATGTGTGGGTTTTTTTCTTTGCTATATCAGGGAAGTTTTCTTTAATTATTTCTTCAAAAAGGTTTTCTATTCCTTGCTCAGTTTCCACTCTTTTTGGAACCCCAATTATGTGGATATTGTGGTTTTTTTTGGGTTATCCTAAAGTTCCCACAGGCTCTCCTCTTGCTTTTTAATTTTTTTTTTCTAGAAGCTGCTGTACTTGTGTATTTTTTCCTACCTTGTCTTCTAGCTCACTGATGCAGTCCTCTGCTTCTTCTAGTCTACTTTTGATGCTTTCTATTCAGTTCTTTACAGTAGTGATGTCCTTTTTCATTTCTTCTTGATTATTCTTTATTTCCTCTTGGTTCTTCTTCATTTCCTCTTGGTTTTTACTCATATTGTCAAATTTGTCTTCCATTATTTTCAGGCACCTTATGACCCTTTCTTTCTCTGGCAGGTTATTTACTTCTTTATTTAGTACCTTTTCTGGTGATGCCTGTTTTTCTTTCATATGTAGGCTATTTCTTTGTCTGCCCATGGTCTTTCTTTTCTGAGTGTCTGGTTATGTTGTTCTCTCTCCTGCAATGATTTAAAGGCACAAAATACAACACGACCAGGTACAACACACAAGACACTGAACAGAAATGTATTCCCAATGTTAATAACCACAAATAAGGTGACCACCAGTGAAAGACAAATTAGGGGTAAGTAAAGAAAAAGGAAGAGAGAAAGGAGGAAAAAATAAAAGAAAGAAGTGCCAAAATGAATTTGGGGGAAGGAAATAAAAAAAGAGGGGAAAGATAGAAGAAGATGAAGAAAAGAGAAAGAAAAAAATGTAAGACAGAAAAGAAAGAGAATAAGAAAGAAAAAGAGAACAAATTACATATATGAAGAGAAAACTCCAATAGAACAGCCACTAATCCCAACAAATGCTGACAACAAGTACCTGGAGATTAAAGAAACTACAAATGACAACTAATATCAAAGGAGGCAAAGGAAAGCAGAGTTAAAAAACAAACCAAAATCAAGCAAAAAATAAGTAAAATAAAACAAGTAGAATAAGGAAAAACAATCTCACAAAAAAAGTATAAAAAAATTGATATATTCAACATTCAAGCAAACAACAAAAGGACATAGAGAAAAACAATTTTTTGGATAGTGAAGACAGAGAAGAGAGAGGTATATATCAACTTGGAGTAGGGAATTGGAAATTAGATATATAAGTGGGGTGAAGTTTTAACCAGGTAAAAAGAAAGAATAGGGAAAATCTAAAGTTGGAAAAGGGTAAGAGAAACAAGACAACAATAAGGGAAAAGTTAAGAAGAGTGTTGGCATAAGGGTAGGGTTGTGATACAGTAAAATGATGCTAAAGGAAAGATGAAAATAAAATGTGGAATTCTAATCCCAAAGTAAAATAAAGAGAAAATAAAATGACACTTCTTTTTTTCATAAAGGTAAAATAGTATTAGTAAAAATACTGGTTGAAATTAAAAATGTAATAATTAAAAAGGTAAAATCAATTGAGGAAAAAAGAAAAAAAATATTTTTT
>JAAGEH010000018.1:62917913-62945851 GCA_011751065.1 Lasiurus cinereus
ACCTCAAGGTCCTCTCTAGCCTGTGCTTAGATCTTGTTTTCTCTGTGGTACTCAATACCGGTTTGTGGGAGTGGGTTGCCCCAGAGCTGACTCTCTGATGGTTATTCTGTGCTCTGATTCCCAGGTTCCAGTAAAACATCTTTCCCCTGCAGTCTCTTAGGATGTCCCCAGTTGGGTGATCCCATGTATTGGGCTTAGCAATCAGAAGCAAGGGTTTGAAGAGGAAAGAGTGCTGTCAGTGCACTCCCCCTTCCCCGCTCCTGTTCAAGCAGCTAGGACACTTTAATAACTCCCAGGCTATCCTTCTGCATCAGATCAAAATGTTTTGCTTTCTAGAGCTCCCCTCTGTTATCAGCTATGAGGGCCCCCTTTCACATTCAGGAATCATGTCCTGCCCAACATCCACTGATTTCTCTAAGTGCAGCTTTCCCCCAGTCCAGTTCCCACAGTGTGCATGTCTCTCTGTTCTGCGGGACCAAAGACCTCACCTTATCCCAGGTGAAATCTGACCTTTCCTTGTGGTATGTGGAGCTCCTCGGAATCCGAGTTTTTTGTGCCAATTGGGGAGTGGTGTTCTGGGTCCCCCAGCTTTTCAGTGGGTGCTACAGCTGTAGTTTTTCAAGCTGCCATAGACATCCACTTTCCCCTGCAAGATGGCAGTCTCTGCAATCGCGCTGGTTGCTCTGGAAGACAAAAACCCTCTGGCACTGGGGCTGCCTGGTCAGGGGAGCCTTGTCCAGCAGTCCCCACCTTCTGCTGGAGGATAACTGTCCCTTAACTCGCTAATGAACACTCCCAGTGCGAGCCTCAGCTGTTCTCTCTGTCTGCTTAGAGACAAGGCTCTGGATAGGTCCATCTATTCTGCTGCCATTTTTTTCTCCTGGATCCTCTTTAGATGGTATAATTTTACCCCGTTTTTCTGCTTTAGAATCATTACCTTGATTAGATGGTATGTTTAAGACACAATGTGTCATTTTTTAAGTTACTACTGAGATTCTATCAGTGTTTGTTGAAGAACTGGTGCTTATGTGTATTATCTGTTGTCAGAACATAATTAACAAATTCAAATTATCATGAAAACTAACCAAAGGTCACATATCAACAATTAGAAAAATATTTGAATATTATAGCAAGGATCAGATGATGAAACAACTGATATAAAATTATGGAAATTGTTTCAATTTCAAAACATCATTGTGCAGCACCATGTCTTAATTAGAATTACATTTTGTCAAACTTTCTATAATTATTATTAAAGAATTTTGAGGAAATCATTTACAATAATTTACAATATAAAATGTAAATTTGATTTAAAAGTTGATTTTCTTTCATTTTGCAGGCCTAAATTGTTCATAAATAATTGGCCAATGTCAACCATGTAGCTGTTTCCATGGAAATTATTGCAATATTACTGCAAATACTTTCATTTGTAAATTTGATGAGACATTTACAGGTAAAAAAATGCGCATATATATATATATATATATATATATATACATATATGTAATATATATGTATATGTATATATATATATACACACATTTATACATGTAAATAATATTAATTTCAAATTAAATTTAAAATGTGTCATTTATTACTGAAAATACAATTTTAGAGTTTCTATATTCTGACATTTTTTTAGGAATATGTTTATTAAATCTATTTGGTTAACAAATAACTGATTATCCTGCTAAATATCCCACAATATATAGAGTTTGGAAAACAGCTGACATATTTTTAAATCATGATAAAGTATATTTGTTCTTAAGTACTAAAATATTTTTAGAAATAGTGCAAATTTTGCAGATAAGTTGAATAATAGTAATTAATTTATTTCCTTATGTAACATATTACAGACAAATCCCTTTTTATGAAGGATTAAAATATTTTATTTCTTCTCAAATGAATATAAATATGTAAAATTAAATCATTGTTTAAGCCAGTAGTTTCTTAACTTTGGTTAAATGTTTAACAGTGAAAGTGTATTTAAACCATTGCCTATATCATTGAATTCTCATACAGTTTTCCATTTTCTGGAAAATATCCTCACCATCAGTGTATCTATCCCAATTCAAATTATCTTTAGGCAGTTTTATCTTTAGCCACAATTAGACACCTAAATATTTATTTTCTGGAAGTGAAACAGAAGATGATTGTCTCCCAAACCACAGAAAATAGTACTATTTCAGTGTTTCTGTTGTAGATCCTTCTACCTAATTAAGTTGAAAGATATTTGACATTTTTGGTAGAGTGCATCAGCCATTGCCTCAGAGTAAGAGGAATTGGTACAATGAAGGCAGTAAGAATTGCTCTTATACGTGGGATCTAAAACAAAATAAGCAAGCAAAGTTGAAATAGACTCATGAATACAGTAAAAAAACTGAGCATTGCCAGATCAAATTGAAAAAATTTAAGGGATTTCAGAAATACAATTTAGGAGTTACATAATAATCATGGGGATGTAAAGAACAGTATAGGCAATATTGTCAATAACCCTATTTAATACAAGAGTAATATGCAAATTAACCATCACTCTGCCCACAAGCCAATCAGAGCCAGTATGCAAATTAACCCCAACCAAGATGGCTGCAGCCACGGAGCAAGCCGGAGGGAGGCTTGGGTTTCCCTGCATTGGAAGAAGACAAACTTTCCACATACCCTGGCTGGCCCAGGCTGCCACTCAAGGCTACACAGTTTCAATTATAGAAGATAAATAAATCCCCCCAAAATGGTAGCAGCCACAGAGGTGGAGATAGCATGAGGCTAGGATTGCCCCTGGCCATAGAGGAAGCCAAGCTTCTGTAGCCCTAACCTGTCTTGGCCACCACTTAAGGCTACAAAGTTTCAATTATAGAAGATAAATAAGTCCTGGCAAAAATGGCTGCCACCATGGAGTAGAAGGCTTGTCTTCGTTCCAGGCTACAAAGTTTCAATTGTAGAATATAAATAAATTCCAGATTGCAGGGTCTCCACTTGGGTCACCAGGGCATGTGGCCAGCCAGCAAACCATCACAGGTACCTCGCCCAGGCCACCCCATGCCCCAAGGGAACCCCCACCCTGATCTGTGACATCCTTCAGGGCAAACCAGCTGGCCCTTGTGCACCAGGCCTTTATCCTATCTAATAAAAGAGTAATATACAGATTGATTATCACTCAAACACACAAGGTGATGACCCCCATGTAGTCAAAGATCCTGCCCCCATTTGGACACAAGATGGCCACCACAAGATGGCCTGCAGGGGAGGGCATTTGAGAGGGACCATACCTGCAAGGGAGGGCAGTTAGGGGGAACCAGGCCTGCATGGGAGGGCAGTTAGTGGTAACCAGGCCACAGGGAGAGCAGTTAGAGGTGACCAAATCTGCAGGAGATGTCAATTGGGGGCAAACAGACTGGCAGGGAAACAGTTGGGAGCCAGCAGTCCTAGATTGTGAGAGGGATGTCCGACTGCCTGTTTAGGCCTGATCTTGCTAGGATCAGGCCTAATCAGGCAGTCGGACATCCCTCAAGGAGTCCCAGATTGAAAGGGTGCAAGCTGGGCTGAGGGACAACCCCCTGCACAAATTTCATGCACTGGGCTTTTAGTATAATCATATCTATGAAAGGAAACAATTGAGTACTAGAATTATTTGGAAATTAGTTTGTGAATTATCTAATTTTTAACTAGCATGCCATATACCTAACACTGCTATAAAATTATACTGAATGTCAATTGATACAAAATTAAGGGGAAAAAAGATGAAACCTTAATAAAAAGAAATTTCAATTATCTTCAAATAAATCTTTTCTGGTCTTTTTTCCTTCAAGCCTTTTGTTTCCTTGAGGTATATTATGAGATGAAAGATATTTTTTAGTCTCTTACCATATGCTGCATACATATGGGGACCATGTAATTGCCTTTCAAATAATAGCATTCTTGAGCAAAAGAGGTAGCTAAAAGCAGTTATTTTATTGCTGAGAGGATGAGACCTTGGTTATTGTCTCTTTGAAGGATAGATTTCAGTTAAAACCAAATATAGCAAAGCAAGCAATGACTTATTGGCTGCAGTAAAATCACACTCAGGACAGTGAACCAAGGAAGATTTTAGCATGGAAGAAGCAAGAGGGGTGCCTAGGCTGGGGTGCTTTAGCTCACTGAGAAGTCAGAGAAAAATGGGGACCTTGGAGACAGGTTCAGGGGTTTGGCATAGGACACACTATCACTGCCTACTACTCCACTGGGCACAAGTCTCATGAGGTTCCTTAGAATAACAGGGAAGAGGAATGGTGCAGGTATGCTCCTGAGAGAGGGCACATACTGGATCTTTTGTGTTGAGGATATTTATTTCTCTCTTCCAGGCAGAATCCTAGGGGAGGTCTCCTGGAAGGTCTCAAAAGAATATTCGTAGGCTTTGCTGGTGTGCTCTTTTTAGGTTGTGGTCTCCCCTGATTGGTGGGCTTGAGGGCAGGTTGTCATTAGTCAAAACAGCTGGTTCTGACTTGTCTGGGACTGGGACTGAAATACAATTGAGACCTAGACATTATCTCTAGGGAAGAAAGGTCAGGGAGTCTAAACCACATGAGCAGCAATATGCTAGGGATGGGAAGGTTACTCTGGGGCAAGGTACTTATTTCCCTAGTTTTGCCCCTTGTTAGGCATTCTGCAGGAAATTGTTCTGCCAGTTTGTTCAGCTATCTTTCTCAGTGTCCCAGTTCCACTTGTTTTGGCTTACTGACCTGTCTCAGTTAAAATTATATAATATTTGAAACAGTTATTTATTGATGGGCAATTTCATTTCATTAAATAAGCAGACAAAGAAGATAGTTTATACAAAATTATTTTAAATAAAATTATTTCCAAAGAAAATGATTGCAATTTGATATCTGTAAATCCAAGGAAAAATTTTGAAAGTATTTTATATTGATTATCTGAACATTACAAAATAATTCAACAGGAACTATGCTTAGTCATATTTATCTCTAATACTATTTTTTTCTGAAGATTGAGTATTTTTTGTATGGTTTTCTCATTTTAATTTTTCATAAAATCATCGATACCTTGTTCAAGATTGTATTTATTATTAATAAGTTTAAATTTATTGCTTTCAACTCTTTTCCTAATTATGCCATTCTTAATTGAAAAAATGTCTCTCTACACATATTGAGGTTTCTGTTCATCTCTTGGGAAAATCTCTAAATGGACATTATCCTCAGTTATATATTTTTGTATAAAATACATAGATCAAATATTTACATCAGATCCATACTTTTGTTCTATTCGGAATTATTTTGACACATGTTTTCAAAAATAATCCTCACAAAACAAATTATCTCTAAATATATAATCACTTTGAGGGTTGAGTATTGGCCAAACTTAGGTGCTGCAGAGTTATAAACCTTTTCAATTTAATTCCCTTTTATTCTAGCACATCAATCTATCCATGAAATATAGGTGCAGCCTTTAGTGTTTCCCACGTGTCCAGCTATTCTAAAGCAGTTATCTGCCGAGAGACGTTTGGCTCAGTGGACAGAGCGTTGGCTTATGGACTGAAAGGTCCCAGGTTCAATTCCGGTGGGGGCATGTACCTTGCTTGCAGGCACATCTCCACTGTGGGTGTGCAGGAGGCGGCTGATTGATGTCTCTTCTCTCATCAATGTTTCTGACTTTCTATCTCTCTCCCTTCCTCTCTGTAAAAAAATCAATAAAATATATTTAAAAATAAAAATAAAGCAGTTATCTATCTCTATAAAGAGGGATATGTAAATTAGCCAGGGTGATGAAACATGACCAAATAACAGGGACCTGAGGCTGCATGGTGTCTGGCCAGGGTGAGGAACCACAGGCCATATCCCCCACCCCATAGAGCTTGACAGGGGACCTCAGACGGCACACCCTGCCCGGCAAGGATTGATGGGGGACCTCAGGCAGTGCTCCTTCCACCCTAGTGCCAGGCCAGGGGACCTCAAGCTGCACCACCTGCCCAGCAGAGCTTGACAGGGGACTCAGGCCATGACCCCTGCCTTGGTGCTAGGCTGGGGGACCTGAGACTGTGCCCCCAACCTAGTACCAGGCTTTGCCTTCCCGCCTCCCAGCACTGGGCTGGGGGACCTGAGACTGTGCCCCCTACCCTGAGGGGTTTCACAGGGGTAGCATCAGCCAGGTCTGGGTCTCCTGAGTTTTCAAAGCATCTATGGACAGTCGGTGAGACTTAACCCTAGGTCCTGTGTGCTCCCCAGACTCTGATAGGAGGGATAATTTAATACACATTTTACTAATTTTCTTTCATCTCTTACACGTGTATTATAGAGAAAGGGCAAATGGCAATATGAAAATATTTCCTCTAATCAATTCTCTTTTAATGTGCATGGATTTCATGCACCAGGACACTAGCAGTATTTATTAACCTGTATACTTTTGAACTTATTTAATTTGTTAAGTGTCTTCATTGCATTGTGCATAAATAAACTTTAATGTTTTTAATGCTTTTAAAAAATAACTAAAACTGATTTCCTTGTGTTTAATGTTATTTTTAATAAAATAGTCATAACTTATTTTAAACAAGATGTAACCAAAATTTGAAGGATTCTTCTACTAACATGTCAAAACATTCCTAAAATAATTTGGTTTATTTTCAGTCATTCCTCAGAAGTTAAACATCACTAAAATTTAAATGTGGACAACAGTGAGAGAAAATACATTCTGATACGTAACATTTTTCTAATTAATATCAATTTGTCACAAAAAAATTAGTGTGTGGACTTGTAAATATTTAAAATTATTTGTGAATTTTTCAGCTAGAGATTCTAATCCAATTGTTGAATATCACAACTATTTTGGATTTACAATATGAATTATGTGTGTATGACAATAAATTACAAGTACATTTTTCCATCCTTTTTTCTATTTAAGTAAAACAATATATATTAGGATATACTTAATTAAATACATAATTTTAAAGCAACAATAACATTATCATTAACATTTTACTAAATTTTCAATAGCATTTCTAATGTCAGATATCTTGCCTTCAATAGGTTAAAATTTAGTAAAACTTCATTTTTCCCAATAAATTGAAAGAAATAATCAAACAACTATTGAAATTAATTGATTATCTATTTGAAGACTCTGATTTCCCTAGTAGTGTGGCATATTTTAATCTTATGTGAATTTATTCTAGCTATGGGGCCAGTACATATACTAATATAAGTCATTAATACACTGTGGTGAATCATGAATAGGAACATGGTTTAGGGACAAACTATATAATCATTATAAAATTTATAGGAAAACATAAATGTGAAAAATTTTTATTAAACTGTAAATTGTTTCATTTGATCATATAATATATTAGATATCTATTATGAAATAAAAAGTTGGGAGGGGATTGTGGTGGAGATGCCACCCAAAGAACTCATATGTGGGACATAGACAATATTGTGGTGAAAGCCCGGTGGGAGGATAATTGGAAATGTCAGTGGGGAAAGGAGCACATCTCTGATACTTTTAACAATAAAGGTAAATAAATCCAGTAAATAGAAATAAAGTAAATCCAATAAGTGGAGCATTATTAAAAAAATAAACATCAGCATATAATAAAATATATAAACAGTTGTATATTCATACCAAGGGCTTGTATACTTTTCTTCTGGAAATGGTTAGTTAGTAAATATTTTAGACTTTCTGAACTTTATGGTTTAAATTGCAATAATACAGCTCTGCTATGATAGAGTGAAAACAACCATCCTATCCAATAAAAGATTAATATGCAAATTGACCATACCTCCTCCACACCCACAAGCCACATCCACCAGCCAATCAGAGCAAGTATGAAAATTAACCCAACCAAGGTGGCTACAGCCACAGGGAGAATAGGAGGGAGCCAAGCAACCAGGCCTCCCCTTAAGGCAACAAAGTTTCAACGGATGTGCAAGCAGGAGATTTGGCTCCACTCCAGGCTACAAAGTTTAAATTGTAGAAGATAAATAAATTCCAGATACCAGGGCCTCTGCTTGGGCCCCCAGGGGGCATGGCCAGCCTGCAAACCACCATAGGCCTCTCACCCAGGCCACCCTACACCCCAAGGGAACACTCACCCTGAGCCAGGACACCCTTCATGGCAAACCAGCTGGCCCCCACGCATGTACCAGGCCTCTAGCCTAGCTACTAAAATAGAAATATGTAGATTGGCCATCACTCCAACACACAAGATGACTACCCCCATGTGGACACAAGATGGCTACCACAAGATGGCTAGCAGGAGAAGGCAGTTGGGAGGGACCAGGCCTTCAAGGAAGGACAGTTTTAGGCAATCAGACCAGCAGGGGAGAGTTGTTAGGGATGACCAGGCTGGCAGAGGAGAGAAGTTGGGGGTGACAGATCCACAGGGGAGGGCAGTTAGGGGCAAACAGGCTGTCAGGGGAGAAGTTAGGCATCAAGATGGCAGGGGAGTGGTTAGGGCATGATCAGGCTGGCAGGCAGAAGTGATTAGGGGCAATTAGGAAGGCAGGCAAGTGAGCAGTTGGGAGACAGCAGTCCTGGATTGTGAGAAGGATGTCTGACTGCCAGATAGGATCGAGCCTAAACAGGAAGTCAGACATCCTTCAAAGAGTCCCATATTGGAGAGGGAGCAGGCTTGGCTTAAAGACACGCCCCCCCAATGCACTGATTTCATGCACTGAGCCTCTAGTCCTACATAATAAAAGCATAATATGCAAATCTATCAAACAGGGGAATGACTGTTCAGTGGGTGGCAAGGCCAGGGAGCAGGTGGCACCAGGCCAGCCAAGGTGCATGCCAGTGGGCATAGAGAGAAGAGAGTGATCGAGGGCATCAGTGACCAATGGCCTGCCTGGTTGCCTCCCACAGAGGGAGGCCAATTGCAGCTTAGGCCCAATCCCTCTGGGGAAAGCATCTAAGCCATTAGTCAGACATCCCCTGAGGGCTCCCGGTCTGTGAGAGGCCACAGGCAGGGCTGAGGGACCTCCCTGAGTGCGTGAATATTCATATGCAGGGCCTCTAGTCCTATATAATAAAAGCCTAATAACTCCCTGAACTGGGAGTTCTGCTGGGAGTTTGACTGCTCAATCAGTTGCTATGACACACACTGACCACCAGGGGGGTAGATACTCTGACCTGTAGGTTGGCTTACTGAGGGCATTGGTGGACTAGACCAGAAAGTGAGGTGTTAGATGAGAGCCTTCAGGAAACTCCCAGAGTTTGGCCCAAGCCCCTGGCAGAGGAAGGCAGGGGCAGGAGCCAGGAGGGACCAGGTGGCACAGGAGGCTGCTACCAGTGATTCAAGAGCTGTGGACTGTGCAGTCCTCCACAGCTTATTGCGTTCTCAGTGCACACTTTATAATCTTCAGAGCTGCTGCTTTTTAAGTTTCACTAACTTCTCCAGGAGAGTTGGTAGTGCCATTACACAGGAATGGGTCAGGCGTGCCTACCAAGGAGTGGCCCCGGGCTTCCTGGGACACAGCAGAGAGGGGGACTGGTCTCTGTCTCTCTCTTTCTGGACCTCACTAGTAGCTGAACTAGCCACTTATCAGCCCTTACTCTCTCTCTCTGCAGTTCAGCCTGCTTGCCAGTGCCCACTCACTGGATGGAGCCTGCTGCTTTTGCAGCCTGGCGTTCAGTCAAGCCTTTGGTCATTATGGGTTTTCATATATTAGGATGATGATATAGGGAACATGATTCATATATAAGTTGATATTATATTTTAAAAAGTCATATTAAATATCTGAAAACATTATATTTCTAGTGCTTTGTCAAACAGTGAATACATAAATTAGCCTTTATTCAAATTTACTTTGCTGTTGAGTTTCATTTAAAACTGAGAAATTTGGAACTCATAGTCTTTTGGAAGTTACAGCTATTATGCTATAAAGAGTTTAATGGTTTATTGCAAATTTATATCAAGACTGCAAAGAATTAAGGTGTAGTTATGTCAATTCAATTTAGAAACTATTGAGCCTTTAGAAAAAGCTCAATATTAACACACCTCAATATTAAGAAGGAGTATAAATAAGAGCAATTAACCATGAGGTCAATCTCAGTCATACTAAAAGTAAAATTAAGAATTAAAATCTTGCCGAGACCAGTTTGGCTCAGTGGATAGAGCATTGGCCTGTGGACTGAAAGGTCCGAGGTTCGATTCCAGTCGAGGGCATGTACCTTGCTTGAAGGCGCAACTCCAGTAGGGGGCTAATGGATGTCTCTCTCTCATCGATGTTTCTGGCTTTCGATCCCTCTCCCTTCCTCTCTGTAAAAAATCAATAAAATATATTTAAAAAAAGAATTAAAATCTAATCTAACGCTGTAATTCCACATTTGAAAACATTATGTAAATTTTATGTATCCATTATAAAGTGAATTACTTTAATTCTATAATTTCATAAGGTTTATTGGAAAACATTAATGTATTTTTCAGTAATTCATTGAATCATTAGCATTCTCATTCTATATATGATCAGTTTCTGACTTCTTACCAAACTTTTTAAAATAAGAGTTTGTTATAAGAAAAGTGATTGTCAAAAAATAAACTCCTCAGTCTTAGTTTAGGACTGACAGCTATAAAAAGCAATTTTAGTTTCAAGATTCAAGAAGGTTCATTTGCAAGACATGGTGGGATCTCTGTACCCAAAATGATTTACAGACCACAGCATGACATTGGAGGAATAATTATATTTCAGGATGTGATAACCTCAGGTATCATTAGACAGGTAACAAGTGGTCCAATCTGACTAGTGAAGGATATTGTAAGGCATTTCATTAGCAGTTTAAATCAGAGGGTAGGCAGAATATTTTTTAATTTAAAGTTGTTTTCTCCAATTTGTAACCTCTAGCACTGAGTAGAATTTAAGAATAGTGTTTTGTCATGGAAAGAAATGCTAGCAGGAGCTAAATCAGATATTACTTTTTTCATTTTTAATAATTGAACTTTAATCCTATTTTGAAATTCAATCCTGATCGAGGCTGGAAAATTAATCTCAGTCAATTCAACTCTAGCTCTAACCCCCTGCCATTTAGAAAATTGAACTATTCCTTGTTCTCATAAGTGTAATTTGATAAGTAGTGTGGATAGTTAATCGCATTGCACGAACCAATAGGCACACTACACGTAAAATCAACTTTAAGGCTTAGCATTTATTAAAGTTGTACTTAAAATTATGACAGTCCTAACTCTTTTCGCTCAGTGGTTAGAGTGGTGTCTTATGGACTAAAGGGCCATGGATTCAATTTCGATCAAGGCTTCTACCTTGGTTGCAGGCTTGGTCCTACCCTTGGAGCATATGAGAGGCAACCAATTGATCTGTCTCTCTCACATCAATGTTTCTGTGTGTCTCTCTCCCTCCCTTCCATTTTCTCTAAAAAAAAAAAAAATCAATGGAAAAAATATCCTTGGGTGACAATTAAAGAAAAATTATGGCAAATAGTTAAATACGTTAATCTAATACATTTAGTGATGTATATTGGCTAGGAAGAAATGTATGTATTTGACTCTGGGTTGTTACTATTTTTACATTTTCAAACCTCATTTGGTCACTATGATTATTATCAGCATTGGTGGGATCTGCAGTTTTATGCTCAGAATGATCTACAGTAATATAACACTAAGATGCTACCTAAAGAGGGAGATCTACAGTAATATAACACTAAGATGCAACCTAAACAGGGACTTGCAAGTGGATACATGTAATATAAAGCCTCAAATACGCATAATTAGGCATCCATATTAATTTATTCACTTTATATATTATAGTAATTATTTTAATATGAAACAACTATAAATGAGGCAACTTCAGTAGATAGAGCACTGTGAAAATGTTGAACATTTAAAGAGAGACAATTGAGTAGCTATAACAAATAATATAATGTCTTGCCCAAATAATTTTGCTTAGTATGACCAACTTAATTTTCTAAATATGCCTTTGTAAATATTACTTTCTCAAAACACTCCAAATACTTTCCCTTTTCTAATGTTACATAGTAGAAAGATGAACATGAGAGTTATGTGAGTTTGGTTAATAGATTCTACAGTAGTCAGACAAATTTTACTCATCTAATCTCCAGTTACATCACCTATATTGTGAAGGAAATATGGCACAACTTCCCCGAATACTCAGCAGAATGAACTAGATAATAAATACAGCAGGGGTGTGGTTAATATAGCATTGCATTAAAGTTAAGCGGACTTGTGTTCCAAGACCATCTCTACATGGCTCTATGGCCTTTAGGATATTATTTAAGCTCTCTAAATTTTAATTTCCTGATTTATAAAATTTTCAGAATTATCAATACTCATCTCATGAATTTTTATGAGGATTAAATGAAACAATCCATGGTAAGAACTTAGTAAAAATAGCAGATATATAGTAAGCATTCAATTATTTTAGCTGTGTTTTTAAGTTTCACTAACTTCTCCAGGAGAGTTGGTAGTGCCATTACACAGGAATGGGTCAGGCGTGCCTACCAAGGAGTGGCCCCGGGCTTCCTGGGACACAGCAGAGAGGGGGACTGGTCTCTGTCTCTCTCTTTCTGGACCTCACTAGTAGCTGAACTAGCCACTTATCAGCCCTTACTCTCTCTCTCTGCAGTTCAGCCTGCTTGCCAGTGCCCACTCACTGGATGGAGCCTGCTGCTTGTCTGACATTAAGACCTTCATCTAATGTTTATTTATTCTGTTTAACAAATAGAGTCCAGTCTTCTTTTTTTTTCTAGCATTCACATATTTATACAGTTGTCTTGTACCTACTTTTATGAACTTAATTTTTACTATTTATCTAAACAATTAATTCTAGTGATTTTGTTATGAACACATTCACATTTTCTGTTGCAGCTCATCATTTTTTCCTCGTCTAGAATGAGGTCTTCCTGTTTTTCCCTTTTCCAAAATTCACTTCCTTTACTCTGCCTCCTGATATAGTGTCCTTGACAGCAAGGCCTATTATCTAGTCAAACTTATTGCTCTGTTCTGCAGCAAATATAAGGTAATGAATAAATGTTTTAAAATCAAGAAAATCAGATATAGAGGCTGTTCTTAATCTTAAAGGAATTTCAAATTAATGTGATTCTCTTCTGACAGACATACTCTGGAATAGATATGAAGCAATCTTTTTTCAATTTAGGAATCACACGTTTATATTTGAATTTTGTACACTCTTTATGCCATATATAGGAAGAAAAGAATCATAGTTTCAGTTATGTGATTTATTGGGACATTGGACATAATATTGAAAGAAACACACCACCTCTTAAAAATGAAAGATAGCATCTTGGAACAAATGGTCATGTAAACAATATGATATCCACTTAACTTTGACTCATAAAGTGTTAAATTTTCATAACAGTTATGAAAATTGTAGGATTGCTTTGCTTTTAAAGTGAAAAACATGTAATAGCTACTTTTAGTCCTGTGATACTGAATGCAGTCTTCTTTTGTAGAATTCTGAATTGGCTATCATTTGCGACAAATTTTCTATATATTGCAATGGTACTGTCTATGCAATGGTAGTAATTATCCACTTCTGCCTCAGCAGTTTCAGTGACTCAAAAATCACTTGATGTCTGCCTGAAAATGACTGATGTGTTGTTTTCTGTATTAAGTAATCTCTGCTGGTGCATTGTAAGTCTTTTAATGAGTCCTAGAAATCTGTCAAAGTCTGCATGTTTTCCTGCTTTGTTCAAGTGAACAGGTGTGACAATTTATAGTATTCAAGGCAGACACTCTAATTACTTCGACTTGGGACTTTGAAATATGTTTTATGGGGAAACGTCAAAAACATATTTTTTCTAAGATAAGGAACATTTTGGAACAAATAGCTTTAAATTTTACTTAGATAAAAAAATTTGAAAGTGAAAATTTAGAAAGTTGAAATTACCAAATGTTGTACCTTTATCCTATAGATAATTTTTAAATTCTATTTTCTCTTTGATAGTCAATAACTTTATGGTTTCCCTTGTTGGCTATCAACTCCCAATGTAAGAATTACTCAAGAATCATTATAAACATCCCTTTCAAAAGATATGATCATACCTGACTTCTTTAATATGCTAATTTAAATATAGTGATAAAACATTTCCGGTTTTTAAAACCTACTTAACTATGGACAGGCTTTTAACACTTCTATCAACTTTGTGTTGTATAGTTTGAAATCAGTTTTAGAAAAGGCCTAAGGTAGACAAGCATTTCTTTATTCAAGACAAATATTTGCAAATGATGAACACATTTTTATACAAAATTGTGTCTCAATTCAATGGAATTCTTCATTAATTCAAAGAATACCTTTACAAGTAATGAGATAATAAATTATAATGTAAATTATAATTATATATCAATTAAGTAAATTTTAAAAGAAAGCCTAGTCAAAACTGAATATGACTTTTGAACCCTCCCTCCAACACTGAAGTACTAATAGTCTCCTGTTGACTGGCAGCCCTACCAATAACCTCAACAGTCAACACATATTGTGTACGTTATATTTATTACATACTATATTATAATGAAGTTGAAGAACAGGAATATTAAGACAATCATAAAGAAGAAACAATATATTTAAAATAGTGTGTATTGCCAAAACCAGTTTGGCTCAGTGGATAGAGCATCAGCCTGTGGACTGAAGGGTCCTGGGTTCGATTCTGGTCAAGGGTATGTATCTTGGTTGCAGGTACATCCCCAGTTGGGGGCGTGCAGGAGGTGGCTGATCGATGTCTCTCTCTCATTGATGTTTCTATCCCTCTCTCTTCCTCTGTAAAAATTTAATAAAACATATTTAAAAAATAAAATAATGTGTATTATTTTTTAAAAATTGTGTATAAGAGCAACCACTCAGTTCAAATTTATGTTGTTCAAGGGTCAACTGAAATTTGTTTTTCTGTCATTTGTGCATTAGATTTTATTTTACTGGTGCAATAGATCTACCTATCTATGGACAATCAACAGTGATGACCATCTTTGATATACTAGATACACTTGACCTTTTAAAGAGCAATTTCATGCAGTTAATTCTGTTTCTAAAGAATGAAAACAGCTCTGGCTCATGTGGCTCAGTTGGTTGGATCGCCATCTTGTGCACCAAGAGGTTGCAGTCTTTAGCCCCAGTAGGGACTGTGCAGGAAGCAGCTGATCAATGTTTCTCTCTCTCTTCCCTTTCCTTCCGCTCTATCTAAAATCAATAAAAACAGTTTGTTTATTTGTTTGTTTTTATAAAATATATTTTATTGATTTTTTACAGAGAGGAAGGGAGAGGGATAGAGAGTTAGAAATATCAATGAGAGAGAGACATCGATCAGCCGCCTCCTGCACACCCCCTACTGGATATGTGCCCGCAACCAGGATACATGCCCTTAACCAGAGTCAAACCTGGGACCCTTCAGTCTGCAGGCTGATGCTCTATCCAAAGAGCCAAACCGGTATTGGCTGTTTTTTTGTTGTTGTTGTTGTTTGTTTGTTTGTTTTTTTAAGGAATCTAAACAGCATGATCATGGCAGATGAGACTACCATTCTGTGTTTAAGGATTGAGATTTCACTTCAGGTACAGGGTTGCAAATAACTGAAGTTTTTCTAATCCCATCATGGCTGGTTCTTAGAAATCAACTGCTGCTACAAAATAGCAATCCTAATATTTTCCCCTGAAAAAAATTATTTCTTAGGTCATTACTTTAGTAGGCAGTATATTTATATAATGAAGAATTTCATTTACTATTATGAGAACTGCAGAACAAACATCACTTTTAGATTACAGAATCCATGTAATCAATTATATGATATTCCATAGTTACTTATTATTATGAGTCTAGGACACAATACTTGAATATATTAAATCACTTAATGAAGAGATAATATTTGGGACTTCTAGGAATACTCAAATTTATAAAACAAGTCTAAACTTTTAGTGCACTATAACAACATATACCGTTTAACTATTTATTTGCATACACCAATAAAATTTGAGTCAAACATGATATATTAAATTTAAAAATTTGCCTTAATATTTTCCACATTTCCTCATACAAAATTCACTATCTAGCTACATATTATCAATGAAATGTAAACTTATTTTTAAGTGAATATATTTATCCCTTATATAATTTTGATAATATAGCATTACATATAAATTTCACCATATACTCTTGAGTTTTCTAAAATATATCTTAGAACTTTGAAACATTTTCAATAAGCATATTCATTGTTCTACAGGGTATATGTAAAGAAGACCAATGGCAGAAAGATTGAATGAGTCTAACATCGACAAACTGAAAGGAGGTAGCATTTTAATATAGCCTGGAATAGTTTGCTTTTTCTGACCAAAACTCAGTAAGTTCTAATTATAATGTGGAATGTTTTGAAGTTTGTACAATGCTTCCCTATGCAGATGGTATCCAATGCTTACAAATACTTTATTAGGAAATAAATACATGAATCATTAAGTAAGATAGATAGATCAAGGATAGATAGAAATATAGATGATAGATAAACACAGTGAGGCAACAGTAGGTTTACATTTGCTCATCTGGAAAATAATAATAATTATACAGGAATAAACTCTGTGCTTGTGTATTTACAATTGTAAAAGTAAGATATACAGTTCCTGACTGGGAGTTCCTTACTTCTTCCAAGATAAGATATTGTTCCTTCTCGGCAACATTTCTTTTTAATGTTGATAAACACTTCGGCCTGATTAAAAAAAAAATCTTACTTTCATCAACAGCTTGAACTTCCTGTTTTCTGGTCCATAATTACAAGCATATTTCCTTCACAATGCCTTTTATTTATGTTAGCCCCATCTTTAGAGAAAACAGTAGGCTCTTAGTTAAGATGTTAGTGGATATTATTAGCTCTAACACTCATATGTACCCTCTGTGAATGCCATTGGCTTCCACATATAGTATAAGATTCCACATCAGACCTCTAGAGAGAAGAGTAAACTGTTCTCATATTTTATGATCTAGCCTCAGAAGTGACACCAAATAAGTCTTTCTATATTCCATTTGTTGATATTGTTATAAAATATCATTCAGATTGAAGGGGGTTGTTCTAGAAGACTCTGTTCAGTGAGAAATATAGCTGCAACCATTTTTGATAATCTACCAAAAAAAAACACTTTAAGAAATACTTCATATTATGAACCCTAATGGAGTCTCACACTTTTTCTTCTGCAGCATGCTTTGCAAACGCTACTCATCCTATGATGAGACATGTACCACAAAGCCATTCATGCTTCCTGTTAGCCAACAACTGCATTTAGCAAACTATTACTTTAGCCATATGTATCAAAATCTCCTCCTTCTTTGAGTTTCATGACATCTTGTATCAGATTTGTTAGTACTTTTAGTCTTCTTGATTCCTCATAATTAATTGAGATAACTGGTACCTAGTTTATAAACTTTCTTTCTGTCATCACCATTTATTAATCTTACCTCAAATTCTTTGACTTCCTTAATTCCAAGGAATAGTGCCATCATTTCATTGTAGCAACTCGCACCCACAAAGATGCCAAGAATCTTCTCAGTATCCTGAAATACTGTTATCCCTTTAATTTCTCACTTTCTGAATCATTCTACATTGCAATTTTTGAGCCAAGGTTAGAAAGAGAAACATTCTCCTGTTATTTTCATAGGAAAAAAAATATATGTATTAGTTTAAGGACTTAGATGTTATCTTATATGTCCAAGACTCTTTGTTAAATTTTCTGAAGCTAAGTTTTTTCATATGCAGTAGTTGAGAAAAATTAAAAGCAATGCTATATTGAAGTGTAAGTTAGAATCTTGTATGTAAAATACAAATACTGTTCCTAGCATCTAGAAGGCACTATTTTATTGTCAGTTTCCTCATGCAAAATGTTTTTGTTCTTCCATAACTAATTAAAAAACAGGTGTCATACTTCCATTACGTGCTATGATGCATATAGTTATGCTTGCATTATGTAGAACATGTGTTTTCTCTGCCTCCTTTCAAGGTTACTGAGCACGATTGGAGGAAATCCCAACATTTTGTATGGCTTTACTAATACATCTGTGATCTTCAGACTCAACAGTACTCTCAATCCTAATCTGCCTTCTCTTTTAGGTGCTTAAATAGGAAACTCTCTGATTGCTGCTGCTTTTCTGAAAACACATTTTCTGTGTGTGTGTTTAACCTGTCTTTCCTAAAGCATTACTCACCCCACGTCCATGCAGCAGATAATTTTTATCTTCTGCACAGAAAGTACATATCTAGCATGATATTAATCAACTTTTATTATTTATTTTAACTACATAATCCTCACCTTGTTTACTTTAGTTTTATTTATTTTATGTGTTTATTTAGGATAATAGCATTCTGATCTTATTTTTTCTCATCCATAGTCTAATATTTTTTGCACTTAGCTAAGTTTTATTTATTATTTGGTATGTATTTTAATTTCTAAGAGAATTGTATGTCAGTCAATTATCTTGCTTATTGTAGCTAAACTACTGATGAGAATAAATTGTTTTGTTTAATAAGCCCTTGCCACTATTTATCCAAAAATAGCCTAGGGCCCATAGGAGTTTGGACCCAAGGATATTTATTTTGATTGTTAGACAAACAAGAGAAGAAATAACAGACATAGCAGAATACTATGAGGGAGATACTATTATAAAGGACAGCATATATAAGAATCAATCTTGGAAGTATATAGTAAAAAATAATAAATTTTAAATGAAAAATATGACTAAAATAAATCAGTTAATGAAATAGAATGATTTCTCTGTAGGGCAGTAAAATTAATTCTGTAGTGTTGGACTTTCTCTCTTCTGGACTGTATCCCTTCTGTAAGTCTTACCTATAACTGAAATCACATGTTTATATAAATAAGATAATTTATATTTCATTTACATACTGTACTACAGGCACAGTGCATGAAATTTGTGCACTGGGGGAAAGGGAGAAGGGGCCCTCAGCCTGGCCTGCACCCTCTCACAGTCCAGAACTGCTGACTCCTAACCACTTGCCTGCCTGCCTGACTGATCGCCCCTAAGCACTTGCCTGCCTGCCTGATGCCCCTAACTGCTCACCTGCCTGCCTGATCACCCCTTATCTATCTCTGCCTGCCTGCCTGCCTGATTGCTTTCAACCACTCGCCTGCCTGCCTGATCACTCCTAACTGCCTCTGCCTCAGCCCCTACCACCACAGCTTCATCCAGAAGGATGTCTGGATGAGGTCCGGAAGGTCATTCCACTGTCTGACCTAATTATCATATTTTGCTTTTATTATTATAGATAATGAGTGTTATACTCTAGTTAATTTCAAATAATTTGTGAAAGATTTGTCAAAGAAGTGTTCTTCAAAATATTCAAAGTATATTATTCAAAAGCTTATTAAAATTTACAAGCATTTGTACTAAATTTTTTTTAATTCAAAAAAGTTCCACAAACTTTTCTATCAAAATACATGTTTCTGAAATTTTAATGATAAAAATTGTTCATATTAGGTCTAGAAAATAAAATTTGTAAAAGTTTTTAAAATATCTCATTTTTTACTATCACTGTTATACAATATCTTTCAAGAATATACGTGAATCTCCTAAACATATCTATATTTTTCCAGGTTAGTTATTATGTTTATTAGACCTAGATTACATTTATATTTCAAAAAAATAATAAAGTTGTATTGCATATCCATACTGGTGAACTACTTATTTCTAAAGGTTGCCCAACTCTGGGATTTTGTTTTTAAGGAATAATCAAGCAATGACATAATCCAATATGTCTCTGGTTACCTTTAATTGTGGAAATTGGCAATATAATATTAGGTTTTGATCAATAATGTACTACTTATTTAGTAATCGAATAATGAGAAAATGAGATATATGGTGAATAAATACAATCAGCTATATTTAAAGAAAGCATCTATAGAAAGATTAACAGTATAAAATAGCATAATCTGACCAAATCTCTATTATAACTTAGGTCATATCTTTAGTTTCTGATTGCATTTAATGTAGTGGTAAAATATAGGGAACTTACACATTCTAAGTTCCTTAAGTGACATGACACTACCACTCTATTTTGAGGTTAAAGTATCATAAATATCTTATTAAAATATAATATTAATGTGTATAATTACATGATTTCCATTAAGAACAAAATACCACACAATAACAACTGATTTAAAGTAGAAGAAAAAAATTCAACTTCTACTTTCCATAACATTTTGGTTTTCAGTCAGGTATATATTTTTTTCTTTCTAATTGTCCAGACTTTGGTGATAAGGATCCTCTCTTGAATTTTTCCATTTTGGAGTTAATGATTTTTCCAAATCATAGTAGACTTCAACATAAAGTATATCAAAGCAGGAGTTAGTGAAAAGCTGTTTGTGATATGCTAAACAAGTTGTCTAAAATCTAAAAACCACAAATTTTCCTCTTCTCCTAACTATATTATAAAAGGCTTGTGGACCTAATGCTGTAACGACCAAAGACTGGCATGGAGGGGTGGGACTGCGAGCTTGGTGGGGTGTATGCACGTGGGTGGGGCTGCATGATTTTGCATGCTGGGCTTCTGGTTCAATTTATAAGTGTTTCTAACATTTTTAGCTTCTGTAAAGCTTTTATGCTATATTTTTTATGTTTCCAGCTTTTGCTTTTAGAATAGCATAGTATATATACAACATCTTCCAACATTAATTTAGTATCTAGGTAACAAATTCCCTTCATGACAGCACACTTAATAACTTTACATTCATGTGGATGACACTTCAGATGCTAAAGTTTTATGATTCACTCTCTCTTATTATGCTAATATATAACATCAGTCTTCATATTAATTCAGTTGCTTCCAAATTTCAAATTATTTTTGTGACTCTGGACTGGCTAACATAATGTTAACCTATATTGACATCTAATATTTAGATGAATATTCTTTTTAATGCAAAAATTTTGGAATGCATATTAAGATTGTACAGATTGTTTCAAGGACATTATGCTTCATAAATTTTAAAACCAGCCCAATATATTAAATTCATGTAGATTAAATGATAATGATGATGATGATGATGATGATGATGTCAGCTATTATTTAATGTATGCTGAGCATTTTGGTAACCATATTTTATACACTATTTACATGTAATCATTAAAAGAATACTGTATAGTAATTGCCATTGTACTTCCATTTACATTCATTACAGAAAAGAAAGCTCTTAATAGTTGCATAAATTTAATAATTTCTCAGAACCACAGCAAGTTAGTGGTTGAAAAAGGTTTTTAAAGATTAATTATATCAGCAGATTTTTAAAATATATTTCTTAATTCTTAGTTGGAGATAGCATTTAAGTCAATGTCATAGACTCTTCTGTTACTTATTACTATCCTTTATAGGAGTTACTTTTAATGAAAGATGGTATCACTATAGTCTTCTACAAACACACATTTCCTGAGAAAGTACTATTATATATATTATATAACATATATAATTCTAAAAATCCACAAGTAAAATTTTGAATGCCAAATGGTAGAAGCTTGTACATTTTTCTTTGACATGATTTTAAATCACAGTACAATCTGGCAATTTCTAAACTTAGGCCAAAGTTAGGGATTTAAAATATTTGGAAGTTTGCTTACATCATTTCCTCAACAGATGCTTGGTAGAAGAGGTGGCTATGTATAGATGAGAAAGAAAGTTCTTTGAGGATAATGAGATATTTGTTGAGATTTTAATTCTTCAGGCTTATTTCAACTATTTTTTGTTGTTGTTGTTCTGTGTACTAGTCACAAGTGCTAATGGAAAAATGCTCTCTCTATCTTCTGAAATACAAAATCAATATTTTAAATAAACAGAAAATGAAAAGAATGATTTCTAAAAAAAGAACATATTTTAATTTTCAACAAAGTTTATGTTACTGATAATATATATGTATGTATTTGTTTTTTAGTTCTGTTCCTAAATGTCTAATAATAAGTTACACATTGAAAACACTTCAATATTTTATAAATAATTAAAATGTGTAACAGGAAGGATGCCATTGAATTAAAAATGCTTTTGTAAATGGTGAAAAGAAGACCTCAGTTCTTGAGTTCTGGCTGGGAAAAGAATTCAGAGCCAAGACCCAAACATACCAAGGGAAGATTTATTCAGCAAGCAAAATAAAAAAAAAAAAAAAAAAAAAACCACTAGAAAGAAAGTTTTCAGATGGTGGGTCAAAGAGCAGCCCTGGGATGTGAGCTGGGATTCTTTTTAACCCCTTGGAGAACAGTTAAATGCTTTCTTCTTTGGGAACAGACCTTTAGAGGCCTGTTCCTCTATGCTTTCTGTCCTTGTACGGAAGTCAGTTGGGGCTTTTTTCCATCCCCCTTGTTCTTCTCTGAGGATGGATGGAAGAAGTGTCTACTGCATTAATAGCTACATGCCAAGGGAGAAAAGGCTAGGGAGAAGGGAAATCTGACCTGCATGACTAAAGATGATCAAGAGGAGGAAAAAGTGTCTTAGGGGGAGGTCCTAATTCACAATACTTATCACCAATACTTGTTCTACCAGTTTTTTCATTGGTAGGTATCTAGGACATTCTGTCCTGGCTATCTTCTGTAACTGGCCCATCAGTCTTACTCTGCTCCTGTCTAACTGCTAACCACACTTTCTTAGACTTCTATGTCAAAACTTTCTACATTATTAGTACAATTTTTAGATAATTTAATTGAGGATTGTTGGTACCCCATTGCATGCAATATAACAGTTTGTGGAGTTCATGAACTAACTTGAAAAATTTGAAGTATGTTATTAGGTTTGCCAGATATAGCAATAAAATTACAAAAACATCTAGTTAAATTTGAATTTCAGATAAACAGTGGATTTTTTTTTGTATTGAATGGAACATTTAAAAATTTCAATTTATATTTATTGTGGTAACATTGGTTAATAATCTATATCCTATATAATAAAAGCCTAAAATGCTAAGTGTCTGGACATCCAGTTATCTGTTCAGCCAAAGAGTAATATGCTAATGATATGCTAAGACTGCTCCACCATTCACTATGATGTGCAGTGACCACCAGGAGCAGACAGTGGACCAGTCAACCAGTCATTATGATGTGCACTGACTTCCCCGGGGCAAATTCTCCAACTAGTAGAGTCACTTGCTTCTAGGTCCAGCCGATTGGGACCTAGCAAGATGGCCCTGAAATGGCCTGGAGCCCTCCTGAAGTTCCTACCAGGCTGGCCAACCTCCCACGTCCCTCCCTGTCCCCGACTGTGCACCAGTGGGATTGGTTGGCCTGTCCAATGAGGATCAGGCCGAAATCCGGAGTCTAACATCCCCTAAGGGATAGATAGTGCACAAAGCAGAAGGCAGCTGGGGAGGATCCTGACCCGGGCCAGGCACCATGCTGTGTCCGCTCATCCTGACCTACTGTGCTACCACTGCCACCAATCCATAGGCTCACCGCCACTCAGTAGGCTTGTTGCTACTCCACTATGGTCTCTGCGTACCCCGTCTTAGTGCCAAACTAGTGCACCCATGACTGAAAAATGGCCATGGGCTTGCTCCCAGTCAGTCCAGATTCCAGTCCCAGGCCATCCAATGGGGGAGGATGATGCAGAGGGATTATCCACAAGAGAGGCATGAAGTGCCACAGTTGTGCTCACCAGCCATGAGCTCGGTGTTTGGCACCCATTGGTCAGCTAAGCAGCACTTCCACTGTGGAAGTGCACTAACCACCAGGGGGCAGCTCCTGTGTTAGGCATCTACCCCCTGGTGATCAGTGCATGTCATAGCAACCAGTCAAAAGGTTGAATGGTTGAACAGCTGCTTAGGCTTCTATATTAAATACATTATAATATTTCTGATGCCATCTTACATAGAATTTTAGAGTTTTAACATTCTTATGGACCATTACCAATGGACTTTCAGGGATCTGGATGAAGTGGTTTTGTGAACAAGAATAAAATTTTGGATTGTTTCTCTTGAAACCTGACAATCACAGAGGACTGATATTAATCCTTCAGAAATCTACCTCTCAGGTGTTCTAATGGTGCTTAATCTAATTTGAAATTATATGTATAAGAATATGAGTATTTTCCTTTTTTCTCTTGAATAGGTAACCTTTTCCTTAGTTAACCCAATTTTCAGTCTAATGATTTTAGAAAAATTTAGTATCATATACAAGGAAAAATAAGAAGTTATGCATCAAGAAAATAAATAACTTTAAAAATCTGGAAATCTTATGTCAATCCTGAGTGATTTATCATAGACTTCTTTTTCAGTACACTTAAATAATGTTTGAGCTAACCCAACTTGGTAGTAATGACAGGGAAAGACATAGGATACTTATCGGAGGTTTAATAAAAACCTCCCTTATTCTTATTCAAGAAATAATGAGAAGGAGGCTTTGGAATGAGAGAAAAGAAAAATGAAGTCAGACATGGGTGTCAGTATCCCTCTTCTTGGCTTTGTTCTGCAAGGAAAGGATGTAGTTTTTAGAAAAAGGAGGAAGCACCAGAAGTAGAAGAAATCTCTTGCTAGCATTTTCTGTTTAAGGTTCTAGAAACAGCACACTTGTTTGCTGCCCCTAAAAGTGTAAAGTGTTCTAGAAGGACTCAAAGGTTTACCTGTACTGAAACAGCACACTTGTTTGCTGCCCCTAAAAGTGTAAAATGTCCTAGAAAGACTCAAAGGTTTACCTACCCTTAGTTCCTCTATGGTGTAAATCCAACAAAGTCATTGAGATTCTAGTGGAGACCATAAGATTCTAGAGTTATTGCAGTGTTATTAATGGGACCTGTTTACTTTTAAGAGTAATATTTACATGGTAGTTTTTAATACTTTTTAACTTTTAGAATTATAGTAATAAATATCTATATGTATAAAATTTGCTCATGCCACCTTTCATTGAAAAGTAATCTATAACTAAATCCATAACATTTTAATAACATAATTTTAGAATGTTCAAATTCTCTCTGAAGAATTATTCCTACCCTTTATTATTATTATTATTATTTTTAAATATGCTTTAGTGATATTTAGACAGAGATGAAGGGAGGGTCATCAAAAGATAGAAACATCGAAGAATTGATGAGAAACATTGATTGGCTACCTCCAGCATTTCCCTTACTGGGGATCAAGACTATAACCCAGGTATGTGCCCTGACCTGAAACCGAACCAGTGACCGCTTGGTTCATGGGTCAGTGCCCAACAATTGAGCCACACTGGCCAGGCTATTATTCTTTTCTAATGCTAACTTACTCATACATAGCTCTGTATACTTCATTATTAGTATATATAGAATAATTTTATCATTTCATAAAATATGCTATTTTTATCTTAGCTAAATTAGTAATTTAGAGAAAACAAACAAATTCATGTTAATTCATAGCATCTGATAAAATTAAATATTTCTTCATTTATTCAAATCTCTTCATATTCTTACAGTTTTCCTCATAAGGATTTTGTGGTTATATGTGCATGTGTGTGTGTGTGTGTGTGTGTGTGTATGTGTGTATGTGTGTATTTATCAGCTTATTTTTGTTACTCTAGTGAATATCCTATTTCTGATTATAATTATAACTAGAGGCCTGATGCACGAAAATCTGGGCTTCCCTCCTCCAGCTGCCAGCAGGCAACCGGGCCCAGACCATTTCCTTCCTCCTTCTGGTGGCAGGCATCCAGGACCTGGGCTGGCTTCCCTCAGGCTCAGGCTTCCTCAGGAAAGATGTCCAAAATGATGTGCAGAAGATGTATGGTCTAATTAGCATATTACCCTTTTATTATTATAGATTGGTTAGTATTTTCTGAAGAAAGGACATTGAGGGTTGTGAGCTAATTTTGTATTCTGCAACCTTATAGCATTCATACTAACTTGCTACTTTATCTGTTCATTCTATGCCTTTTCTTGGTAGATATAAAATATTTACTCTACAAATAATTGTAACACTAACATTCATTTTCCTTACAAGTTATATAAATAACTTATCTGGTTATTTAAATAGGCAAAAATGTCTGTGTATTTGGCCCCTTAGTTTAGTTTGCTTGTTTGTTTACTGAAGACCAAGACTCAGTAGCTCAAAAGCCCAATGGTGCCAAATTCATATTTTTAGATATCCAATTATTTACATACTAGAGGCCTAGTGTATGAAATTCATGTGTGTTGTGGAGGGCATCCTCTCAGCCCAGCCTGACTCTCTCCAATCTGAGACTTCTTGAGTGATGTCTGAATGCCCATTTAGGTCCAGTGGGATCAAGCCAGGACTGCTGGCTCCTAACTGCTCACCTGCCTGCCTGCCTGATTGCCCCTAACCACTTCTTCCTGTCAGCCTGATCACCCCCTAACCACTCCCCTGCTAGCCTGACTGATGTCTAACTGCTCTCCTGCCAGCCTTTATGCCCCTAACTGCCCTCCCCTGTAGGCCTGCTAGTGCCAACTGCCCTCCCTTGTAGTCTTGGTCCCTTCCAACTGCCCTCCCCTGCAGGCCTGATCACCCACAACTGCCCTCCCCTGCCGGCCATCTTATGGTGACCATCCTGTGTCCACATGGGGGCGGCCATCTTTGACCACACGGGGATGGCCATCTTGTGTGTTAGAGTGATGGTCAATTTGCATATTATATAGGATACTCTAAACAAACAGATTTTTAGTAATTTAGAGCCTTCCTGTTCTTCCTAACCTGTGAAACTACACTCAATATCAACTGTTCATTGACAAGATAGAACCTGTGATTTTAAAACTATAAGCTATTCCTGCCTTTGGAGCTCTCTGACCCAGACTCCCTACAGTGCTGTGGAGTGACATCACAATTAAGCCCCTTTCTCATTCCTCTATTACCCAGGAGTGCCCTAGCCCTCCTTCTGTTTTGGACGGTGATCCCATTTCCTTATCTCTGGTGTCTAATATAAGGGACTTCCTGTCTCAGGCACTCCTGTCAAAGCTCCATCTAATAAAGTTTGTTGTGAACTATTGCCACTGTGTGTGTGTGTGTGTGTGTGTGTGTGTGTGTGTGTAATATATATATATATTTCCCCAGATTTTTCAAATCTCTACATATCTCTTATTTCCTTTTAATGTTGTATTTTTTTTGAATTTACCAAAATTTAGGACTATGTGGTTCAAAAAAAATTTAACTGAATACTTTTATTTTTGTCCATCATCATTTACCCCCTCTATATGCCCTCCACCTTCTTACACCCTTCTCCCGGTATTAAACACTATTCTGTTGTGTATATCCATGAGTTCCCCCCCCTCCCACACACACACACATACCACTTTTTTTATTCATCAATTCCTCCAGGCACCCTTTATCCCTCACCTGCCCGTTGCCCCTTACTGGCCTCCCACTACCCCCAAGGCTGTCAGCCTGCTCCTGCTGGTTTTCACTGCCAGATGCTGTGCAGGCTCCTCTTCTCCTGTGCCCTGGTGTCCTGGGTTTGGGAACCCAGCATGGAGTTGAGACCCTATTCTCCTCGAGTGGAAGGAACTTTTGCAGCTGAGTTGTCTTTCCAGATTCTCAGCCACAGGTGGGTTCAGGGACCAGCCCTCTCTGTCTATGCCCTTCTTTCCAGTCTTTATGGGGCTTCTCAAGTAAATCCTTGGTTATAAAACTCCTGTTCAGCTGTCCTTAAGTTGGTTATTCAGGTTGAATGCTCTATAATCTGGCTGTAAATCAGATTTAGTGCTAGAAAGTAGTGAGTGAAGTTCCCACATACTCTAGCTATCTTGAAATCCTGGAGTACTAGAAAACTTGAATGTCTGCACAGGTTTTTTTATGTAATATTTTAATTTTAATTTTAAAACATAAATATTTGTATTATAGCAAGTATAAATTTAAAATTTGTACATAAAAAGGACTCTTTCTTTTTATTTATTTACTTTGTAGATTTACCAAATTATATGTAAGTTAGGAAAGAAGTGATTATCTCCAGGAAGACAACATTTGATGAGAATTGAATTTAGTGGTCTCCATAATATGTTGATACTTTCTTCTCCTCCTCCTCCTCCTCCTCCTCCTCCTCCT